>BSUD01000003.1:44945245-44966538 GCA_033239045.1 Fagopyrum esculentum
TTTTTTTTTTTTTTTTTTTTTTTAATTGTCTGTTAGCTACTGTTGTTTTATGGGTTTTCATCTTTGTCAGGCACGGAGAGAGAAAATTAATGCGCGGATGAAGTTGTTGCAAGAGCTTGTCCCCGGTTGCAACAAGGTTCTTTAACCACGTTTTCATTAGTTTATTAATCACGATTAACACTCCATTATGAACTTGTACTTAGTAGTAAGACCAGATTATGGTCCTGAAAAAACCAATTGCTTTTGGCATGTAGGCGTCCATTTCATCACCTACGAGGCTATCATTGTCCTTTTAAAACACTAGTATCTGGGTGGGTAGATCGTACGAACATGTGAACACTCGGAAAAGGGTTCAAAGTTATGAGATGCTTTAGGTAGTGCCGTGGTGGGAACGATTCTTGCTAAGATTTTACCCTTGTAGACTTGTAGCTGAAGTTTAGAGGTTTCATGTGTTAATTGATGTGTTTTTGGGTTCACGTCATCATTGATGTTTCCTTCTTGGTAAAAGTCTTCAGAACGGATGAAAAACAATAAATAGCCATGGTAAATGGATTTTTTTCTTTTTTGCAGTGAAAATGTTGTAAATGGAACCTCTGGAACATCGTTGTTGTTATAATTTTACACAAGAATACATGTTTTCTGTGTCCGTGTTTCCGAATTTTCCTAGGAAACGTAAATGCAAACGCTGCCTCAGAGTTTCAGTGCTACATAACTTGCAACTAATACAATTGGGCATTGCAAGCATTGAAGAGTGTAGCTGTTCTCTATTTTCTCCGCCAATAAATTGTAGAGCCCCTCTGGCATTTGAGGATGGACCATATAATTAAATCAGAGATATTTTTCTATCTGTTACCATGGTTTCTCTCTATGAGTATCAATACCCTACACATGAAAACATGATGTTGCTGTTCTTTATTATGTCTTTTCATGCATAATTATGATATTTCACCCCCAATGCTAACAGATTTCAAGCACAGCATTGATGCTGGACCAAATAATTAATCATGTACAGAATCTGCAACGCCAAGTGGAGGTACGCTTTCCAAGAGATAATATAACGACATACATAGCATATATAGTTGGTGATCTTCATCCTTGAAAGCAATGCAAGAATGAGTACTGGTTGAGGGAACTTAATGATGTACTACTAGTTTCAAGTGGTCCCTTGGATACTTCCGGAGTACTTTTTTTTCTTCTTCTAGTTTGTTAACCTTAGAGAGCTGACTTTTCATTCTTAAATCTACCAATGCATTTACTTTGAAAAATAATTTACTTGGTTTTGTCATATGAGAATCAAAAGTTACTTATCAGTTGCCTTTTACTATAATTAAGCTGACTTTAAATGTTCAATGGAAATAATCATAAAAAAGTTGAGCAGGTTGATGAGAGACCCATTGAGATAGTTTATGTAATTGCAAGTTTCTTTCTTAGAGGTGTGGATGAAAGTGGTTAATCTAAAACTAAGCTGGTCAGTGAGGAAAAAATCCTCTATGATTCAGTGCTTCGAATTTTCTTACACATGTCTATTGTCTAGTTTCTTGGTATGCCAGTCATTGTAGAACTTTTACTGGTTGAAAATATTTCAACTTCTTACTACCTGTGTATCTTCCATTGTAGTACTTGTCAATGAAGGTTGCTGCAGTCGACCCAAGAATTGATTTCAATCTTGACAGTCTATTGTCAGTTGGAGTAAGTGTTTTCTTTATTATGTATATGATGAAAGTAATGACTTGTTTTCTTTTTCCTTTCATCATATCATGATATTATTGTGATGTTGTTGTCTGCTTTTAGAAGTGGAACCAATGAGAGACCACAATATGCTTCTGTTGGCTTTGTCTGTTTGGTTATTGACATAGCTAAAATCAGGAATGGTCCGCAAAACTTAAGGAAGTGAACTTGAAATCAGGTGAAATTTCCTCAGCCAAGCAATTCCTCGCTGGCTGAAGAAAATATATGCTAAAGCATTTACTAAAGGAGCTTGAGGTCTGCTTACAAGTTTTTTCTCATCTCTATACCAATGCTAAAGCCGCGATCACCAGCATGTTAACCTAATAAATCCTGTTACACACCGTCACACCCTCACCCACCCTACTTCTAGCTAGCCCCGGATCCACTAGAACATTCTGATTGTACAGCAAGGCATCGGGTACTCGCTGTATTATTCTTAACGTCTTATTTGAACTCTTCTTTTTTTTTCTTATCTACAGAATGGATCACTGATGGGTGGTTATTTTCAAAGCATGATGATGCCGGCAGCTTGGCCTGAAATCCTGATGGATGGTGACAGGCAACAGGGTCAAGAGCAATGGGCCTTCGAGTCACTAACCCAGCCAGATTGGGTTGTGGGAGAAGAGGATCAATGTAACATGATCACCCCTGAGAATTCCCTCTTGAGCTATGACTCCTCCGGAAATTCAGGTAAAATTAATACACAGCCAAGTTATTTTCCTGGCCTTCAAAACCCGAACTGTTGCCAGTCACTTGTCAGTTCGAGCATCTACATTAGCAGTTTTTTAACCTGGTTTCTTAACTCCAATTTTGTTTTCTTTGTCGATATTAACTTCACTTATGTTAATTTTTTGTAATAATAGTATTTATATCCAATTGGAAATTTAATTGACGTAAAATAATATGAGTAATTTTAAACACCAAATTAAAACCTAATTAATTATAAATTGAAAATATGGAAATACGATAAAGCCCTACATCGCTTTATGAAATGCTTCATGTTACATGTAAATTTGTCTTCTTAATTGCAGCCTCATTGCACCCAAGTCAGCAGGGAAAGGAACTAGGAAATGCAAGTTGAATGCCCTGGTGTAGCTAGACCTAGACTGTATATAATAGTGGCGGGTAAGAGACTAAACCTACAGTTTAGCAGTAAATAAAAATCAAAAGCCTATATTCCATGCCAGGCCTGGTGTTAATTGAAGGTTGGAAGTTCAGGTTGGAGATCTCTCCATGGTTTGGAGATGATAGCTTGTTAAAAATACAACTATTATATATATTTAAAATTTTGAATGTATATATATATATGTTTATCTTCATATATAGTAAGTAGTATTGTTTGGTCGTTTCCACTGCAGTCCACTGCGGTTCAAAGCAACAGCAGCCAGCTGCTGGTTGAATTTCATGATATGTTGATATATTTTACCTTCTGTCATCAAAATCTAGAGATGATAGCTTGTGGAGGAACTTGATGGAATGGAAATTATAGGAACTGTCCACTTAGGTTATATAGGGGAGTGTTTTCAATTGCTAGATTCTTTATGTTTCTTGTGTTTCTGCAAACAAGGGAACTGATGTTATAACTTATAAGTATGGTTAGCATCTTCATATTTGTTGATAGATTCTTTATATGGCAGGGACAGGGGAGTGATTTCAACTGCTATAATTTTTTGTTCGTATTGTTTATTTGGGGGAAAAACATCACATTAGGATAGAGTATAGAGAGGATGGGTAGTCCGACCTAGAGCATTTTTATGTAAGAAGTTCAGTTTTTGGCTGAGTTAAGACTAGGCGTAGGGTAGCAATGACCTAGTGTTATTAGCTTGAGTGCTGTCGTATAAACTCCCAAAATTATGCCCTAAATAAACCTTCTTTTTTTTTTTACCTTAAGAAGGAAAGAAATTCGATTAAGTAGTCAAAACTAGCGAATCGAGAGGCCACAAACGTGACAGACTCGTGCTTTGACAAAAAGAGATGAGAAAAAAAAAAGAAAAAGAGAAATAAAAAGACCATGACAACCGCAGAAGTGCACATAAAAGCTCTCAGAAACTATCAGTGTAAACCTCAGATTTGGACTCTCTCTTGAGCCTTTATATTTCGATCACTTGTCCATGACTCCTCCAAACGAAACAGAGTCAAAACCCATCACCCGAGAGGAAGAACCAATCACCAAACGTTCAACCATCCAATAGATTATCGGAAGTGAAACAAAACCTCGAATGATGCAAGGGTTTGTCAACATTCTCATTTTGTTAAGCACAAATTCGTTGAGAAATTTTGTGAGTTTTATTTTTTCCCCTATTCTAGATATTATTAATGGTGGTTTGAACATCATAGTTTACGAGGCTCCTTGTAAGCTTGTATTGAAGACGGTGTTATTTGCGTAAAGTTGTGGATTTTTCCTTCTACTCATAGAATGGAAAATTTGGTTTCAATGTTAACATCTCCTAAAATTATAGAGACTAGCGTCTTCTCTTGTAAAGAGAGTAAATTGTTGGATTCTTGTTACCACTCGAGCATGATAATGATCGGGTGTTTTACTTTTGCTTACCGGAAAAGGCTTTTCAACCAAAAAGGAAAAAAAAAAAGAAGAGGAATTAACAACCAAAAATTGTACATGAGAATCAGTGATTCAATAGATGAACGAGGACGTGGTTTCGATCGTGCATTCTTCATCCGAGATTTGAAAAGATTTTAGACTTATGACTTTTGAATAACTTCAAATTTTTGTTGATTTTATTTTCATTGGGGAGTCAACGGTGATGGCTTAGGACTTTGTTTATCAAGCTTAAACAATTCCGGGCTGGAGGATTCAACTATTATGCACATATCAATAATGTTTTACGAAATTGGATTGAACAATTGTTGTCGTTGAGAGAATGAGAATGGAGACAAAAGCAAGAACTTTCCATTAAAACGAAGAAAAAAAATCAACAAACCAAACAAACCCGAAAAGGCCAGAACAAAAGCAAACACACCAGCAAACATAAACAAGAGCCGGGTAGAGGTTTTGGAATAGATCTAACATATTATAGGTTAAATAGATTGATGATTTTGGTATCTAGGTTTTCTTGGTAAAATTGTTGTTAAGTCAAACTGAATTGATGTAAAAGTTAGGATTTTTGAATCATAATTAATGATGATTAAGGGTGATTAACTTAATCATTGATAGTAATTGACCAATAACTCGCGAATAGTGCATAGATGATGAGTATGAATTTCACCGTTATGATCCTGGCGTAACTTTAGACTTATGGGAAAATTTTAACTTTTTCCTCCGGTGAATAATTTTTATCCTCCGGTGTTATTTGGAGCATTTGGGAGCTTCAATTAATAAAATTGTAGTTGATAGAAATGATCAGAACATCGGATGTGTTCTAGATATGAAATAACATGGAAAGGCAAAACGGCTAAAAGAGTCGTTATTTTGTTTCTTTGTGGCTAAGAAAGACGGCTTAGGAATACGCATTTTCCGAGAAAGTTGCGGAATAATTATCCACACAATATGTCGAATTTATCATTTCATTTTCGAGAAGTTTGGAGATGGTTCCCCGCATTTTGATCGGTAAAAGGATTATTATCGACTTTGCTAAAGGATAATTATCATCTTCGGTATAAATAGCGGAAAATCGTTTATTAATTCATTTCATTTCAACTTTTCTCGTAAAAGCTCTGATTTCTCTCAACCTTCAATTTCAGATCTACTCTTCTTTTGTAATCTGATTTCAATTCCGTTTGAGTTTTCAGATTCCTCTCTTCGTTCTCTTTATTTTGGTACCGAGTTTCCGCGTTTCTGTTGAAGTTAAGGTCAGGTCGAGCCTCTCCCTTACGTGGTCGGTTCCGTCTCTCAGATTCCGGTGATTTAGATGGTGTCCGAGCGTAGCCCGCATCGTGGTGATTCCGAATCCTTTTTTCGGATGTTGGGTTGGTACATCGCCCATGTCGCTAAGTCAAGGCACTGAGCTAAACCATTAGCCAGGTCGCTAGCTATAGGAGTGAATGTCGGAGCTCGGCCAAGATCGGATCACTTGCGCTTGTATAAGAATGACACTGAGTCTGATGGTTTTTCAGGCTCGGTTCGCACACCTAATTAAAAGGGTAAATGGTTGCATTAACATGAATGACAAAATGTTGCATGTGGTAGGGGTTAAGACAATAACCCACCACGAGAAATCTTGGCCCATAGACTTGATCAGTCTAGCTACGACCTAAAAGCAAATGTCTGAATCAACCTAATTTGTGCGATGGTGAGCTCACACCAAAGCCAAAACCGTACAAGCAATGATTCCGGATTTGGTCCGGGATCTCTAATTGTAAATTCCATATTGCATTCACGTGCATCATTTTTAAAAGCATGATATCATCTCATGAGCACGGTATATGGTATTTGAATACATGTGTTGTGTTGTGATATGTTGATATAATCTCTCGTGGATAGATTATGATCGGTAGATAACGGTTTTAAACCGAATCTTTTTAGGTAATGTCGATCATAGGAACACTCCAAGGATGTCAGCTGCAAGATGTGGACAGCTGGGTCAGTGTTAACCCAAGGGTTGGTTGAACTTACTTTTGAAACTAATCGCTTGCAAGCGGGTCTTTTGTTGTTTGTTTGCAACTGTGTACACGTGTTGGTTTCATGCTGAAGCTTTAAAACAACTATTCAGGTGTCATGTTTTGAAGAGTCGTTTTTGGATATACATACTAATTGCATGCAGAGTTGTTATATAAACTAGTGCATAGCCCGCACCTTGTGCGGATATATTTATATATCGAATCTTTTGAGTAATATGTGTTGAGTCGTCCGAACTAAAAAAATATTTATGAAACATTATAATAGTAATTCACCTTTAATTATTCTCAAAACAATAAAATTGTCACAAATGAAGAATTTCTTATTATTCTACACTTCATGAATTTAATCCTTATACAGCAAAAAAAATCAACCTAAAAAGAAATAATAACAAATATTTAACTTGAAAAGTAATCTTAAATTTCATTTTTATAAAAAGAAACAATTATTTACTATATATTTAGATATAAAAACGTAACCTGAATGAAATTGTTTAGATAACAAAACTGATTCTAATTTGTTGATTTTGAAGAAAATCAAATTCGATTTTTTAACGATTCTAATATGCATTTATATTTTTTTTAACGGTTCTAATCTATTTATGTAAAAATAGTAAACAAATATGAAAAAACCAAATATAAAATATACTTATGTAGAATAAAATTCCAAAAATCAAATACTTTTACAAAATAGAAACTGAAAAAAATCCACATAGAAAGAAACGGTAAAAAAATTTAAAAATTGTAAAAAAAACAAATCTAAATAAAAAGTATAATATTTTAAAAAAAATACTAATCGGAATATAAAAATACGATTTCAAGAAACTTTTTAAAAAGTAGCATAAGATTGCAGTTAATTCTTTTTTGTAAAAGAAAAGAAACGAATAAGAAAATAAAATTGTAGTAGTATACATGCATAATATATACACAACATCATGAACGTGTGGAAGTAGTGGTTACTAAAGGAAGAATCGCTCCAACATCGTCTTCCTCACCATCGCTGAATTCTCCGACGACTTGAGGCCAACCTTCTTTTCCACTTAAGGTACCTCAACTATAGTCGATACTCGATAGCACAAACTCACTTATCCTTCTGATCTTCGAAACGACAACGTTATCCTCGCAAACTACAAACCACATCGCCTTCTCCATGAACTTACTATTGAGATCTTCTCCTCCATGCTCCGCCTTTTCTTTACCAAACTTCGAAAATGACATCGTCATCTTCATAAAGTACAAACCACCTCGCCAACTCATTTTCCCTGAACTTACTATCTAGATCTCCCCTCGATGTCCGCCTTTTCAAAATAAGTAGTTGACTCTTTACATTAATCCTCAAGCCCCTTATTCGAACCCATTAAAAATTAATGATGGCACCCAATAAAACATGCCTCTCGCACACTATGTGCGAGAGAGTAAAAAAAATTCAAAAAAAAAAAGTATTGGAAAGAGGCAAAGACTACTGCATTGTGGCAGTGCACAAATACCTAAGCTCTCGCACATAGTGTGCGAGAGGCAAAACTTTTTGTCAATGTTTTGCAGAGCATTAAATTGCCTCGTCAGTCGTGCTGTCAGATTGCCTATTTCCAAAGCTCTCGCAAACAGTGTGTGAGAGGCTAAACGTTCAAAAATCCCGTGCATTGTTTCCTTTCCCTTTCCCATGCATTCTTACCTTCCCGATACAAGGAATCCCGTGCAGGTGAACTTCCCAACCCGTGAACCTCTCTTTTTCCCTATATATGTGTGGTTCTTCAATTCCCTCTCATTTCCAACTTATGTGCGAGAGCTTTCCGAGAGCAAAAAAAAATTCAGCCAAAGGGATTAATAAAAACATCGAAATATTTTACGAGAATGGTGCGAACCGAGGCTGAGAGAGAAGCCATACGGAGGAGACGTGCGGAGAGGATTGCGCAAGAAAATGCCGCTATAAATGAAGTTGCGCAAAATCCGGTAACTTTAAATTAGTAAATTTATATTACAATGTTTTAAATGAAATTTAGTTAGCATATTTTAGATACAATTTAATTTACTATATTTATATGTGTTTTTGGATTAAGTTAGTAAATTAAAACCGAATTTAGTACATGCTATTATAATTTTTAGTATATTACATGCAATCCCCTTGTATATTTATTTAATTATACATGCAATTAAATTTAACCGAATTTAGTACTTGTAAATTATTATTTATATATATAGTATATTTTAGATAAAAATTTAAATTAATAAATTTACATTAGTATATTTAATTATATAAGTGTTTAAGTTAGTATGTTTATATTAGTAGATTTTAGATGCAATGTAGTTTAGTAAATTTAAGTTAGTAAATTTTGGATGAATAATTGAGCTATTTTATTTTAGTCAAAGTCTAATTTTATAAATTTATATTACTATATTTGTAGGTTTTAGATAGGTTAGTAATTTTTTGATGCAATGTAGGTTAGTAAATTTAAGTTAGTAAATTTTGGATGAATATTTGGGCTATTTTATTTTAGTCAAAGTCTAATTTAGTAATTTATATTACTATATTTGTAGTTTTTAGATGCAATGTAGGTTAGTAAATTTTAGATGCAATGTAGGTTAGTAAATTAAGTTAGTAAATTTTGGATGAATAATTGGGCTATTTTATTTTAGTCAAACTCTAACCAAATTTAGTACATGCAAATTATTATTTCTTACATGCAATTACAATTTTATACATGCAATCATAATTTTTAGTAAAAAATAATGCAATCCCCTTATATGTTTATTTATTTTTTTCATGCAATTAAATATAACCAAATTTAGTACATGCAAGTTATTTATTAATTTAATTTAGTAAATTTATAATAGAATAGTTCAAAACTTATTATGGAATAGTTCATAACATAGAAAAGGATAGTTCATGAATTATAATAGAATAGTTCATAGTGCAAAATTTATAAAGAAATGAGAGTAATAGTTCAAAACATATTAAGGAATAGTTCATAGCTTCTAAAAGGATAGTTCATGAATTATAATAGAATAGTTCATAGTGCAAAATTTATAAAGGAGTGAAAGTAATAGTTCAAAACTTATTATGGGATAGTTCATGAATTATAATAGAATAGTTCATGAATTATAATAGAATAGTTCAAAGTGCAAAATTCATAAAGGATAGTGCATAACTTATAAAATGATAGTTCATGAATTACAATTGAATAGTTCATAACATATAAACGATTAATTTATGAATAATTTGATAAAATATATTAAAAAGTAATAGTTCATGGATTATAAGAGAATAGTTCAAAGTTTATATGAGAATAGTGCATAAATTATAACATGGTAGTTCAAACAAATTTTCATTCGATTATGGGAAAAAAAAATCGTTTCAGAAAAAAGAAAAAAAAATTGAAAATTTTTTTTCGGGACACGTGTCGGCCGTACGGGCGGCCGTACGACCGTACCACATTAATTGAACCCTACCTAAACAAAAGCCTACAATTTTATACATGCAATCATAATTTTTAGTAAAAAATAATGCAATCCCCTTATATATTTATTTCTTTTTTTCATGCAATTAAATATAACCAAATTTAGTACATGCAAGTTATTTATTAATTTAATTTAGTAAATTTATATTACTATATTTTAGATAAGAAGTAAATTAATAAATTTATATTAGTTTATTTAAATTAATGTTGGTAACTTAAATCCCTTTGTGAATATTTACTTTTTACCCGAGTTATGAGCCGTTAGCAAATTTTAGATGAACTTTTTGTTGGTATATATGTAGATTTTAGATGAAATGTAAGTTAGTAAAATAAAGTTAGTGATTTAAGGTAGTAAATTTATATTACTATATTTTAGATGAAATTTAAGTTTGCAACTATGTGTTTTTGGATTAAGTTAGTAAATTTATAAATAGAATTATAATTTTTGTACATGCAATTATAATTGTGTACATGCAATTATAGATTTTAATATTTTACATTCAAATATAACTTTTCACATACAATTATAGATTTTGTACATGCAATTATAGATTTTAATTTCTTACATGCATTTATAATTTCCACATGTAATTGTAGATTTTAATATGTTACATGCAAATTATTATTTATTTAAATATTTATTTACCGTTGTTCTAAATTATTAAATATACAGCTTAGTAGAAATTTTCAAAACCGACCTACTATTCATATGTCGGGTCGCAACCCACCAGTAGATCTAGGAGAGCCGTCCACGACACAAAACATGGACGATTTATCATTTCTTAGGTTCGACGCCTCTCCTTCATATCTTTTGGACACTTCAGATGTCCGTACACCCCCAATCCCATCCCCATATTTTTCTACTATATTCGGAGAGGATATCGATCCATGCACTCAACCTCAACCTGTTGAACGGACGAGACGCGAGATGAATTTTGATTTAAACATGGAGTATGTGGAGGAGGACCAGTTTCAACCGTCTGCTTATCAAGAATCTTTAGTTCAACCCTCCACCTTTCATCCCTTACCTCACTATCCTTCGATGGATGCGGGTCCGTCATTTGTTGGACCATCGGATTTTGCTTCGCAACCCGATGTGAATCCAACAAATGTGTGGCCGAATGATATTCTCGATACTGAAACCGGACAGCCTCTCGCTACTGATATACTGGTAGATTACGGGACACATAAAGCGAGAGCTATTTGGATTGATCCGGAGGCAAACGTAAGTTCCTATTCGTTATACTTATAAAAAAACATTCACAACTTCCAATATTGTTAATAATATTTATTTTATTCAATAGAGTAATGTACGTAGAGTCCGGAGGACTAGTGCGGCCCTCAATAGCTTGCTACGTACGTATATGGACACTCCCATAGATGCAGGGTGACGGACTATAGTTGATAACTCGGGATTACGTCCATTATTTACGATCCAGATGAGCAATGTGGATCATACTCTTATCCATGCATTTGTAGAGAGGTGGCATCCCGAGACGAACTCATTTCACATGCCTTTTGGGGAGATGACCATCACATTGCATGATGTGTTTCACACTACCGGGCTTTGCATAGACGGACCTGACCTGGTAGCTTTTGATTCGTGGCCGGTTATACGGGAAACGTCACATCATCTATTCGGGGATTGGACAGAGGCTGAGTGGCATCAGATCCGTGTGAATAGCGAATTTCGTACAACAGATATAAATTCCGTTTTGCAGGCAATGATCGAGGGAGGTGGTCTAGCGGAAGCGATTGCGTCTGCGTGGCTATTGTTGTTTCTCGGATACTCACTTTTTATGGACAAGACGGGCAACAAGATCAAGTGGGAACTCTTGACTTTCGTTCGAGATCATAGGCATACTCATCAGTTGGCATGTGGCACTTCCACCCTTGCTAACGTATATCGACAGTTGGGGAGGGCTCGCGCACAGATACGAGGCAGATGGCCGGATTTAGTCCGCTCATATGGGTAAGATATTTATGCCTTGTTTTTTTCTTCCAAAATAAAAGTTTTTTTTGAATTAACATTTGTACATGCTGGTTCCAGCATTGGATCTCTACATATTTCCCATGTTTTGAGGTTCATCCGAACATGGGACGTCGGAGTAGAGATGACCCTGTGGGCACTGAGAGTTTTGCATATCGTACGGGTGTGCGTTTAGAGAGACGTTTATCACAGATCCGTGGTGTCTTAGAGAGCATGGACGCCTCTAGCGTTATGTGGTTCCCGTTCTCTGGTAGGTCTATGCGATGGAAAGGACACCTAGAAGTGTCCATGTATAGAGGGACTTTCAGATATGGCTCGATATTTGTGCCTTATATGTCAGAGAGGGTCGTTCGACAGTTTGGACGGATCCAGGACATCCTCCCCCCACCTATTGTACCAGTACGTAGGCATAGGCCAGACTCGGGGAGGACTTATATGTTAGATTTTTCACCCGAGGTGTACATGTGGGAGAGCCGTCATTCGTCCGTGTGTTTGATCTTTGTCGAGAGTACTTTGTATGCGTATGCCCCATGGCAGGACACGACACGGTACATGCATTGGTATGTCTGACATTGTCACCCGTATTTATTGCGAGAGTCATGGATGGGTGTTGGTTCCGGATATGAGCCTTCTCTTGCGACTCGGTTTATTACGGTACGATGATAATTGAGATGTTTCAGCATTTAATTTCAAACAATTGTTGTAATGAACTAATTTTGTTTGAACATACTTTTTTGATAGCGTTCTCAGCATGTTGGAGTTGCACTAGCACGGATGATTGAAGATAGGATCCAGCCGACCCAGGAGCATATATCACGGTTGACACAACATTGGAGAGACACCCAAGAAGATTATGACACTCAACCTAGTCAACCAACACAATATTATTATTTCTGATTTGGACTATGTTTCGTATTTTTACATTTTGATGGACTATGTTTGTATTTTTACATTTTGTTGGACTATGTTTGTATTTTATCATTTCGATGGACTATGTTTGTATTTCATAGATCATTTTTGTGTTATTTTCAAACTTGCATTTTCAAAATAGATCCAACATAATATAAATATAACATCTAATATTGGTAGACAAACATAGGTAAGCAAACATAACATAAACATAATATTCAATATAGGTAGACAAACATAACATAAACATAACATCCAATATTGCTAGACAAACATAACATTCAATATAGGTAGACAATGCATTTCATGACAAACATAACTACGCCGGTGGTCGAAGATGCAATGCTCGCAATCTTTGAAATTCTTGGATGCGTCCTTGATATTGTACCTCCAACCCCGTCACACTATCATCACGAAGTTGCAACCAAGCAGTCAATATTGGTGGTATTGGACAACCTTCAGAGCACCATATCTGCACAAGTGTAGGTAAAATATAATAGTTAGTACAATTAAAAGAAGAAAAAAACTTTATTGGAAAAATTATAAACATACCGCAACAAAGTGAAAAGAGTGGTGATCCCGACAAAGGAACAAGGTAGAGTTAGGCGGGGGTGATCCGGGTGCGGCTTCTTGACGGATTAGGGGAAGACATGTATGTGGCATGAACCAATCTAAATAAACGAGGGTGCACTGGTAAATAGTGGTGAACAATAAACCACATATAAGCATCTCAAACCAGTAGAATCTTGGTGCAAGACAACCCCTGTGTAGCCAGTTGAGACGGTTTGTAAAATTTTCAACTTCATCTCCGTGAGGAAGGAGGGCAATGTATCGATATGGGTTCGTAGTGAATTCCCTCCACATGCTGGCACGCATCTCAGTCCACTGCTCTTCATCGAAACCCAACAACACAACAACAACTCTAAATCCACAATTTCCATCACCTAATACGTTTTGCAAGTGCGTAACATAAGGAACCATGAATGATTCGAAGTTCCCTACACCGAAGTTGTAACCACTAATAATGACCGGTGGTCCCTCGTCCATCCTTTGATTTCTCTTCTCCCTATCATCTCTCGCTTGTCTAACATCATCTCGAACATGCTCAAACGCCGACTTTTTCCTCCCGGTGCCCTTCTTCGGTGGTCTTCCTTTAGGATTTTGAACTTTAGGGTTTCTCATATTCACTGACTCTGAATTTGCATTGACCTCCACAAGGTGCCTTAGAGACAAAAATAAGTAAATTAGTATTTCAAGAGATAAATAAAAGACAAAAATAAGAAAATAAATATTTCAAACATAACGTAAAAGAATACGAAAATAAATAAATAATTATTTTTAAACTTAAAAGAAAAAAAAGTATAAGTCAAATAAATGTTACCTAATTGTCGAGTTTGGTTCTCGTCTAAGGAATTCATCTCCATTGCCTTTTTGAGGTCCATAAGACCATGCACAATGGAGAGCCCCGGGGCTACTAAACTTTTTCTGCCACGTCAGCAAGATTCCTGCCACGTCAGCTTAGTAGCCCCATTTCAGCTTTTCACTTATTTTCACTCACAACAGGTAGTCCCGGGGCTACTAATTTTTCACTTTTCACTTTTTTATTTATTTTTAATAAATTGATGAATTGTATATTTATATATTATTTATTATTAAAAAATATTACTAATATTATTATAAATAAACATTAGCCATAAATTTTAAAATGTAAATATATTTTAAACTTACTAAATCAAAATTTTAAATAACAAATAATTTAATAAAAAGCGTAATTTAAATAACAACCAACATATCAAATATTTTTTAAATAATAAACAACTTAATAAAAAAGAAACACAATTTAAATAAAAACCAACATAACAAAAAATACATACTAAAATAAACAACAAGAACATAAAAACGTAATTTAAACAACAAACAACTTAATAAAAAAATAAAACTACAAATGTTTAGTGATTATCGCCGGAATTGCCAAATTTTTGCCATATATGCTCAACTAAGTCCGCTTTTAGTTGGTGATGCGTACTCGTGTCGCGGAGTGCACTTCTATTTTGTATAAACTGGGTCATTTCAAATGGAAGATCCGAGGCGATTGGCTCATTAACAACAACTTGATCGAACTGGGACGGATCATAGTAGAGTTGATAGGTGTCACGTTCATCTTCAACGATCATATTGTGCAAAATGATGCATGTCCTCATTATTTTTCCGATCAAATTAATGTCCCAAACAAGAGCAGGATGACGTATAATAGCAAAACGAGCTTGCAAAACACCGAAAGCTCGCTCCACATCTTTACGGCATGACTCTTGCCGTTGGGAAAACAATGTATCTTTCGCACCAAATGGGTGTCGAATTGACGGGACAAATGCAGCCCATGCAGGATAAATGTCATCGGCGAGGTAATACGTCATGTTGTAATGATTACCATTTACAACAAAATTTGTTGTGGGTGCTCGACCATGCAACACATCATCAAACACAGGAGAACGGTCAAGTACGTTAATATCATTACACGTACCTGGAGTTCCAAAAAATACATGCCATATCCACAAATTGTAAGATGCAACATCTTCTAGCACGACAGTTGGCTTTTTATCACCCCTGGCATATTGACCTTGCCAAGCCGTTGGGCAGTTTTTCCATTTCCAATGCATGCAGTCTATACTACCGATCATTCCAGGCCAACCTCGTTGCTCTCCTACATATAGTAGGCGTTACATGTCTATAGCATTTGGCCTGCGTAAGTACTCGTCCCCAAACAAGGTTATAATTCCATCAACAAAGTGGGTTAAACAAGATCTTGCCGTGGACGCTCCAATGCGAACATAATCATCAACAGCATCGACACCCACTCCATATGCTAGCATGTGTATGGCGGCGGTGCATTTTTGCAACGGGCTAAGGCCTAGCCTACCAGTCGCATCCGGAAGTTGGCGAAAAAATGGAAAAGATTGGGACAAAGCATTGACAACGCGAAGAAATACGTGTCGCCTCATTCGAAATCTTTGTCGAAACAACCTATCGTTGTAGGTCGGCGTCGAAGAGAAATAATCCTCGAACAATCGAGCATGCCCGCTTTCACGATCTCTCTCTATATATGTCCGTCTTCGACGTTGTCGTGAACTTCCAGCAATTTCTTGGACCAACATCTCTCTTAGCTCATCAATTTTTTCATTGATGTCCATATTGCTTTCAGAATTTTGAGAAGATTGCGATGAAAGGACGAGGTCTTCTGATGAACATGTAGAGGAGTTGGGTGAAGAAGGAAAATTGAAATTCAAAGGTGTTTGAGACATTGTGTAGAGAAATGAAAGTGGATAGGAGTTGTAGATATGTGAAGCTCACATAGGTTTTTATAAAAAAAATTATTGGGTTATCACTTAATGTGTATAATAAATCCGTGAATGAGTTGTCAATTCACACTCGATTATTGTGTTTTTCAGATTCGAAATTCAAATCAATGTCAGATGTCATTTATCGTGTATAATAAATTCGTGATTGAGTTGTCAATTCACACTCGTTTATTGTGTTTTTCAAATTCGAAATTCAAATCAATGTCAGATATCATTTATTGTGTATAATAAATCCGTGAATGAGTTGTCAATTCACACTCGATTATTGTGTTTTTCAGATTCGAAATTCAAATCAATGTCAGATGTCATTTATTGTGTATAATAAATTCGTGACTGAGTTGTCAATTCACACTCGATTATTGTGTTTTTCAGATTCGAAATTCAAATCAATGTCAGATGTCATTTATTGTGTATAATAAATTCGTGACTGAGTTGTCAATTCACACTCGATTATTGTGTTTTTCAGATTCGAAATTCAAATCAATGTCAGATATCATTTATTGTGTATAATAAATCCGTGACTGAGTTGTCAATTCAAACTTGATTATTGTGTTTTTCAGACCCGTGATTGAATTGTCAATTCATGGCTCGGTTATTGTGTAAATTAGACATATAACTCATTTATACCTTCTATAAAAGGGTTTAAAGAGCACAAGACCACCACACCAACACTTCATCTTCTACCCTCATCTCATTCAACTAACACAGCTTCTCTCTTTCTCTATTATTCACTTACAATGGATGAAAACGGAAATCCCATTCCAAACCCTTTCTTTTTCCCTCCAAACTTTAGCCAAGGTGTAGGAACACAAGATCCGAATCAAACTCAAAATCCACAATTCATGAATTATCCGCAGTACCCTCAAACTCAAAACCCACAATTCATGAATTATCCTCGTTACCCTCAACCACAAAACCCACAATTCATGAGTTATATGCAATACCCCCAAACTCAAAACTCGCAATTCATGAGTTATATGCAATACCCCCAAACTCAAAACCCTACTGAAGGCTTGATCCCAACGTCTCTACCTATTACCATCCCGCCTTTTGGGACTCATGAACCGACAGTTGATCTAGACAATGATGATGAAGAAGAAGTTCAAGTGACAACCGAGGAAGTTGTTAGAAGGTTGCGTTGGGGGGGAGTCGAAGACAATTTGCTCGTTAGTGGATGGATGAACACGAGCAAAGATGCTATCCAAGGAACCAATCAAAGTACCAACACTTTTTGGAATCGAATTTTTCAATATTACAACGAAAGAAGGGGAGATTTAGCATCTCGCTCATGGAAACAATGTAAGAACCGCTTCCAAAAGCTTAATACACTTTCTTCTAGATTTACAGGTGTATATGCTACATCAGAAAGGGGGAGAGTAAGTGGAGAAAGCCCTGACGATATCCTTGCAAGGGCTCATATTTTGTATCAAGATCAATATAAATCAAAATTCAATCATGAAAACATTTGGCGCATGCTCAAAAGTCTCCCAAAATGGCAAAGTAGCATTCAATCGACATCATCAAAATAAGGGGATGGCTCGAAGAGTGCAAAGGTAAATGAATCTGGATCATACACATCAAGCCCCAATGTTGGAACTCCCTCAAGTGAAGGCGGAACCCCAGATAGCTCATTCGTCCGTCCTTTAGGACGAAATAGTTCGAAGAGGGTGGGAAAGAGACTGGTAAGTACAACACCATCCTCTGACTATTCAGAACAAATTAAAATTTTGGACAATTTGAAGAGTAGAGAGCTTGAGGTCCGCCTTCAAGAATTGGAAATAAAGAAGGAAAAATTAAAGATGATTGCTATTTCCGAAGCTAGGAAGGACAGAATAGAACAGAGGAAGGCCAAAGAGTTTGAGTACAAAAGGAAGTTAACCATTCTTAATAGTTTGAGGGAGATGCAAGATTCCCTGTCTCCCGAACAAGAGAAGATGAAGAATGACTTGATTAGAGAACTCGGTATTTGAGTTTATGTTTAAGTTTGGGGTCCTTTTAGAGTTCGTAATGTATGTTTACATTTATCATTTGTGTTTTATTTCAATCTTATGTTATAAGTTAAGTGTATGTTTAAATTAATGTATAATTAGTTGTTTTCTTATTAAATTGGAATTTTATTTGTAAGTTAATGTCTCGGTCATTTTATGTCTAACATCTATTTTAAATTGTGTTTTTTTATTATAAAAAATTCAAATACATATATAAATTAAATAAATATCATATTAGATTGATATGAATAAAGTCTTATGCATAAAATAAAATTTAAAACGTTAAAAGTTTACTACGTAAAACTCTATACGTTACAAGAAGTCAAAAAAATTTTTTTATCGAAACATATGCAAAATGGGTGTCATTGGATAGATAAAATTAAATCTTACTCAAAAATAATTTTTTTTTATAGTTAATATTTTAACGGGGAAAGGGGTTTTAAATTTAATTAAAAACCCCCTGCCACGTGGCGCGCTGTCACTGGCCATATTTTGGCCAGTGAGGGCGCGCCACATGGCGCGCCTCTTCCCTGAAGAGAGCCAAAACGACGTCGTTTTACAAAGGAAAAAAAAATGAAAAACGAATAAGGGTCGACGCCAATATTGGCGTCGACCCCCGGGGCTACTAAGCTTCTTCCAGTGCCATGTCATCATTTTGATGACATGGAGGGGCTTTAGTAGCCCCCCGACCCTCCATTGTGGAGGGTCTAAGAGCAATCTGGTTCTCATTGATCTCAATTGGTCCGTCCGCACTACTCGATTGAACCCCATACCAATCGATCTCACGCCAAAATACATGGACATCCGTCACGAGGAAAACCCGTCATTCTCTCATGATACTCGTCACTTCTTGTGCACAAGGTAATCCGGTAGACGACCGCACAAAGCATTTAACACAATTCTCAAGATAATCCCCTTTGCATACGGTGATGTACGTCGCATACAAATCCCGTAAGCAAATATCGGAAATCCTACCCAATAGTTGGCGAAACATCGGTAAGTTTGCAACCTCACTCGGAATCTTGAAACGGGATTGCTCCAATGATGTCATCAATCGACGAAATTGATCCTTCAACATCAAATTGATATGCTTCAGACACGTCGAGAGTCGGAAGTTAGATGCATCAAACATCTTCTTCAAGGAAGAGTGTGCGGATTCGACCCTACATTTTAAGTTTATTTTAAACATGACATAAAATTATGAAATACTAGTAATTGAAGAGGTAATATAATTAAAACAAAACATACCTGTTTGTGGCTTGGTTGCCAAGGTGAAAATGTTGGTCAACCAAGTAACTTGCAATTTTTTCCTTGTGACATATCCATGTCTTGTTGAAGTATTCCTTCAACCCCCACCTATCTCCCCAATGCTCGATCATTTCTTGGTGTCGAGCCTCAAATGTCGCACTTGACTTTGATTTGAATAAAGCCTTACAATCACTTTGAAATTTATGTTGCATAGTTACCGACCTTGTCTTCTTAAAGGCTTGTCCCTCTATCCCGCGGTCGACGTGCCACGAACACAAAAGATGAGCTGCATCTGGAAAAACTCATGGGATAGCCCTCAAAAGCCCAAGCTCCCAATCGGTCACTATCACCTCCGGTCGGTATTTTGACTCTTGACACCACCCTTCGACTTCGCGCAATACCCAATTATATGTATCGGCATCTTCCCTTGTCATGAACGCAAAGCCCAAGTGAAATGTCAAGTCGGTGCATGTTTGACCGACAATCTCCAAAAATGGCATTTTGAACCTAAAAGAAAAAGTTAATTAATTACATTACTAACTAAATTTATTAAAATGGCAAAAACTAATGTATTTAAAGCTTACATGTTAGTGTTGTAGGTGGTGTCCATGATCATGACGTAATGATATTTCTCCCATAACTTGATCGATTGCTCATGGGCAAATGCAATGTCTTGCAAGCTTCCATCGTCAGATTCCCTAAAACCAAAAATAAAATTTCCTTCCACCAACATGTTGAATAGCAATTGCGTCGGACTCATTTCTCCTTGCTTTAACCTTTGAATCTTCGCCCGTGCATTGTACACGTGTTGTCTCCCCGACCAACTGCCTTCATACTTTTGTCTCAACATCTCATGAACAATCTTTGGCGCCGTTCCGGCAGCTGTTGCCCTTTCCACATCTTGAAATTGTTCACTAGTCAAACGACCGGCAAAAGCATGACCTTCTAAGTGTTTTGGCAGCGCGTGGTTATGAAATTCACACTCAACCGCCAACCGCCACACATCTTTCGCTTGTTCATACCCATTTAGCAAAAATGGACAATTGCATTTTTTTCGAATGACGACGTCGAGTCTTCACCGGGACATCATTTAAATCTACAATTTTTTTTCTTTCCAACCTTCTTGCTCCCGGATTGTTCACATGCTAACTGCATCATACCGTAACTCCGTGAAACTGACGCTTTCCATGACCGTTTTATTGTAAGCACCATAAAATATTTCATCGCCTCGGCCCGAGCCCAAGCAATCATGGAATCTATATCACTCCACCATCCGTCCGTTACGAATATCCCCGAATAATCGGGTCCCTCATTTTGATTAAATGAAGGACCATCGTAAATCTAAAAAAAATAACAAAAAAAACTCTCTCAAATATATATATATATATATATATATATATATATATATATATATATATATATATATATATATATATATATATATATATATATATATGGATTAGAATATTCGGGTCCCTCATTTTTGGTAAAAGATGGATAAGAGTTGAATGAAGGACCATCGTAAATCTAAAAAATATAACATAACAAAATTTAAAGATTTTAAAATAATAAAAACGTACCTCAATTTGACCTACTTGATTTTCCCCTTCATCCGAAGAACTTGAAGACATGTTTTTGTAAGAAACTCTCTCAAACCTCTCTTAAAATCTTATCCATTTTCCATATTCTAACCCATATATATACTAAAACTTCTCATCCGTTGTATTAAATTTTAACCCCCAACCATTAACCCCCAACCGTAACATTAAATTTACGGTTCAAAATTTACCAACTTTTAGTCACTCGCATATAAGGTGCGAGAGGCTATTTTTTTTTAAAAAAAAATTAACCCTCTCGCACATAGTGTGCGAGAGACAAAGTCTACTTTTTGCAAATTATGGTGGCATTAATAGATTAATAAGGGTGCCAATATCAACCCCTTTAATCCTGCAACGAACACACAAGTTAGTATCTAACTTATTACCATTTATAAAAATTATCACTGAAATCATGATATTGTGCGTGTAAGATGCTTGTTTCTACAAAT
>BSUD01000003.1:44966548-44978325 GCA_033239045.1 Fagopyrum esculentum
TACACGTGTTGTCTCCCCGACCAACTGCCTTCATACTTTTGTCTCAACATCTCATGAACAATCTTTGGCGCCGTTCCGGCAGCTGTTGCCCTTTCCACATCTTGAAATTGTTCACTAGTCAAACGACCGGCAAAAGCATGACCTTCTAAGTGTTTTGGCAGCGCGTGGTTATGAAATTCACACTCAACCGCCAACCGCCACACATCTTTCGCTTGTTCATACCCATTTAGCAAAAATGGACAATTGCATTTTTTTCGAATGACGACGTCGAGTCTTCACCGGGACATCATTTAAATCTACAATTTTTTTTCTTTCCAACCTTCTTGCTCCCGGATTGTTCACATGCTAACTGCATCATACCGTAACTCCGTGAAACTGACGCTTTCCATGACCGTTTTATTGTAAGCACCATAAAATATTTCATCGCCTCGGCCCGAGCCCAAGCAATCATGGAATCTATATCACTCCACCATCCGTCCGTTACGAATATCCCCGAATAATCGGGTCCCTCATTTTGATTAAATGAAGGACCATCGTAAATCTAAAAAAAATAACAAAAAAAACTCTCTCAAATATATATATATATATATATATATATATATATATATATATATATATATATATATATATATATATATATATATATATATGGATTAGAATATTCGGGTCCCTCATTTTTGGTAAAAGATGGATAAGAGTTGAATGAAGGACCATCGTAAATCTAAAAAATATAACATAACAAAATTTAAAGATTTTAAAATAATAAAAACGTACCTCAATTTGACCTACTTGATTTTCCCCTTCATCCGAAGAACTTGAAGACATGTTTTTGTAAGAAACTCTCTCAAACCTCTCTTAAAATCTTATCCATTTTCCATATTCTAACCCATATATATACTAAAACTTCTCATCCGTTGTATTAAATTTTAACCCCCAACCATTAACCCCCAACCGTAACATTAAATTTACGGTTCAAAATTTACCAACTTTTAGTCACTCGCATATAAGGTGCGAGAGGCTATTTTTTTTTAAAAAAAAATTAACCCTCTCGCACATAGTGTGCGAGAGACAAAGTCTACTTTTTGCAAATTATGGTGGCATTAATAGATTAATAAGGGTGCCAATATCAACCCCTTTAATCCTGCAACGAACACACAAGTTAGTATCTAACTTATTACCATTTATAAAAATTATCACTGAAATCATGATATTGTGCGTGTAAGATGCTTGTTTCTACAAATCAAGACATGCAATGAATTCAAATAAAAAAGATGTCGTGAATGATGATATGAGATTTACATAATACATCAACATTATAACAGAAGAAGGGTAGATGCACTTTTATTTCTTTTTTTAAAAATGAATACTTTAAAATTTTGATTTCAGACCCACACTAACCACGTATCAATGAAATCAAGTAGATTACAAGACAAGTTTTAGAATTAGAATAACTTTTTAAAAAATTACATATAAATTTATGAGTTAAAATAAATTTTTTAATTACGTCGTTAGTTTAGGGTTAGCGGTTAAATTGATTCTTAATAATTAAAATTAGATTATTAAAAAAAATTTGTGGATCAAACAAAATCTTAGATACGGATTTGAGTTGATAACATTTAAAACTAACTCAATTGAATTAAAAAAATTCAAAAATAAAAATGTGAGATAAGTTTCCAAACAAAATATCAAAAGACACGTAAAATTTTGGTAGATTTTGATTAAAAATCTTTACAAATAAAATTTTCAAATAAAAAGTCTAAAAAAAATTCTGGTCAGTAAATTAAATTAATAATTCTTTTCAAAGTTGTAACAGTTATTTTTAAGAAAAGGGATATGATAAAAATATTTAATCATAAAAGCAACATGAATTGAAGTTGGATTGTTTCGATTATGAATTTTCATAAAACCAAAAGTTAATTGAAGCAAGTAAAATAATAGCCTTCAGGATCTACATGTTTCGAGTATGAATTTTCACAGCAAAATAACCGAATGAATTGAAGCTTGATTGTTTGCAGCTAGGAAGGAAAGACAAATACACTGATTTTTATAACTGAACTGATGTAAAATTGATGCAGATGAGTGAACCATATCACAACGATGGTTGCTTTAGAGCTGAATCGAATCATATATACAACTATAAATGAATTGAGGTAGGACCGAATCAAAATTAATAACAAAAACACAATGATGAGTCTTAGGATAGAATCAGAAAACCAAGGAACAAACGAAGTTTGCTCATAGGTTAAATAATCGAATGAAAAAGTTGTGATCGAATAAAAAAGAACACCAAAAAGTCTATAAACAACTTCGTAATGGAGTAATCGAATAAAAAAGAACACCAAGCTATATTCAATTGTTAAATAATCGACTAAAAAATAGGTTGCTAAATAATTGAAAGTTTGTAACGTACCAGGCTAAATTGAAATTTTTTTGTTTGCTTTTTTGCAGTTGAGAGATAGATAAGCGGTAGATGAGTACCTCGTTGAAGCCTGAAAACAAAACACGCAAAAAGATCAGTATTATGACTTGTTAGACTCAATTGTTTAGGTATGTATAGCAGATAGGAAGAAATTTAAGCTTACGGGATACGCAACTTATGAGATACGCTTATGGATAATATCTTCTAATTTTAAATATTTGAAAAACAAAATAAAAGAAGAAGAGTTGTTATTGTAATCGGAGATAGTTAGTAGAATCCAAATTAAAATACTTTAAAATTGGAACTGATTAAAAAATATTGAAACAATTTGGTTTACTAGGCTTTTTCTAGTTTTGTGTTTAGTAAATGTACCCCTTGAGAGAAGAGTGTGTAGAGTTTGAGAATAAATACAAAAGGTTGGGGTATATTTACTTAATTGAAATATTAAAAAGCCTAGTTATTACTATAGTTTCTCAAAAAGGCCTAGTTACCAAAATTGCCCAAAAATATTTAGGCTACGTGAATATTTATTTCAAAGATTTTGGCTATCTTTTAAACAAATCTTTTTAAAAAATAATAGAGGCCTGAATTTTTTAAATATTCTTAATTATTTGTGCTTGAAAATCGAAACAATGTTTACCTGTTTGTTTTATGAAATTTATATACTTTAATAAAAAAAGATTTATTGGCTTAATTTGTTATTTAGAAAAAGATTTAATTCGAAAAAATTTTTGGGGCGCCATGTCAGCATTATTGACGTCTGTTTTAGTAGAGTATATAGATGTTTTCTAAATGACAAGTTGGATTTTTCATTATATCTTCATGCTTCTTGTTGCAAGATCCTATTTGTGAAGCTGTTGTCAGGCTACCTGATGGGACCCACTGTGTGGTCCCTAACCTAGTGACGTCTTGAATTACTTAAAACTAGGGTCGTTACAATCGAGACATTAAGAGCTTGTTTGGTATCCATATCTTGATATCAGATATGAGTATATATATATATATATATATATGTGTTTGGTGAATGGGTATATGGGTATCAAATTGATATAACCCATATATCCATACTTTACTTTTTTTTTTCCGATTTTGATATCCCTAGAAATCCTCCGGTATCACGTTTCTCCCTACAAACGCTTCTCCCTCCTTTTCATGTGTGCTTCCCCTCTTTGGATCTCCACTTCAACTCTCATCTCTCTAAGGTGCGAAACTGTGTTTTATTTTTAATATATTGTTGGATGTGTGTCCTTCTCTTCTTTCCTGATTTTGTTTTATATGCATCTCCCTTCTCTCTACTGGATTTTTTTGATATGCATATACCCTTTGAATTGTTATAATTGGGGAAGTGTCAGGTTCAAAGTCTCATACTTTAGCGATTAAAATGGATTTTTAATATGTTTACATTACGCTCCAATAAATTCCAACATTAGTAAGGACCTTTCTCTGGGTCTGTACGTTTAACAAGACATATCACAATCCCAAGATGTTTTGTTGTTAGACGTGTTTTCTATATCATCGGAGTTCTTACAATGATATGAGGATGTAAATGCATGATTTTTAATATGGATTTGTGGATATTTTTGGATAATTTCAAAAGAAGTCATAAGTCTATCAAGTTTTTCGTAAGTATTGTCGTCGCCTTCCATTTTTCTTTTCCATGTGAACTCATTTCCTTTGGTAGGGAGATTTGTGAGGTTACAATGTTGAGCAAAATGGTGTAGCTTATCTAGTTTCTTATTTGGAAGCGCAGCTCCCCTTTTTTGTTTGCGTGTTCTAATAGTTCATTGTAATCTCCAATAACTAAGGTTAGTTTGCTCGTTGAGGTAACTTCTGTTGTCAGTTGAAGTCATATTCATGTTTATTTTATTCCTTGGGTGGTGTGTAGATGAAATAGATAGTTTTCCAAAGGTTGTTACGAGGTCTCTATATTTAATAGTGTAGAATCTTGTGTCTGTTTTTATTATCTCAACTATTTCATCATTCAATTGGTATTCCTTCTTGAGTAGACACATTCCTCCAACAAGTCTCATAGTTGTGATGACATATATTTTGTCAAAACCTCCGGTTTTCCATTGGGTTTCATCAGGTTTTGTTCTTGTTTTTGTTTCCGCTAACATTATCATTTGAATATGTTCATTTTTGCATGTTATGTTTATATCCGTCCAAAAATTCTTTTTTTTGTATACCCCTGCAATCTAGAAAAGCGATCTTCATTTATAAAAACTATTTTGTGTTGGGTGGTAGTGGCCCACAGTAAGCATGTCCACGGGTCACGGGTTACCCGACGGGTTTTGACCCGGCGGGTCACGGGTACGGGTAAGGGTCGAGGTGATCCTTACCCGTGACCCGGCGGGTCGACCCGCCACCGGTAAATTTGAAATAAAAAAAAAATTGGATCCAACGGATAAAATAGCCGTTGGCGGGTCGACCCACCGGGTCATGCCTTTTCTTCGTCTTTTTTTTTAAAACAAAATCGGGTTTTAAAGCAAAATGGTCAATCCGTCGACCCACCAAGTTTGACCCGTGACCCGGCGGGTTGGCCTTTTACACGGGTCCGGGTCCGGGTCACCCTTCCTGGACCCTCGACCCGTGGACATGCTTAGCCCACAGTTCCTACCATAAAATCAATTTTGACTATTTTTTCTTCTTCCTTTTTTGATGTTTTCACGATTAGTATGTTGTTCGTGCTCGTTTTGTTTTTAGCAACACGAGTATCGCTGGATATAGGTTTTTTACGGAAGATCATTCTGAATCGAGATCTTGGTCGATTGTTTCTGATGGCTCGAAACTTCTGTGGAAGCCATTGTTGATAGATAAGGAGATCGGTCGAATGACAATGAAATTACATAGGGATTTAGGATAGTTTCTAATACGAGGAAAGGGGTTAGATCTAGATCGACTATTAGTGATGACCGGAAACTTATTGAAAGCCATTGTTAATATATAATGAGATTTGTTGAACAGAAGAAGAAATTACAAGGCATAAATTTCGAGTAATTGAAATTTAAAATTGTTTCTAAAAGAAGAAAGAGGTTAAAAAATAAATTTGATAAATCTCTTTCCCTTGTATAATTGTGAAAAAATAATTACGGGTATGATCCAAGGATTTTTTCCCTAAATAATAAGAAAACAAAAATATTTTCTAGGATTAGGAATGGAATAAAAGTTATTCCGAGAATAGGAAGGATATTAGGTTCGGAGTAGACCCGTTGTTTGAAACTGCGGGTTAATATGAATAACCCGCAGTTTAAAACTGCGAGTTTTAATTTATTTTTTTTTACACATAACCCGCAGTTTGGAACTGCGGATTTCTTTATTTTTTATTTTTTTAAGAAACCCGCAGTTCTAAATTGCGGGTTTCTTTATTTTTATTTTAAGAAACCCGCAGTTTAGAACTGCGGGTTTGTTTAAAAAAAAAGTTTTCCATAATTTTATGTGTGAAAAAAAAACACGTTAGATATGATATATATAATAATAATAGTAGCTTAATCTGTTTTATTTTGTATTGTTTTTTTATCAAGTAGTAGTAATAATAATAATGGTAATTGTGATTTTTTAAATTGAAAATCACGTTAGATATAGATATGGTGTATATGATCGGTAAATATGAAAATTTTTGGAAAATGGTAATCTCCGACTAACAAAAAATATAAAATATGGTAATTATAAAGTGGTCTTGACATGCTAAAAAACTGATGAAAGTCCGAGATCGTTATTATTGCTTGACATGGTAAAAAAATGGTCTTGACGTGCTAAAAAAACGCAAAACATGGTAATCATCAAGTGGTCCTTTTTCTTCCTCTACCTCGTCTCCCACCTCTCCGCTCTCCTCCAGAAGTTGATCCGTCTTCATTAATTGTCGATAAGGGACGTGGAACCGAAACATGTGGCTCGTCCGAATCAATAAGTGCAATAGGATCTCTATATTGGGCATAATGTAGCGGAGGTGGAGATGCAAATAAATTTGGTCGCCCCGAGATCGGTGGGCCCTGAAAATCCATCATGGGTTGCATATTATTTGAAGTGAAGCGGCTGAAGCCCATTGGAGTGAAGCCCGATGGAGAATAGTCCGGAAATCCCGATGGAGTGAAGCTCGACGGCGTAGGCAATGATGACCCGTCAGTATGAGAAAGATGGGTGTATCGTGGAACCTCATGTGTAGGCATATAAGATGAAGTCGATCCTCCTGTAGCACCCCTATGAAAGAAATATGGGTCAATGGTTGCTGTATTCATTACGATAGATCCTTGACTTGACACGTCAGTATGAGATCGTTTTGGCTCAGTCCATCAAGATCTTGTGAGCTATGTAGACGACAAGCATTGTTTGCCGTTTCTTGCCCCCTCACTCCTACATCGGTCACATATTGTCCCTACAATTTAAAAAAATAGAGAATGTGGGAAGTTTGATTATAAATGTGCATTACTATTTTTTTTCACAATTGCTTACCATCATGTACAAATCTGGGCCTGTCGGATGATAATATCCCATTGGGTTTGGCCCTGTCGGGGAAATGAAACGACGTGTGATGTTATTATACCAACGCATGTAATTTCGTTGTGCTTCAGGCAATGGGACGGTAAGAGGCTGCAATTTGATAATGAATATACAGATAAGTCAATATAATTAAATATGATAATAAATATTCACTTTATTGTTTCCACCATACCTGTGACATGACAATCGAATTGGCGCGGTTCATCCATAACTTGACAAATTGACCATGAAACTCCGCCCAATTGTAGTCTGGTTTTCCTCTTCGGTCCAACTTGTGTAGTTGCTTGTTATATTCACATGGACGTGGAATAGATGGTGGGTACCCAAACTGTAGCATGACCCGATCCGGTCGATGCCACTCCACTATGTCGAAACATATAAGTGGAGCCTCTGTCAAATATACATGGGACCCCGATCGGCATATCTAAGGAAGAAGTTCCAATACGTCCGGTGTATAAGGAATCCATAAAATCTATTAAAATATAAACATTGTTAGGATGTACGTTATGTTAATGTAATTTATATCGACAAGCATAAATATAATCAAGCTAACCTCATTTTGTAATTGTTTGTCCAAAGCATCTCGATAATACTCGAGAGTGCGAGGTGAATGCCCATAACTGTAGGAACAATGTATCCACCTTTCAAAAGCATTAAACAAAATGTAAGTTATTGATTAGGTAAAAGATACATATCTTTGGATGAAAAATAAAAGGTTACCTTCTAGCTAAAGAATCATCACCGGGAATAAATTGGGAACCAAACATAGGCTTTTCAGTCCCAGCTAAATCTCTAGCCTCCCTAGATGCTTTCCTTCTAGCTATATTCCTAGCAGCTTGTTCATCCCCGTCTGATGGGATGAATGTACAAAGCGGTCTCCCGATTGCCATCCGCTCCCATGCCCACAACTATAAAAAGAAATATATTAAGTTAGCAAGTTATCCATGTAATTAATTTAAAATTTTAAACACTATCTACAATTCCAGAAACAACTATTTAAAGTTAACCTGTATCAAGATAAGCGGGCCAGCTATATCAGTTTTCCCTCTATGAGCCGCTTTGCATAAGTTTCTGTACATGTATGCAAGTGCAGCACTCCCCCAACTATACTGACGAGCCTCTTCAAAATCTGACAATAATGGAAGGTAGAGGAGTTGCACACTCTTACCACTTGTATCATTGAATATATCCCTCCCATAAGCTGTAAGATATAAGCTCTTGCAAAAAACTTGACAGTCTCTTCATCAGCATCATCTGGCAATTGTGCAAAATGCTCACGTAGCCAACGAATACGTAAAGATGAGCCAACTAAACACCCCTCGGGCGGAACAACTCCAAGAAATTGCTCCGTCACCTCCTCCCAGTCAAGAGCAGTAGTGCCTGTCACTGGCTCTTCGTCTACACGTAATCCCAAAAACACAGCAACATCTTGTAAAGTGATTGTGGCCTCACCGACTGCTAAGTGGAAAGTGTGCGTCTCGGGTCTCCACCTCTCAACCAAAGCAGTAATAAATGACATCTCCATCTCAAATGTAGATACCAGTCGGTGGATCCCATAAAACCCCGCCAGACGCACGTAATGAATCACTCTCTCATCTTGTTGATTGTAATGTCTCAAGCTCTGCCTACATTTAAGAGGATGCATGGATTGCATATATAAATCATTTTAAAAGGTTAGTTAAATGACGTGCATGGACTGCATATATAATTAGGTAACTGAATATGCAATAAAAATTTCAAATGTCAAAATCTTCTTATACGTACACAAGGATCACGAGTCCAAACATCCTCACTCCTATGCTCATGTTGTAGGCAAAGCACCGATCGGTCATGTGGTCCGGGAAGGATACTCCTATCTTTTTTAATAAGGGCAATTACATCATAGAAAATTCAATTACTTAGACTTACAATTACATTAAAATAGTAAAGATACTTAGAGTTTCAATTACATCATATAAAAGCAAGTACTTAGAGTTGCAAAATCATTGCATATGCAATTACATGTAAATAGCAAAGATATTTAGAGTTTCAATTACATCATATAAAATCACGTACTTAGAGTAGCAAAATCATAGCACATGCAATTACATTAAAATAGTAATGATACTTAGAGTTTCAATTACATCATATAAAATCAAATACTTAGAGTTGCAAAATCCTAGTGGTCATGGCTTGAGGTACTAGCGCGTGTCGGACAAGTCTTCTTGTTGTGTCCCGGCTCTTTGCATAAACCACAACGTTTTCTCCCTGGAACACCCCTATCCATATCATTCCTTATTCTAGTTGACCGAGGTCTCCCAACAGCTCTTTGACATCGCCGGATCGGGAATCATTTGTGGTCCTAGGACATCTGGTCAATCTAACTTATCACCAACCGGGTTAAATGATGTGTTATATGTCAATAAACAAGCTTGTGTCTTATAGAGTGGATCGATGTAAGGCGTGTAGTCAAATCCTCGCATCCGACACACAACTAATACATGAGGGCATGGCACCTTGAAAATCTTCCAACTTGAACAAGTGCAAGTCCTTCGGGTCAAATCCACCACAAACTGTTGACGCCCTCCTATACCATGATGCCCTGGTAGATGAACTAAGACCTCATAGATGAGTTGACGATCGTTGAATCTGGTGACAGTAGCATTACCTTGGACTTCCATATTTTTTCCAATCATCTCTTCCACTTTCTTTGAAAATTGATGATCGGCCTACGTTGTAAACCCATGGTGTATCTTTGAACAAAGTAGGCATCACAACGGTACAAGGAGAACTGAACAAGAGCAGTAATAGGCAAACATCTAGCACCTTTCATCACACCATTAAAACACTCTGACATGTTTGTGGTAGTCACTCCATACCTTCGACCGCCATCATGATATAAAGACCATTTTTCCTTCCCGGCTTCTTCTAAATATTGACTAGCTTCTATGTTCATTTCACCAATGGCATGAAACCCTCGGTCATCTTCTTGTTCATGTCGATTAGCAGTGTATCCAAGAAAACTTTTCAAATGCTTGTTTTTAAACTTGGAATGAAAATTTGATGATAGATGGCGCATGCAAATCCTATGATAAGCATTTGGCTCCCTCCACCTAGAAGATTCTGACATGGTCTTCATGATACCTGCATGTCTGTCTGATATAACACACAAACCTACTCTTTGTGTAACACGTTCACCAAGCAAATCCATGAACCACCGCCAACTTGATCCATTCTCTCCTTCAACGATCGCAAAAGCTAAAGGCAATATCTGATGTTCCGCATCCATTGCCATTGCAATCAATAATACACCCCTATACTTTCATACAAATGCGTTCCATCAATAGAGATAACTGGCAAACAATGTTCAAATGCAACAATGGATGGACCAAATGCCCAAAAAACACGTTCGAATACTTATGCAAGCAGGTTGGATTGAATCCTACTCTCCCATTGAACCACAGTCCCTGGATTTGCATTTTGAAGTGCAGACATGAAACGAGGAAGATCAGCATATGATTGAGATCAATCACCATAAATTGCTGAAATTGCTCGTTGTTTTGCATCCCATGCTTTTTTGAATGACACCTGCACTTTATACTTATCAGACATAAGTGCAATGATGACAAGTGGCTTGATTGTCTTGTCCGCACAAATAAGAGAAATAATTTCTCCACAAATGAATGCAGTAGACACATTACTACTATCCATATGCATGACGTCTCTAACACATGCAGGAATGTGAGGTCCGGAATATCGACTTATTCTCCATAAATCAAGATTTTCATGGACCCTAGCAGCTGTCAACTTCCACGGACATTTGCATAATTCACGTTGCTTGCAAACAACCGTGTAGTACCTTTCTTTTACAACTTTGACGGTATATTCCTTGCCTCTAGCAACAGAATAAATTGTGAGTTGTCTTCTCAACTCATCCAAATAACTGAAATGTTGGCCACAAGCAAATTCACCTCCTTCTACATATTGATCTGTTGCATTCCAGTTTTGCCATGAGTTCAATTTGGATGGATCACACTCTTCAACAACATTCCAATAAGGAGTTATAGCTGATGCCTCTCTAGCCATTGCATCTTTGTCGATAACGGTCTCCATAACTTCAACTGCATCGCCATCTTCTTCAGATTGATACATATCATCCTCGTGGTCGATACCAAATTCATCGGTGTGAAAATCATTTTGATCATTTGTGAGTAATCTCGTGTAAAATCCAATATCTTGACCCCATGAATTATCCATGTTGTTTTCCATGCCTATGTTAATTCATTTCCTCAATTAACAAGTATGAAAACTTAAATATAGTACATTATAAGTTCAACCTATATCTTGTACACATTTGCTCAAAAATTATAATAACTCACACTAGGAACTTAACTAAAAATTCAATTCAACATTCACTAAAATTCAAAGTCTAGCATGCATTTATATATTCGTACTTAAAAAAGACCAAGCAACTACGCCGTTTTTTTATATATCCGTACTAAAATTCATTTCCACATTCACTAAAATACAAAGACTATCATGCATTTATATGTCCGTACTGAAATTCAGTTCCACATTCACTAAAATACAAAGACTATCATGCATTTATATATACATAAATAAATAAATTCAAAGTAAAAAACATACCTTGATCCATGAAAGAATATGAAAGAATGAAAACTTCGTTTTTTTTTTCTCACTACATGCAACCTGATATAATATACAATATCATGCATTAATATAATATCTATAGAAAATAAAATAAACTAACATTATGTAATACCTAAAGAAAATAAAATAAACTAATATAATATAATATAATATAATATATACAGAAAAAAAAACTAACATAATACAATAACTACAAAAAGTAAAAACTATA
>BSUD01000003.1:44980649-45022909 GCA_033239045.1 Fagopyrum esculentum
AAATAAATTTATTCTTTATTATATATTAGAAGTAAAAAAATGAGAGTGAAAATATTATTTTCAACCTTAACCATAGTTGTACAATTATAATTCTAATTATATTTTTTTTTCAAATCTAAATTTATTTCAAATTTGTATCAATCCGAATTTTGATGTTGATTTTAATTTTAAATGTATAATAATAGATAATATAAAATTGCTAAAACTATAAATCATTTTGTCACAATCTACTTCTTTATCGGTTCATATTTTAAAAATATTTTAAGAAATAGAATAACTAATTCTTTGTAATGAAAAGAAAAAAAAATAAAAGCCTGATATATTTTGTATTCAAGTCATAACGTTTATAATTATGCTTTAAATTAATTTAATTTTTTTTTAAAATCTGAATCTATATTACTTACTAAAACTAAGGACGCTAGCGCCACGTGTCGTTCAACGAGTAATGCCACATAGGATTTTTTGTGAAATATTTACTAAAATGTCATTTTAATTAATCTTTAAAGTAATTCGTAAACTGTTATTATTATTAATTATTTTAGTTATAATTTTATAAGGGATCCTAACCAACATAATTTATATTAAAAAAATTAAATTAATTAAAATTTATTTTTTATTAAAATCCCTAAATATTAGGGGGAAATTGATTCAAATTTCTAACAAATACAATTTATAAAAAAATATTTTCCTATTTTTTTTTATACGTAACATGACTTTTTGGTAAAATATTTACTAAATTGCCATTGTTATTAAGATTTATATTTTAATTAAGAAAAATATCTCATATTAATCTTCTCCTAAAAGTCACCAAATCAGTTCCTATATCATTCGATCATATCTTTTTAACGTAAAACTTCTCACGCAATCTTCTCAGATAAATCTTCTCAAACAAGTTAATATATCTGAAAATTTCACTATATATATATCAAACACTAAACTTCAAAATATTCAAGAAAGTCATATTCAGTTGATTAACACTCTTGCAAATCTCGAATTCCATGTTTTGTAATCTTATAAGGATAGAGAGTGACAAAAGATTCGAATTAAGTTGTATGTGGGATATGTCATGTTGACCCATCATAATCAGTCTAAGCAGTTGCAAGGAAAACCATCAAAAGGTAATTCATACATAATACTTGAACTTTTATTAAAAGCCTCAAATTGTGATATTAGTTTACTGCAATTTTAATTTACAGATGTTGAAGAAGTGCAAAAGAATTGGGCTTTACCTTACAGATTAGAATTAACGCAAACCCTAATCACCCAATTACAATGTGCACACAAATGCAATTATGTCTAAAAATGGTGTCTTTATCCTGGAGGGTGTTTCAATAGGAAGAGCACACAACCCCAACAGAAGGTGAGAGGGATGGATGGATTCAAGAGGACCACCATAGACTCGAATCTCGACGACCTAAGAAGACGCCTAAGTTGTTCCCGGTTCATGGCGACGAGAAGGTGAACGATGGTGCGATTCAATTCTATGAGTTCTTGAGAGGAATTGGGTTTGATAGATATGGTGTTACTGTTTGAATTGTTTGCATATAGGATCATGGAGTGCATGCAATTTGTAATGGTGACTGCTCTCATGCTTAATTAGCGAGATAGTTAATTTATCTCTATCAAAGAGGAAGAGGACTTACGTAATGTTGTGTGTTCATCAGTGGCTTAATTAATGTCTATCGTTCCCACCAAAAAAAATTAGTGTCTATCATTGTTGATAATTATTCATTTGTTACATGCCCTCTAATAAGTTCTTTATCATACTACTCATTAACTCAAATAACTCAAAATTTGTTCATGGGTTGAATTTTGAGAAGCTCCTTCTTGCTGCAAATTATAGGTGAAGACATATTTTTTTTCCAAATCCCCTATTTTAGAGTAACCATTGTTAAGATATATTAAATATTGTTTTTTTTACTACTTTTTAATAGAATTTGATACGTAAATCAATATCTATAAAGTTGATGTGACACTCTCCCGTTTTTTCTCGAATTAAATTTTTTACTAAATCAAAAATTAAGCTAAATTTTTTTTATTTTATTAAAAGAATATTTAAAATATAAATGAAAAAAATAAAATTCGTCCAAAAAAAGTTTTGAAAAATCTGTATGATTTGCTAATTAGAAAAACCTTTTTTATTAAATTACAAATATAAATGTATTAAAAATTCATCAAAAAAAATCAAATCAGTTTTAAAAATATATTTTTTAAATGAAAAATATATTTTTTAATTAATAAATTTTTTTCATTAAATGAAAAATATATTTGTTAAATTTTAAATTCGTCAGAAAAAATCAAGACTGGTTAAAAAAAATATGTACGATTTGTTAGTTAATAAATAAAAATATAAAATATCATCCACAAATTTATTTCTAAAACAAAATAAAATTTTAAAATATAAGCCAAACGTTTTTTCAATATCAAGGTTACATCAATAAAATCTTAACCAAAAATATCATTCATGGTGCCGTTTAACTCAAATTCATTTCGTAATAAATAAATCTAAATTTTAAAATTTAAGTTGAATGCTTCAGTATAAAGATTCGGTAAATCAAATCTTAAGCGAATCAAACAAAACTTATCGAATAAACTTCTTATATAAATCTTCTCGAGCAATCAAACAAAACTTATCGGATAAACTTCTTATATAAATCTTCTCGAGCAAGCAATACACAATTTTTGTCTTCAATTTTTCTATATATAAGGATCACCTAATTGCTCAGTATTCATCTATCTCGCACGTTTTTACCAATATGAAAAATCATAATCATTTTGTCATTGATCGAAGGTAATTCTTTCAGTTTTAGATTTCATCTTCTTTATTGATAATATTCATATGCTTATTTTTGTTTCGGAATGATCTATCGATAGGTGCCAATATCTCATAAGCAGTAGATGAGTGTGAATTGGAGATCGGGTAGAGGGCAAAGTTTCTCATATCGACTCGAATCACCCATTAAACCTTTGGATTATCTCACAATTTCTCTTTTTTAATAATTAATGAGCTTGATAAGTTGGTTAGATATTTTGCACAGTACGAGTATTTTAATGAAAGTTATTGTAGGTGGGAGGAATTCGGTGACATCGTAGTCCTCCCGGGATCTTCCTTTAAAAATCTCGTGGAACTCAATATGTAGTATAATTTGACTTGCTGTTGCTAAATGTACAATTTAACATATGCATGTCACGAAAAAAATTTATATTAATTGTTGATTAAGTATGATGTAATTATAATATATATTTTTATTTATTGAAAAACAAATGAAACAAACAGGTCACGAAAAATTTTCTTTTTAATAATTGATTTATGAAATTTCAATTATAAGATATATTATTATTTATTAAAAAAAAATAAAACAAAACCCGTGCTTGACACGGGCACTGAACTAGTTTTAAATGAAAATTCAGATTTCAAAATTTACCTATTAAATTCTGTTAAATAATATGAAAATATTTTTTTTGAAAACTATTATAAATGTTTTATTAAAGTTAATGCAAATATTTTAAAAGAAATATTGTTATATCTCATATTGTAACCAATATATTTTAAATGTTAGTTATGATTTATTTTGTAAAATCTAGAATCTAAAAAAAATCCATTGAAATTTCTAAATTTAGTTAGGATATTTTTTAGTTTTGACTGACATGGTAAGATAAAAAATATTTTAGTTTTAACTTAAAAAATAATGGCATAATTATAATTAAAATATAGTAAAATTATAAATATTTGTTAAAAAATTCTATATTATATGATTAAGGGGTTGATATATGAACTAGGATGATTATGTTTTAGTAATATATAAATTTAAATCTTTTATAGTGAGACATCTCTTCAATTTTAATTATCTTTCTCAGATGATAAATTCTACGTGAGTTAATAATAATCTCTTTCCCAGGAAAAAGTGCGGAAGCTCGTTGCGACGTCGTATTGCGGTGCCACATAAAATCCTCGCCCTCTTTAGATCTCGAAACTACACCCAGTCTCCTCTCTCTCTCTCTCTCTCCCTCCATCAGCCTTCTCACCTGCAGTCGACGAATATGTCGTCGCCGAAACCCTTAGCAGCGGCCGCTGGAATGATCCGCTCCCGCTTGATCCAAACCATCCGTACTCGCGGCGGAGGAGGAGTCAGCCGCTGGTCGACTCCCGGCCATCAGGAACGTCCCAACGGCTACCTCTTCAACCGCCCTCCTCCCCCTCCTGGACAATCCCGGACGTGGGAGGATTGGGAGCTACCTTGCTATGTCACCAGCTTCCTCACAATCGTCATCTTAGGTGTCGGCCTCAACGCCAAGCCCGATCTCACAATCGAGACTTGGGCCCACCAGAAAGCCCTAGAGCGCCTCCAGGCCGAGCAGATCGCTGCCTCCCACTCTGAAGAGTGATTCGGTGGAGTATCGTGTCTTTATTTGGGGGTAATGATCAAAACGCCTTTTGTTTTCTGGGATATGGAGGGTTATCATCTTGTCATCGTTTGTTGATATACGTATGGAATGTGCGATCGGTGCGAACGGTGTAGGGATAATAAAAATGGTTTCTTTACTTTTGAAAACCCTAATTTTTTTGTTATAATGCTTCAATTTGGAAGTAATGTTCTTCCCTTAGAATTTGAATATCTGTTGACCCAATTTTGTGGATTATCTTTCAGTTATAATGTTCTGTCGCTCTTGGCATGAATTTGTTAGTTTGTGTATTTCATGTTTGGTTGTCTGACGAAATTGGCTAGCTGGAGAATTTAATTTAATTGGATTCTGCGATCATTAGGCATGTGAGGTGAGGATTGCAGGATTTGAATCATCTTGATGTGTGCAGGAATGATAGGGGAAGTGATGCTTAGGCCATAAACTGCAAAACAGGGAAACTGTTCTTTGTAGCTTTGTCTCAGTTTTTTCTATAGTGGCTATTGGATTTTTGCAAAATAGAAAGCTTCAGTTCATGATGAGTCTTTGTCTTGATCTAGCTCTTGAATCAGAAGCATCCTGCTTTTCTGAGACTGCCATAGGGAATTTACAATTGAACATCGCAGTTCGTGTTTTCTACCATGTGAGTTAGATATACAGATTAAGGAGCATAATGTAGGTGCATTTTCAGTGATGGGTCTCCATACCGATATTCGTTTCCTCAGCGTAATGAGTATATGTAGGTTACTGCAAGACTATTGTGGTATTGATATAACAAAATGCTTTAGGGAAGAATTTGTTTTTGATAAGTTAAGAACCAATTGTCCTAATTGGGTATCGGAGGTCGGTTTCCATACTCTTCCGGAAGCTCCAACCATGCCTACCTAGGGCTGTCATCCAATCGGAACGACACGAGTATGACATTCTCATGCTCAGTTCATTTAGAACTGAGCCTAGCCTCAAATTTGGATGGAGTTTAAAATTTGCTCATACCAGTCAATTGAACTAGCCTGAATCGAGTTTTTTTAGAGTCAAGCTCGAATAGTTCCCCCTTGTAACATTCCTACTGGAAATCTAATAAGACTTATCCGAGCAACTCTTTTGTAATTAAAAGAATCTGAGTTTAAGCCAAAATTTTAAATCTAGTTTAAAAATGTGTTCATATTCAACTTATTTAGGCAAGTAAATCAGTTCCGATGATTCAAGCTCGGTCATAACAGCCATAACCATGCCTTGTGACCATGTTGCATTCTATTGCTAGTAATTTTAAAGCTACAATATATAAGACATTTAAGTCGAGGCAAAAAGGAGATCCAGCTTCATTAGGAGACTTCATAGCAAGCTCGAGCGTTCAAGTCGGGTTTACAACAGTCTACGGGAACAACTATACTTCGTATCAGACTGGGGATGTGTGTTCATCGAAAGAAGGAAACTGAAGTTTGTTTGCAGACTGAAGTGCTCTTACAACATCAGCCATCGATGGCCTTTTCTCAGGTGTCACCGTGATACATCGCAGGGCAATGTCTAGAGCGACCAGCATCTCTTCCTTAACAGAATCTGATATCCTCGGATCCAGAATTTGAAGTGGTCCATCAGCTATATTCACCTTTCTTCTTACCCATTTCACAATGTCAAGAGACCCGTCTTCTGTGTCCGATACACGCTCTGCCCGTCTGCCTGTGATCAGCTCTAGCAATACGACCCCAAAGCTGTACGTATCCAGCTCCTCCGTTGCTCTCTTGCTGTGTACATGCTCTAATCCCATCACAACAAGAATGATTATGAGATATATGAATGAAGTCTCAAAGTTAAGCTATTGCAAATTGGGTTACTACTTAATATCTTACCTGGTGCAATGTAACAGGAAGGTGGAGATGCGAAAGCCAGAGTAGATTGAAACCTGGCATCTCCGATAATCCGATCAAGAGCTATGTCCGTAAGCTTGGGCTCAAAATCAGCATCAAGAAGTACATTCTTTGACTTTATGTTTCGATGCAGTATACGAGGGGTATAGTCCTTATGGAGATAAGCCAAGCCTTGAGCCACCCCAAGGGCAATCTTTAACCTAACATCCCATTGCAACTCAAATCCTGGCCTGCCAATTAAATCCCCCAAGCTTCCTTTCGGTAAGTACTCGTAGATAAGAAAGATGGAATCATTAGTGTAACAGAAGCCTAAGATCTTGACTATGTTCTTGTGTCTGATCTTTGCTAATGTCTTTATCTCAGCTTTCAAGGTCTTGCTTGATTGACAACCAGAATTCAATAGCCTCTTCACTGCAACAAGCTCTCCATTGGGTAAGCTTATAATGTTAACTCTTCCAAAAGCTCCGGCGTCACCCATTACTGTTTTCTGGCTCATTGCCATAACCAAGTCCTGTTCTGAAATCCTGAGAGGGTAAAAGAAAACCGAGAACCACTCCCCGGATTTAGTTTCCTGCCTCGAACGCTGATAGAGAATGAAAGCACCTAAGGCAGATATCATAAAGGCTGCAGCCAAGGCAACAACTATGAGTGCATAATCGGTTTTCCTAAGCCCGTGGATTAGATGGCTTGGCCTATCATCTGGACAAGAATTAGGCAATCCAGGGCCACAGAGACCTAAGTTTCCTTGCAAGTAAGATGCTGGGAGACCTGAAATCAGTGAGGAAGGTACTCTCCCTGAGAGCATGTTGAAAGAGACATTAAACAATGCAAGCTTCAGGTTTTGGAGATCTTGTGGAATTTGGCCAGTTAATTTGTTTTCGGAAAGATCAAGATATGTAAGAACAGGTAATTCACCAAGAGAAGCCGGGATTTCGCCAGTGAAATTGTTGTCTGCCAAAGACAATGAGACCAGCTTATTACAGTTCTTAACTTGAGGGATTTTGCCTGAAAGCTTATTGTGTGAGAGATTAATGATGCTCATAACAGGAGAATCACAAAAGTTTGGTGGGATCCGGCCATTTAAACTATTGCTGGAAGCCGAAAATCTGTACAAGCTTCTGAGCTTACCAAGACCATTAGGGATTCCACCTGTGAAGCTGTTATTATCAATCTGAACTTGCTCCAACTGACCAGCCCTTGATATTGAATCTGGAATCTGACCCGAAAATCGATTGTTTTCAGCTCGAAAGAGCTTAAGCTTAGGCAATGACCATAACCCATCTGGGAAATGTCCAGAAAAGTCATTGTCTTGCAGTTGAAGCCTCTCAAGGCTCAAGCATTGGCTCATAGCCTCGCTGGATATTGAACCGCTAAAAAGATTACCATGAAGACTAAGGGTAGTCAGTGACCCTTTCCTATTACATACACCATTTGGAAATGACCCAGAAAGCTTATTAGCAGAAACATCAATAGAAACCAAACTCTTAAGAGACACCCCAAGTGTTGAAGGAATCTGACCAGTAAGATTATTTTGAGAAAGGTCCAAAACTTTCAAGCTTTCCAACCCCACAAATGATTCAGGAATCCCACCATAAAACCCAGAACCCTGCAAAAACAACTGCTCAAGCTTTCCAAGCCTACCAATCCCATTTGGTATTTCACTTACCAAAAAGGGATTTTCAGACAAATCAAGTGTCACAAGACCAGTTAAGGTGCCAAAAACAAGAGGAACATTACCAGAAAGCAAATTGCTAGCCAAATTAAGTACTTGTAGGTTCACAAGAAGACCAATTCCTCCTGGGATTCTCCCTTCAACATGGTTCTTGCTCAAATCAAGCACCATGAGTGACCTGAACTGGGAAATTTGATCTGGAATAGTACCCCATATGAGATTACTGCTTAGATTAAGAGTTTTTAAAGAATTGCAATCTGAAAAGTGAAGTGGAATAGGCTGATTAAAGAGATTATCAGCAAGATTGAGATGGGTAAGAGCCTGAAGCTGACAGATCGAGGAGGAGAGGTCGCCGGAGATGTTTAGGGTTTGGAGGTTGATTGAGGTGACCGACATGGATGTCTTATTGCAGGTGATTCCAGTCCAGTTGCAGTAATGGGAAGCAGAGGAGTTGGACCATGATGAAAGAGAGTGATTTGGATCTTGAAGTGAGGCCTTGAATGTGAGAAGAATGTTTGGTTCGGATAATGCGAGTGTGAGAATGAAGAAGGAAGAGTTGAGGAAGAGGATGAGCAATGTGGATTTGCAGTGTGTAGCCATTGGAGGGCAGAGATTGAGGTTGCAGTGTGGACTTTCTCCTTCTCCTAATAAAGTAGTAACTGTTGTAGTACCATTTTTTATTACTAAATTGCGTTGAAAACTGAAAAGATGGGTCTCACTGTGACAGTTTTAGGGCATCTTTATCCCAGATACTCTGGGTTTCTTTACTTATATAAGAAACAATTTAATTATTGAGATGTCAGATTTGGAGAGAGAATCAAGGTGATGAATAGAGAGAAGTTTCTCTGCAGAGAAACTAAATCTGACACATATTTTGGGTTCTAACAATAAAGCAAAAAAAATCAGTAAAGAAACCAAAATTGGATTTCTGGACTCAAGATGGCCTTAGGAGTTGGGAGTATCTACAAAAATGGATAAAATATTGCTACGTACTGTCTCCGCGCACATCAAACAAATACTAGTAGCAGATATTTTCCCTTTTCCCGTTATACCCTTAGAAGTCAGATAATCCTACACTTTAATTGGACCTTCAACACACTAAAAACAATTTGCCAAGCCATTATTATTCACAAAATCTTGCAATGCTAATCGATAATCGGATAAAAGTTAAATAAACAAGCTCATTATAGTAAGCATATAAACTAAAGTTTAAAATAAACCGTTATTCAAAAAAATAGAAAATTAGTGTCATGAATTTTAATTATTTTTATTTTTTAGAGATAGGGTTTTGTAGGGTTAACCTCAAATTCTAGGAGGATAATGCTAGAAATCTTCCATATAAATAAGTCATTTTTGCCTTTAGTCTTGGGATCCAGTTTTCATTCAAGAGTTTCAGATTCGCTACTATAAGTGGCAGCCATGTGCTTATTAGTCGGCCGATTCATCATCATTCCTTCAATAATAAAAGTCAAAATTATGTAAGTTTCTGTATTGTTAATTTCTATTGTTTTGGGTCTGAAGAACCCGACATTGCATGGATAATTTATGATGTTGATAGTGATATTTATAAATTTATGTCTTGATTTATGTGTTATTGTATATTATTGTTTGTTTATGACAAGATGTGAGAATTGTGCATAAACCTTCTTATATTCTATATGTATTTCAAGATGTTGATTGCAAGAGGCAAGAATTGTGTAATTAGTACTTTTCATATTATGTAAGATGCCTAAGTTGTGCATGATTATTTCCTTCGTATTATGATATATATTATACTTGGATATGATTATTGTCAACTAAGATTTGATATGCATTATTGTGGTGATTTAGATTCTTGAATGTTTTTATCATTAATGGATTACGATTTCTGTTACTTCTAATCACTTGATACGAACCAAACCTTACTGGTATCGATCTTCAATTGTTGTACCAATCGGTTGACTCGTTCTCCGATCGGCCGACTTGTGTGTTTTTCTCCCTTACATGATTTTTTGTTATTTTGCGATTTGTATTTTTACCTAAATCGTTCTTAGCTTCTGTTTTTGTGTTTGTTATCGGCTTTACATTAATTAATCAAATCATTATGTTCCTTGTGTTCGATCGTGACTTTTACTACAATCGGTTATTGTATTATTTGCGATATTTAAGACTCAAGTTTCAACCCTCATTAAATTGGAGCCGCTGGGGAAATGATGTTTTATTTGACTTATGAATAGTAAAGTTCTATCCATTTTCTAGTTTTAGTTTATCACACTCAGACTTTTTTATATAGCTTTTGATGCCTTAAACTGACTCACAAGAGGTCTACTTATAGAGTTAGAGGGGCATTGAGTGTCTTTGACCGTTTACCATTTTGCCCCGTCAAAGTTGAATAGGTTTGACGCACTCACATGCCAAACAATGCAAAAAATCAATAAGACACAAGAAAAAGAACAAGAAAAATTTGAAAATCAAACACAGGGAATGTGATGTCTTACTTTAATGAAATAATTAAAAAATTAAAACTAGTAAATAAAATAAACTAAATATATACAAGAAGTTAATTACGTAAACTGAAACAAAAAACCGAGAGTAGAATGATCCGTTCGACCGACCACAATTTGATCAACCGGGTTAAAACACTTTTGGACCAGAATTAAAGAGGTAAATAACCATAGATGAAATTGGATCAAAATGTGTGAAATGTCTCAACTTGGTTGACCTACCTTACCGAGGGTTATAATTGACCACCTCGTAAAACCAACTTAAACGATAGGAGAGAAACAACGATGAAAGTTTGGATCTTTGTGTGATTCAAAACCAATCAGATTGAAGGAAGAAAATATAGAATAAGTATCAACACATAAATCAATTTTAGAATTCATATCACCACAACATGCACATATTAATGTATTTCAATTGACAATTACATAGATTGATTGTAAGTCATAGTTATGAGGGAGACAATTTTGTCCGATTGTCACATTGTCAGGACTTTGCTCGACATAAATCAATGTTGTCATTCATTGACCGTCACTTACCCAGGATGATACTTTTTTTCACGCCAAACTCAATATGGAGGTTTGAATGGCTAGATTTCCACCTTAAGCCATCATCACCTTGAAAAACATTTATCAAAAGAAGATTCCAACTCATCTCTCACATTTTGGAGGGAATAATCCAATAACTATCACAAATCATACAGACTTTACATCCAATACATATAATCAATTTAAAATCATAGATTAATATAACCGGGCTATCCAAACCCTAGAATATATGAGAATTAGCTATACATGCTTGAACAAAACTCAAATGCTTTATTCATGACCTGAAAAGGATCTAGTCGAGCAACCACAAAGGTGTTTGGTCGAGCGATCATACAAAGGGAAATGGCAGCCGAAACTCATAAATTGCAAAAGAAGAAGATATATAACCTAATGGTTGAAAAGTCTTATTTATAGGGTCAAAAGTCTAACATAAAAGCCTAGGTCTATCTTCTAATAAGATAAGGTCAAATCTAAAAGATAAAAACGTTTAAGTGGACGGGCTAGAAGTTCTTCCCAAGCAAAAGGGATAAAGGAGTAAGAGTAATAGAAGTCGGAGTGGGTTGGTTGAGCAAGGCGGTCGAGCGACCAAATGAGCCAAATTGATGGGCTTGGTAAAAAATTTGCCCCATAACTTTAACACTATATAGAAGGTCAGCTAGAGGTCACTTGTAGAAAAGAGCAGGGGGGTGGTTGAGCGACCATATGGCTTGTGGAGCACTTCTACACGTTTTCCGATGCTCTTCACTTCACACTTTGAGCTTAATCGTTTTGCTTGACCTTGACTTCTTTAACCTTATGGAGATCCTTAGCGTGTATGAGGTCATTCCGCTACATGTTTTATAAATTGTACTCCACAAATGCCTGAAACGCATTCAATTACATAAACTAATCGGTAGATCTCAGAAATACAAATAAGATGAAAATAAAGTGATAAGATATGTTATTTAGCCAAAAAGAGGAATATAATGGAATTGAATGATGATAATAAGACGCTAAATAGAGTATTATCAATTGTTAAACATCATTACATTGAAGAAAACTCTTTTTGTACTTCTAGTTATGGGTGAGCAAAACTATTCGATCCGATTCATCTATCCAATGATCCAACTTAAAAAGGATTCGCTTCGAAAAGATCCGACAAATAGTTATTCGAATCCGATTCGATATGGGCATTTTTCTGGAAACTCGGACCAAAAATGGAATGCATTTTTCCCACGGATATCTGAGTGTACTAGTGTATATAAAGGGCCCGTTTGAATCCAACTCTGAAAACGGAGACGGAATGGAAACGAATTTAGCCCATATGTATATCCTTATTCATGAAATTCTATGGAATCATTCCTTGTGGTTTCATGCAAGATGCACTTGTTTTCCCACATTTGTTTCCCTATATGGTATCAAAAGTAATCAAATTCTACTCCAATTACTTCAAACCATAAGGAATGATTCCAAAAACTTTCATGAACAAGGGTATACATATGGAGTAGATTCGTTTCCATTCCGTTTTCGATTTCGGAGTTAAAACCAAACGGGCCCTAAGTGTTTTTAATATTTGTATATAAAAACTAATCAACATAGTTTGTAGAAATTACGAACAAGACTTGGTGTATTTCCATTGGTCTTTAATTTGAATCTTCTAAGCACATATTTTTTTTAAAAAAATATTCATACAAAAGTGAGGGAAACAATAGTCATTGGAACGGTGAAAAAACACATCCACAACCAACACAAAATATCAGGAACCCTATATTCACTCTAGTTGACAACTTCCAAAAAAAAATATAGTCAAAGCTTGGGAGATAACACATGAAACACATGAATTCTCCGTCTTCTTCACTCGATTTCGTTCAATTTTTCCTTGAATATTACTCTCTCATAAAAAGAAAGTTTAGCCATTACAAAACTTGAAAATCCATGGTATTTCTTTTGTATTACTCTAAATTTTGATTACTCTCCCAGCATTCGACTATGCTAATTTTTTCCTCCGTCTTCTTCACTCAATTGTGTGAAGTTATGTATGAAGTCAAACCTATATATGAAATTAGTGATTATTGATTAATGGATTTAATGGAACTATCTTACTATTTTTCTTTCTTTTAAAAACGTGTTTTATTTTGTGTGTAGCTTTTCAAGTTTTGATTAGTTACTAATTGAACTAAATACATAAGTATATACACTTATATATGGAATCGGTGTTCGTGCATTTGGATAATAGTTGTGATGTAGGAACATACGTAGGACCAAGACCCACACCCCTTACAAGCAAAGAAAATAAGCTAAATGCAAGAAATGATTACATGGAGCTTAAGTAGAACAAGGAAAGATTTATATGTAATCAAGACGAAGAGAAAAATGATGAATTATAGAGCCCAATGTACTAAAAGATTCCGTATGCATCAATACAAAGGAAGAAGCTACGCCACTCACGCTCACCGATTATGGAAGACCACAAACCCACACTCACTTCCCCGGGCCAGCCATTTGAGCATATGAAGAAGATTTGCCCTAAACTTATTCCGGAGTAGGCCAACCATGCATACGAAGACCGGGATAAACATGCACGCTTACCCTCATGTCCAACTCCTCCAAATCAGGCCATTCATGCACGTGTTTCGGGCCAAGCATGCACATGTCCGTCTTGTGCAACCATCATGCAAGTGGCTAATTCGGGTCCAAGATGTTATATTTTACAACCCATAAATACTTCTTAATTTATGGGTTGATTTTGATTAATTTTAGAAGACCATATCTTTCACAAGATATTATTAGATTAATCCTATAAGATCATTTCTTACTAGAAGATTGATCTTATCTTAGAGTAGAAGATCATATCTTATCCTAGATAATATAGATTTTACCTGATTTTTTTGCTTGTGGATCACGAGTCTCTCCAATATGTATAGGATACTCGAGCCTCTTGTAGATCATCCAATTCGGAATTAAACACATACTTTCGGTATTTGCTTGTGCAGTCCGTCTTGGTTCCGACGTGAAGTAGAGAGCGAGTGACGTCTTGTTCGCCCCATAGTTTAGACTTGTTTGAGTTGTTATACTTGTGAGTGCAAGCTGATATCTTCTCTCTCAATTCACAAGCCCCCTTCAATTGTTTGATTGGTATACACTCCAATAACGTTGATTGTAGTGGAAGGGTTCTACGATCGTTTGTTGGTTGTGTGTTATAGCTATATACAATCTAGCTTGCTCCAAGTCATTTCTTAAGGTTAGACATGGTTTATCCATCTACCAATCCACCTCCAACATCGGATCATACACCCACCCCATGCAATCTTCATCAGTTACTCCCTCACACATATTCAGATATATTCCTCGTTTGTATGTTCCCTATAGTAAAATTAGAAATAGGCAATTGGTATCAAAAGATCGGGACTCCCCACACGAATAACCCCATATCAAGTTGGATATCCGGAAATTTCACAACTTTTAAGTAGATAAGTTGATTTTTGGATACCTAGATGTCCAATTCGAGTATAAATAATCGGATATCCGGACATGCTCGGATAAGATTCAGATACTATTTTCTTATTTTTTTCAAATTGGATCAAATATCCGACTTTGTTAATCCCTACTTCTAGTATCGCTTCATAATTTTTGAAGTACTAAATCATCGTCCTCAATTGGTATGATAACTTCATGAACAATTTTTTGGAGATCTTAAACTACTTGACTATCTAGATTAGTCCAAATTAATTTGTTCTTGTTTTAGCTTGAGTTGTAACTTTTTTTTTAAAATTTTTGATCAAGTTTGACACATATATAAATGTTTTTTTATCGATCTTTAATTTTATCTGAATTTTTTTTTTCAGATAGACATGTTCTTATAACACTATTCCTCTTGCTGTTATTTTAATCCAATAAGTTCTATGTCTTGCGTATATGTAACTCTTGTAGCATAAGATAATGTCATAACTAATACATGCTTTAGATTAAGGTTGAGTTGATACTAGTCAAATTTCTTAAAGTAACTAGTATTGGAGGATTATAGGGTTGATGGGGGTTAATATAAATTTGTTAGCCTCCCCAAAGCAAATGTATAATAAGACATCATCAATGCCAACGATATTTTAAACATTTAAGATTTTACACCAACTCATGATGGAAAAATAAGAAATACTAAGGGCCCGTTTGGTTTGAACTCCGAAATCGAAAACGGAATGGAAATAAATCTAGTCCATATGTATACTAAATTCGTTTCCATTCCGTTTCCGTTTTCGGAGTTGAAACCAAACGGGCCCTAAATGTATAAAGTATTAATTATGGGAGGATTTGTTGTTACTTAAATGGCAATAAAAAGGAAGAAGAAATAATTGGAGTGATGATGACATGTCTACTAAATAATTCCATATCCACCAACTCTAGACTTTAAGAAAATGCAACAACAGTAGAATAGATAATTGATTGTACTACATCAAGAAATTCTGAGAGTGACCCACCATCATAATGCCACCATTATGGAAGCTTGAAAGTATTGAACAACTCTGCTCCTTTAGAGGGGGAAAGAAGAACCCAAAGTCAACTGTTGGATACTTAGATTTGACCTTCTAACAGCCACAGCCCCAACTCATAAATGGAACTTTTGTTTAACGTTTTTTTAATAGCGAAAAACGGTTAGGTTGACTTTTTTTTCTAAATATAGTCCAATTTAATACACTTTTACGGATGAAAATACGAAATTTGGGATCATCAGAAAAATCGATGTTGGAAGTCGAGATTTCCAAATGGGTCAAACGGTCAACAACATAATTAATTTATCCGAAACATGTCTTATATAGACTTCATCAAAAAACCGTGATGACACGCAAAGTGTCACCCTCAATTTCAATCTTCTTAATTTGCATTTTAATTGCTTCTTGTAGATCCATTTTGAGAGCATAAGCTTCCGTTTTTTTATCACTGAATTGAAATTATTTTTTTGAGCATCGAGATTAACTTCCTCACCATTGTGGTTTTGAATAAAATAAAAGATAGAAGTTACTCCCGAATCAAGTTTAGATCCATCAAAGTTGAATTTGTGGAAGCCAAACTTTGGTTTTTCCAATTAATATTGTTTTTTTTGTTTGGTAGTATTGAAGTATTTTGGTGGTGGTTTAATATCATAATCGTCCTCATCAATGACGGTATTTTTCCAATTATGGATTTGATTTTTTATGAATGCAATTGTACTATTGAGGGAACCGATTGTTTCATTATTTTTGAAAATGCTTGCGTTCCTAAATAACTAGATGCTCAACCATATTGTTGCAAGGCATGAAAACCTCTTTAGTCCAATCTTGTCTTTGATTTCCTAAAGAATGTCATTTGCTTTTTTTCTTTTTTTTTTTTTTTTTTCCGTTTTCATGATTAATTTTGTTTATCTCATTCAAATTTGTCGCAACATTTTTATCAACGATTTGTTTACTAAAAGGGCAGTCAAGAAGCAGGCGGAATAAGTCCTATAGCTGATGATTACAAAATTTACAATGCCTAGTAACTGCAATTTTCCTTTCGTCAAGCTTTTCTTTCGTTGGTATCTCTTTTTATAGATTTTCCAAAAGAAGTTCATCGTTTTAGGTTGAATGTTAAGCTTCCAAATCTAATCACACGCATTATTAGGAAAACTTAGCTTATCCTCAGTTATCATCTCAGAAGCTGAATTGGTTGTAAACCACCCATTTTGGCTACATGCCCAATATAATATATCTTGTATTTCATTTTCAAGACTCTTATTTGCTTAATTTTTTCGAAACACCCGGACAAATAATTCGTTATTAATTTAAATAATATCCCATTACTTATAATTTTTATAAAATATTTAATTTTTGTATTGGTATTAATTTGATTGACATTTTGGACTAGTTTTATAAGAGGTGTTTGTAATATCCGGAATTTTAATTCCGTTTACCTCCGAGTCGAACCAAATTTTGAACCGATAATCCGTGTACATGGTACCTAATGTTCTATCATCACAAATCTTGTCATTTTATGTAAGCTAAAACTCACATAAAATGATGAAATACATAACAAACCCTAGTTCTTATAGCGACGTCTTTTGACGAGACCATGACAAAGCTGAGACGAGGCCATGACGAAGCCCGACAACCTTGTGACAAGGTCCAGGCAACATTTGACATCCCAACTTCCCTACCTTATTGCTTGTTGAATCCCTCACGCCAACCCAGAGAATTACAGCCAGCTGTTGTCGCTCCAGCCCAAGACGCGCAGCCCAGGAACAGACGGGCCTCCTCCTCCTTCCTTGCTTGTGATCAACAGACTGCTTGTACACGCCAGCCAGAAGGCCCATCGAAGAGCCGACCCATCGAGCAGGATGCCTGCTTCCCCCACGACGCGTGTTGAGCTGGAGCAGGGAGAGATCTTCAACGTAACAGCTCCCGCAAATCATGTAGCAGCGTTACTTCCTTCGTGGTGCAGCCTCACGTTCCCCTCCTTCTGTCTACATTCAGAGCACACCTCACGTTGTCCTTCCTTTTGCAGTAGGGCGATGCTCTCGATCGATCACTTCGGCACAACAACAGATCTAACCGTCTGCCTTCTCGACAAAACCAAGGGCGCCGCTAGTGAGCTCCTGCACGCGTGGTCGACTAGGTAAGCCTCTTCACCTTGCTTCCTTCCGTCTCCTCTGACTCGAGTTGACAGCCCCTCCTCGATTTTTTGTGCACGAGCAGGTAGTACCGATCGTCCCTCTACGACCCCGGTCACGCTCGAGTACCCTGCGCAAGAGCCTCGAATCTGGTCCCTCATTTCTTCCTACAGGTGAGTGCATCTATGCCTTTGGTACTCATCTATTTCAGCCGACTCAGCTTTGTCGAGTCTTACCTCAGTCCCATCTGTATCCATAATAGGGAAATGCTCTATCTCTGTGTGACGTGTGAACCGGGTGAATCAACAGAGCCTCCTCCGAATCTGATCGCCGGCGACTATGATCCGTCACTACTGCAGGAGGTAACCCTTCCTCATTCTTCCAGGATGTTCCTTTTCTTTTCATGGAATAGGTGTGGAAGTGTGTGCATAAGTGTCAAGGGTGATTGTTTTTGTGTGTTGCTGTGAGGGAGGTTCAATCTAGGGAGGTGGGTGTAGTAGTTGAGCCTTGTTGATGTCCTCCTAGAGTGTCAAACTCGTAACCACTGGACTACAATAGTAGTGGATCAGGCTGCCATAAAAAACTGAAGTGAAGAGCTTCTTTTTAAAATTCAGATTGTAGGTTTGGAACTGTAGACTTTGAGGATTATTTTTGAGGCTTTAGAATGATCATCTACCGTTGAAATTTTGATATGTTGTATAGATATATGTAGTTTATTGTGTCAAAATTTGAGAATGAATTAATTGTCGGATTAAAAATTATAAGGTCCCAAAGTGGAGTAGTTGGGTTATTTTTCCAGCAGAAGAAATATGGCTAAGTATAGAATTTCTAGATTTTTGCATCCAACTTTGGAGATTTGTGTAGGAGTTATGGTTGGGTAGAGTTGGAAAATCTTTACATTTATGAGTAGAGGACATATCATAGATGACATAGATATTTATTTTGGAATTTTTATATTTTTATTCGAGCCTCGTATCTTAAGTCAAAGTCAGACCTTAGCGACTTTTTATAAAAATCAAGATATGTGTTTAACTCTTATAAATCTTTGGCGAACTATTACCTGAGAGCTAGATTATAGAAATAGGTTTCAAAGGAGAGTTTGAAACTAGGTTATAGATTATTCTAAAGTTTTCGGGACCAGGGGTAAAATAGTCATTTTACCTTAAGAAGGGATTTTAGTAAGCTCTCTTATTATGAGATTTTACACCTTAGAAATTATAGATTTCTAAGAAGATGGGATACATTGCTGATTCCCTTGCCTCCTATGACAGGCGTTTGAGTTTCTACGGTAGCAGACCGAGTTGAGATTAAGGGATTTGAGATTTGATTCTGGTAAGTCCTTGCCACTTACTTAGCTGGTTTCTAGATGTTAGCTGAATGATAATAGTGGTGTGTGTGTTAATTGGTTAATAATTATAACATGCCTAGGACGACCTTTATTATTTTTATGGCCCAAGTGTATGTATAACGGGCGGTGACATCACTACCCAGCTCTGATAGGAGACTGAGAGGTTCTCTATGCCCAGACCATACAGGTACAAGGTGAGATGCATCCGATCCATTCCTGATGGTTACACGGGGCGGAGGCGAGGTTTGGGAATCCCTCGTGTCACAAAATAAGTATCATTAGTAAGAGTGAATGACCTAAGTAAAGATAATAAATGGATTCTTTGAAATTATATTGTATGTTTAGTTTTTCCATTGTGTGTGTGTGCTATTTTCATTTATCTAACGTTTAGATAGCTAGTTAACGGTTGATTTGCTTTGTTGTTTAGATTTACCACAGGTTAGAGCAGCAGTTGAGTGATTTGGAAGTAGTGGTCAGCCTGGTCTCCGTACTCCTTAGAGTGGGGGTTGGGTTTTTGCTTTATGTTTCCATTATCGTATGAGGACAGATAGACTTTTATGTTTCATAAATTCTGTTGGCTGTTAGACGTTGGTGTTGTATTCATATCTCTTAAAACATCGCTTTATGAATTTCGGTTTCTTTATTTGTGTCTTGTTGCAAGATCCTAGTAAAATTGTTGTCAAATTGAGGTCGGGACCCATTGTGATGTCCTAATTAGTAGCTTCCCGAATTCTGAGAATTCGGGGTGTTACGGCATGGTATCAGAGCTCTTGGTTGGCAACAATGGCACTTGAAATCTTCTAAAAGGCCGAATAAGTAAATAAGCAGAACCCAAAAAGGGATCTGAGTTTTCCAAAGGAACTTTTGGTTTTCAAAATACATGCATAGTCTGGTTGGGATAGAAAGTACGGCTGACCAGCACTACTACCGCGGATCTCAGTATGCTTAGTATGGATTTTAGGTTTTTACTCTCTTTTGAATTACTAGCTAGATTATAATTATAGTTATTATCACGCGTGCAGATGGCACGTACTAGAGCTACACTAGCTACTGGTCGAGGTAAAGATCGTCCACCTCTTCCTCCAACTGGACAAAGTAGGGGTGATAGGACTCTTGTAGTTAGAGGACGCGGCCGTGGAGGTAGACCTTCATTGGCGAGAGGTCGGGGTCGAGCTCCTCGAGAGGATCCACCAGCAGCGAGCATGCTAGACGTTGGAGTGGAGGAGGTGGCTGAGAGTATGGTACCCGTGGTCGGGAATGAGACCGCTGCTAGGTCTGGAGCGCAGGGAGCACGTTTGACTGGATAAGGACGCGTCTCTATAGGGGCATCTGAGTATAGAGAGTACAGGGCATACGTCCAGTGTATGGAGGAAGCTGCCAGGACCGAGGGACTTGCACCGGTACCGCCAGTACCGGCTAGGCTAGCTCAGGTGTCACAAAGAGTGACTCAGGCGCTAGTTGTGCCTGAGAGGAGAGCTGAGGTTGATAGGGTTCTTGTTGGGTCTAGAGCACCGAGACCGGATGAGTGGTTGAAGGCTTTCAACACCCTGAAGGTCCCCTCATTCGATGGGGAGATAGGGTTGGAGGTGGAGCATTGGATAGGGCACGTGAAGACTACACTTGAGTCTATACGTTGCCCGGAGGGTCGACAGGTGGAGCTAATACAAACCTTATTTAGAGAGCAAACACATTACTGGTGGCGGACCATTCGTAGCCGAGTCACCAGTTGGGATCAGATGAGGAGCATTATTAGAGAGAGATACTACCTTGCCTCGTTGAGGAGAGAGAGATTTCTGGACTTCATTAAGGCGGGATTTGAGGATATTCTTGTTGTTGAGGCAGTCAAGAAGTTTCAGAAGGAGTTGACACTATTTGGCCCAAATGCACCCCTAGAAGAGCAGCACATATACCTCTTCTCCCGGAGGTTGAGAGAGAGCACTCGTTCGTACCTGACAGGATTTTGTTGTGAGTCTCTTGTAGATTATCAGTACAGAGCTTCTGGATACGAGAGAGATAGACTAGGTCCTAGAAGAGCTGCTCAGTCAGATAGACCGGATAAGCGGCAGGGAAGAGGATATGCTAGTGGTAGTATGGGAGTATCTGGTTATGGGCGAGGACAGACTCAGGGACGACCTAATCACACCGCCACAGTTCAGACTCCATTTGGGGGTTCACAGTGTCATAACTGTAGTGGCTATGGACATATCCGATCGAACTGTACGAAGCCGCCAGTGACCTGCTTTCAGTACAACAAGTGTGGACATAGAGCTGTATTTTGGCGCTAGGACAAGAATCCGTCTCAGTAGGGTTCTTCCCCTACAGGTTATCGGGGAGTGGATAGAGGCCGTCATAGTACCGAGCTCCGAGTCAGCAGCAACAATACCGAGCCCCAGGTCAGCAGCAACAGTATCGGGCTCCAAGATATCCTTCCTCACAAAGCTCTATGTAGGGATCCGGTCGGGGCAGAGGACGTAGTAGTACAACTGATACCAGGGGAGCCTCGGCGCGAGTGTTTGAGTTGAGGACTACTGATCAGCCAGAAGCACCGACGACTACAGGTACTATCTGGATTCATGACTTACCTGTACGAGTTCTATTTGATACAGGTGCTACGCACTCCTTTATATCTGATGCATGTGTAGATAGACTGTCCTTAGTTACTGTAGAGGGGGTACCATTTGTGATAGGATTACCTGATGGGAGTAAAATCAGAGGGACCCGAGAGATTTATGACAACCCCATTCATTTGGGAGATCGGGATTGGCTGGTAGATTTCCTAGTTATACCCTTAGCACATGAGGACGTGATCTTAGGGATAGATTGGATGACGAGATATGAAGCGGTCTTAGACATTGGCAGGAGGACCGTGACTGTCGCCACTGAGGAGGGTCACAAAGTGATATTTCGAGGTTGGGACCTTGGAAAGTCCGGTACTGTTAGACTGATAGCGTAGGGTTGCGAGGCCTTTTGGTGTTATGCCATGAAGGAACGCAAGAGCTTAACAGTAGAGGAGATACCAGTTACATGTGAGTTTGCAGGGTTATTTCAACAGAGGAGCGTTGAATTTAGCATTGAGTTGGAGCCGGTCACGAGACCGATCTCGAAGGCCCCGTACCGCATGGCACCGATAGAGTTGCTTGATCTGAAGAAGCAATTGGAGGAACTGGCTGAGAAGGGCTTCATACGCCCTAGTGTGTCCCCCTGGGGAGCGTTAGTATTATTTGTGACGAAGAAGGATGGATCGATGAGGCTATGCATCGATTACAGAGAGTTGAACAAGGTTATCATCAAGAACAAGTATCCACTGCCTTGCATAGATGATCTGTTGGACTAGTTGCATGGTGATAGGTGATGAAATCACTATCATTTAGGATAGTTTTTAGAGTCTATTTATTGCATTTGTGTCGGTTTATGTTACTAACTCCTTGGTCCAGAAGAAGAAGACTAAAAGAAGCTAAGGAAGGAGTTATGAGCACTTAGGAGTGAAGATCGTTCACGAAGCAAAGCTTATGTTGCCTCACCGCCCCAACGGAGCCTTGTCACCGCCTCTGCGGGTGACGCCTTACACCGGAGCGCCCCCTGTGCCTTCGCCAGCGCCGGCCATGAAGTGTGTCACCGCCCCTGCGCCAGTCCTTGGCGCCCCTGCGGTGACTTGCCTTGAAGAGACGATAACCAGCTCCCCTGCGCCTTCCACTATGTCCCTGCCTGCGCCTCAACCTGGGAGCTGGAAGACGAAGAGGCTGTGTCACCGCCCCTGCGCTGACATAGAGACGCCCCGGTGGCTTGGCATCAGAAACGTCAGGAAGTCGAAGGGTCAGACGTTTGAAGAGCATTGAAGATCCGCCCCAGCGGAATTGCCTAGCCGCCCCCGCGGCCATGAAGAAGATCAAGCGATTTTGCCTTCACCATCCCTGCAGAACTGAAGGCCGCCCCTGCGGTTTAACGTCAGAAGCTTTACTCCGGCTGTTTACACCACCTTTATGGCATTAAAGGTAGCTGTTTTAGGCCGGCCATTTACTCCCATTTAGTGTCTTTTGTAGTATAAATAGTCCTTGGTTGATTGCTAGAATTATCGCATCTTGTTAGCCAACAAATTATCCACTTAGATTATCTTGCTACCTTTGTAATGAGTTGCTAACTCCCTTGCTACAGTGGGTTGATTTGAAGCTACGTTGTTACTTTGGTTGTAAGTTCTTTTTAATATAAGTTTTCATTCAGTAATGCTTTGTGTTTCCTTGATCTCTATTGTCCAATTGCATGTTTACTATTGTTTGAGATTGATCACCTTAGGTTCTAAAGTGCATGCAAATAACTAGGATTAATAGGTTCCGAGTTTGGGTCTTTAATCTAGTAGTAACATTAAGTAATAAAGGGTTGTAATTACTTAAAGGAAAAGAACACAAATATAAAGATAAGTTTAACGGTTTTAATATTCTCTTTATATCCCTTAGTCTTTGTTTGAAAGCTAACTTGTTATTTGTTCTTGTAGGTTTACGGAACACTAACCTGTTAAGTTGTGTTGATGCCGGTTGGCTCAACACATATATATGATCGAGACGGGAGATTACTTGAAAACTTGTAAAAGGAACTCACCAAAGTAGCAATTGCATGCTTAGAATCAACCTAGTGTAGATTCACCCATCATTGTCTTACTTGTCGCATTAATCGTTTTCATAAGTTTTTGTGTGCATCAATTCAACCAAAACACCCCCCTTGTTACTTGTTACTAGTTACTATTATCGATAATTGCATCTAAAACACCTTAACTCTCTCGTCGGTTAAATTTTGGCGCCGTTGCCTGGGAGTTTTAGTTTTTTATTGTTATTATTGATTATTGGTTTGAACCTATTTTATGGTTCAAATCCGTGCTACTAACTCCGGCTTTGCTTCTTTTGATCCAAAAATTGAGAGGACGCACATCCGGAAGCGAAGACAACAACAACTTCAACAAGAGATGGTTGACTGTACACTTCGTCAACTCAAGCAGCCCACCTTGGCTCAAAACCCCCTTGCGGTCACTATTCCGGCATTAGGAGAAGGAGTTAATTTTGAGCTCAAGCCGGGTCTCATTCACTTGCTTCCATCCTTCCATGGGCTAAGTGGTGAAGACCCCATCAAACACCTTGGGAAGTTCCATACCGTGTGTATGAGCATGAAGCCGGCCAACATTACCGAAGAACAAATCAAGATGAGGGCATTCGGCTTCACACTCAAAGATTCCGCGGATGATTGGTATTACCACCTTCCATCCGGGAGTATCGACACTTGGGAGAACCTTCACAAGGCGTTTTTGGAGAAATACTTTCCAGCCAAGAAGGCCAATAGCTTAAAGAAAGCTATAAGCAACATCGAGCAAGAGGCGAATGAAACTCTCTACGAATACTTCGAGAGGTTTGTACGCCTCCGATCCAGCTGTCCTTTTCACAGATATTCAACTCAAGATCTAATCTTGTACTTGTACAATGGCTTGCTAGACAATGAAAGGAGGATCGTCGATGCGGCTTGCGGAGGTAATATTCTTAACTCTACTCCTGACCTTGCTTTGGAAAAGATACAGGAACTAGCGGAAGAAACTCGGAATTTTGGAAGGACCCCGGCTAAGAAAGGAGTTCATACTGTGAGTTCCGGGAAGAGCGAGATTTCCACCGAGCTCGCGGAGTTGAAGGAAATGGTGAAAAGACTAACACTTATGGGAACCCCATAGCAGCTCAAAGCTTGTGGAGTATGTGCTGACCCATACCATCCAGCGGACATGTGTCCACAAGTCCAAGATGACGATGTTGAGGTGAACGCAATGGGTTATGGACAGCCACAACAGCAAAGGCCTAGGAACGATCACTATGCACAGAATTTCGTGCCAAACTGGCGTGACCAACAGAACTTTCGTTGGAGGGATTAACAAAACCAACAACAGCAGCCCCGTCAAGGTAAGTATCAATCAACTGAAGATATGTTGCAGGTTTTGACTAAACACTTTGCTACTCATATCCAAACAACAGAATCCAGCATCAAGAACCTTGAAAAACAGGTTGGACAAATGGTGGAAGCCATTACAAGAATTGAAACTAGGTCCTCCGGAGGATTACCTTCACAGACGGTTATAAACCCAAAGGTGATGTTGGAGGAGGCTCAATCATAGAAGTAGAGTCCTTACGTCGAGCCAACGACGTAAAACAAAGGCGCTGATTCGGGAGGCAACCCGAAGGAATAAGAAGAGGAGTTTCTGTCAAGAAAACCGCCCCTGCGGCTGGGTAACCCCGCACCCGTGGTGACACCCCTGCCCAGCGCCGCCCTCGGCGCTGGGCCAGCGTCTGCAAAATACCTACCACCGCCCCCGCGGTGACACCCCACGCCCTTGCGGCGGCCATCCTTGACACGTATCCTCAGCGCCGCCCCCGGCGTTGAGGCTGCGTACCCCCTCTTCCTTGTCACCACCCCCGCGGCGACAAACGCCACCCCTACGGTTTTGTTAAGGAAAGAAAAAAAATACACTTCTCAAAAATAACCTACAACTACCGCCCTTTACATTCCCCCTCCATTCACCCTTCGAAACCTAGCCATCTCGCCTCCATACGCCCCTGCGCCCTCCGGAAGCCCTCGCACCACCCTGTCCAAACACTCTTACGCCGGCTCCGATGACTACCGGCCCTTTGCGACGCCAACTCTCACCACCACCACACACAAACATCCCCTCAACCCTCTCACTCTCGCCCTCCACTACCCCACCTCCGGCGACGTCTGCAACAGCATAGAAGACGCCGGAACAGTCCCATCACCAAAACCTTCGCCGAACTCCCAAAATCGCCCTCTATTCTTCGACCGCCCCTGCGCTTGCAAGCACCCGCCCCTGCGTCGTGCCGCCCCTGCGCCTGCTTCAGCCGCCCCTGCGGAAAACACAACAGAGGGTTCGTTTCTTACTCAGTTTTCTGAAATTTCTAATTCCTTTGATTGTTCAAACTACAAGAGATGGAGAATCAGAAGAAATATAAGTTTTCAGAAGCCGAGACGGTGCGGTATAGGATTGCACAAGGTCGGGATGTGTATGCAACCCGATTTCTGGACGTTCCTACCTTGGAACATTTGGGCATGTTGGAGAGCATGCAGGAATTCCTCAACAATGCTGGGCTAGGGGATTTTCTGATAACGAGCGCCCCAACGTACCCCGAGCTCAGCCGCCAGTTCATTGCCACCTTCAAAATGGAAACGGTGGACCATGGGTGTGTTAGACTTACATTCAAGTTCAACAAAAGAAAGTACACATTGGATTACACCCATCTGCAAGAGACCTTAGGGGTGACTATAGCCGCTTCCGACGACTGGTGGGAACCTATCCCGACACTTGATTTGATGGAGTTTTGGCAGGCCGCCACCAGGTCTGAATTTCATGCAGGGGGTGAGTACTCCAACAAATTCACCCACCCCTGTTTGAGGCTCATCTCGAAGATATTTATGAGTGTCTTCTGTGGACACAAGGAGGAGAATAAGGTTGCTCTTAAGGACCTTCCACTGCTATACGCCTGCCCCTCCACAAACGACTGGGTACCGGATTGGCCATACCTCTTCCTTACCGCTTTGAAGTGGATTAGGAAGAATGAGCCACGAGATATTGTGGGAGGAGGGATCATCTCCTTGTTAGCTGCACGGGTGATGGATCTCTCTGCCTTGGAGGATGGATTAGAGGCCCCACTATATACGGAGGGTATGTTGAGGAGGTGCAGGCTCCTCAGGAGAGACGGGGAGAACCGCTTTTGACTCTCTTTAGCAGATGGGAGTCACATCACATACCTCCCCCGACGACTTCCATTGGGAGATGAACTCTCCGATTTGTACGTACCAACTGACCTAGTTCCTCCAATACGGCCTCAGGAGGATATTGTTGGGAGATACGCAGCAGGCTCCAGCCAAGTCCCCGCCACTGATGAGGAGATGCCGACTGCAGCACACGACAGTCAGGCCATGGAGAGTTTGCAGGCTCAGATGGCAGCCTTGACTACACAGCACCAGGCATGGCAGACCGAGTACCAGCGGTCCATGCTTGAGTAGCAGCAAGTGTGGCAGTCCAGCTTCGCCTCCTCCATGACCACTCACTTCGATCGCCGTCAGGGTGCTTGGCAGGCGGCTCATCAGCAGCAGTTGGAGACTCAGCAGCTGGCTTGACAAGCTAGCTATTAGACTTCATTTACAGAGAGGATGGAGGCTCAGGAGGGCCGCATCGACACACTCTACCGCCGGCATGAGCACTTCTTCCGCCATTTTCCTTACCTACTAGAGGAGGGTCCTGGTGGTCCATCCGGACCATCCCACTGAGGGGTACATTTCTCCTCATTTCTCCCACATTTATCTTTGCCTCATTTCCACTTTGAGGACAAAGTGTACTTCAAGTATGGGGGAGGGACATTATCATTGCTTGTACAGTTCATTTGAGTTTTTGAGTTGTTTTATTGTTTTCATTTTGAATTCAGATTGAAATTCACAAAAAAAAAAAGAAAGAAAAAGCCAAAGAAAATGAAAAAGGCATGAAAATCCTTGGTTAAACCGAAAACCCGAAAGGGTAGTTTAGGCAAAAAGAAGGTAGTCCGACCAACCTTAGGTTGGTGAAAAATTGGACTTGAGGGATGTGAGTTAAAGTGAGATCATCAAAAGAAGAAGAGTGGCAAGGTGAAAACCCGAAAGGGCGCCTTGGCAAAATGAGCGACACCGAGTGTAGGTTTTCCTTCCGGCGTTTGGCGACATAAGAAGGGGAGTCACAAGGAGGTTGTCCGGGTAGGCCACTCTTGGAGCAATAAGGATGATAGTTTCTCCCTTTTTCTCACATTTCCTCTCTTTTCCTTCTTTCTTTCTTGGCTTTTCTCTTGTTTTCATTGTCTCTCTTGCTTACCCATGCTTCCCGAGGCCTTTGAGTCTAGTTGCTGTCATTCGTTTTACTCGGGACGAGTAAAAGGTCTAAGTATAGGGGCGTTTGATAGGTGATGGAATCACTATCATTTAGAATAGTTTTTAGAGTTTTTTTTATTGCATTTGTGTCGGTTTATCCTACTAACTCCTTGGTCCAGAAGAAGAAGACTAAAAGAAGCCAAGGAAGGAGTTATAAGCACTTAGGAGTGAAGATTGTTCACGAAGCAAAGCTTCTGTTGCCTCACCACCCCAGCGGAGCCGTGTCACCGCCCCGCGGGTGACGCCTTACACCGGAGCGCCCCCTGCGCCTTCGCCAGCGCCGGCCATGAAGTGTGTCACCGCCCCTGCGCCACTCCTTGGCGCCCGTGCGGTGACTTGCCTTGAAAAGACGTTGACCAGCTCCCCTGCGCCTCTGTCTGCGCCTCAACCTGGGAGCTAGAAGACGAAGAGGCTGTGTCACCGCCCCTGCGCTGACATAGGGACGCCCCGGCGGCTTGGCATCAGAAACGTTAGGAAGTCGAAGGGTCAGACGTTTGAAGAGCATTGAAGATCCGCCCCAACGGAATTGCCTAGCCGCCCCTGCGGCCATGAAGAAGATCAAGCGTTTTTGCCTTCACCGCCCCTGCGGAACTGAAGGCCGCCCCGGCGATTTAACGTCAGAAGCTTTACTCCGGCTGTACACACCACCTTTATGGCATTAAAGGTGGCTGTTTTAGGCCGGCCATTTACTCCCATTTAGTGTCTTTTGTAGTATAAATAGTCCTTGGTTGATTGCTAGAATCATCGCATCTTGTTAGCCAACAAGTTATCCACTTAGATTATGTTGCTACCTTTGGAATGAGTTGCTAACTCCCTTGCTACATTGGGTTGATTTGAAGCTACGTTGTTACTTTGGTTGTAAGTTCTTTTTAATATAAGTTTTCATTCAGTAATGCTTTGTGTTTCCTTGATCTCCATTGTCTAATTGCATGTTTACTATTGCTTGAGATTGATCACCTTAGGTTCTAAAGTGCATGCAGATAACTAGGATTAATAGGTTCCGGGTTCGGGTCTTTAATCTAGTAGCAACTTTAAGTAATAACGGGTTGTAATTACTTAAAGGAAAGTAACACAAATATAAAGATAAGTTTAACGGTTTTAATCTTCTCTTTATATCCCTTAGTCTTTGTTTGAAAGCTAACTTGTTATTTGTTCTTGTAGGTTTACGGAACACTAACCTGTTAAGTTGTGTTGATGCCGGTTGGCTCAACACATATATATGATCGAGACGGGAGATTACTTGAAAACTTGTAAAAGGAACTCACCAAAGTAGCAATTGCATGCTTAGAATCAACCTAGTGTAGATTCACCCATCATTGTCTTACTTGTCGCATTAATCGTTTTCATAAGTTTTTGTGTGCATCAATTCAACCAAAACACCCCCCTTGTTACTTGTTACTATAATCGATAATTGCATCTAAAACATCTTAACTCTCTTGGGTTCGACCCTTACTTAACCACTATACGTGTCTTTAGTGCTAAGTCGGGATATAATTTTGATTGGGTATAGACGACCATAGAAATACCTCTAGTCACATGGAGAACTTGTATTCTCGAGGGCCGACTTGAGATCGGGTTATCACCAACTGAAGGTGAGAGATCAGGACATACCGAAGACGGCATTCCGGACTAGGTATGGTCATTATGAGTTTGTAATGATGCCATCCGGGCTCACTAATGCGCCAACGGTATTCATGGAGTTGATGAACGGGATCTTCATCAACTTCTTAGACCAGTTTGTAGTGGTCTTCATTGACGACATTCTAGTTTACTATAGGAGTCGAGAGGAGCATGCCAGACACTTGAGGCCAGTGTTACAGATTCTGCATGATAGCCAGCTTTATGCTAAACTGTTCAAGTGCGAGTTCTAGATGTCAGAGGTGGCTTTCCTAGGCCATGTAGTGACTGCTGAGGGGATTAAGGTCGATCCGGCAAAGATCGAATCAATGTCTTCTTGGCAACCTCCGAAGAATGCTAAGGAGGTTCGCAGCTTTCTCGGTTTGACAAGCTACTACCACCGGTTTGTGGAAGGGTTCTCCCTAATTGCCCGATCACTTACATGCCTTCTGAGAAAGACTACTCGGTTCGTTTGGTCTGAGCCGTGTCAACGGAGCTTTGAGGAGCTGAAGAGGAGATTGACGTCTGCTTCGATTTTTGCACAGCCTGAGGGTACAAATGACTTTGTGGTATACAATGACGCATCCAAGCTAAGATTAGGGTGTGTCTTGATGCTGAGGGGTAAGGTCATAGCCTATGCGTCTCGGCAGCTGAAGACGTATGAAGAGAACTACCCCACACACAATCTAGAGTTAGCTGCAGTAGTCCATGCTCTTAAGATGTGGCGTCACTATCTCTATGGGATGGCATGTCAGATCTTCACAGACCACAAGAGTCTGAAATATATATTCACTCAGGGGGAGTTGAATAACCGCCAGAGGAGGTGGCTAGAGTTGATCAAGGATTTCGACCTTGAGATTCTCTACCACCCAGGGAAGGCGAATTTTGTTGCTGACGCTTTGAGTCAGAAGATGCCTCGGGAGAAGGCGATAGCCCGGTTGACAGTACAACCGCAGTTGCAGAGAGATTTGGCTTGGTTAGAGGTAGAGATTCAGTTTCCAGATACAGTCCATCAGTTGGCTACCTTGGAGTTACTTCATGATCTGTTGGGTGAGATCCGACAGAAGCAGGAGACCTGTCCGACTTTGACCAGGATCCGAGACAGGATGTCTCGAGATGAGGCACCTTAGTTCACTATTGGTGCTGATGGAGTGATGAGACGTCATGTCCGTATTTGTGTGCCATCAGACACTGAGTTGAGACAGAGGATATTAGGTGAGGCCCATGCTACACCATACTCAATACATCCCGGAGCGAGTAAGATGTACAAGGATGTGAGACGTTTCTTCTGGTGGGGTGGTTTAAAGCCCGATGTGGCTCGGTATGTAGCTTAGTGTGCGACCTGCCAACAGGTCAAGATTGAGCATCGTAGGTCCGGAGGAGAGCTCCACCCACTGCTAGTACCACAGTGGAAGTGGGAGGACATCTTTATGGATTTCGTCACGGGATTGAGACTCAACAGAGGTTTTGATGCTATTTGGGTAGTGGTGGACCGTCTGACAAAGGCCGCACGTTTCATTCCGATTAAGGAAACGTGGCCGGTAAGTCGTCTAGCTGAGGAGTTCACCAAAAATATTGTGAGACTCCATGGAGTACCGAGGACTATCATCTCTGACAGGGATGGACGTTTCACCTCGAGATTTTGGCAGCAGGTACATACTACTTTGGGGACGAGTCTCCACTTTACCACTACTTATCACCCACAGACTGACCGCCAGTCTGAGAGGACCATCCAGACGTTAGAGAACATGCTACAGGCTTGTGTACTAGATTGGGGACAGGTATGGCCTGATCACCTCTCCCTTGTAGAGTTTTCATATAATAATAGTTGGCACACGTCTATTGGGATGGCCCCTTATGAGCCTTTGTACGGACGGAGATTTTGCACACCATTGTGCTGGGATGAGCCTAGCAGAGCTGATGGAGTAGCTCCAGACCAGATACAACACGACATCGCCCGGATTTCCCTGGTCCAAGAGGGGATGTTAGCAGCTCAGAGTCGTCAGAAATCCTACGCTGACAAGAGGCGTCGACCTTTGGAGTTTAGAGTAGGTGCACAGGTGTGGTTGAGAGTGTCACCGACGAGAGGCGTCCGGCGTTTCGGCATTAAGGGGACGCTGAGTCCCCGATATGTCAGACCTTTTGAGATTTTGGAGAGAGTCGGAGAGGTTGCCTACCGATTAACACTATCACCGAGACTGGAGGGTGTCCACCCCATGTATCTTAGTTGAGAGAGTATATACCGGACCTGAGACACGTCATCAACCATGAGGATCTGATAGTTGAGCCCGACCACTCCTTTGTGGAGTACCCTGTAGCCGTCCTGGAGTGCAGTACTAGACGTCTGCGGTCCAAGGAGATACCAATGTTGAGGATCTAGTGGTCTAGACGAGGAGCCGAGGAGGCCACTTGGGAGACAAAGGAGAGCATTAGACGTAGTTATCCCGAGTTCTTTGCGGAGTCAACCACTACTGATGTACCGACGAGTTAGTACTTGGATGTTATTTGTGTGACTTTTGTGATTATACATTGGATTGAGTAGTTATGTTTTTCTTTTATGTGTTGCATGATTATGGTGATTGAGTAATTCTTGTATGCTAGAGAATAGGATTGAGTACCAAAGGTAGAGATGCACTCACCTGCAGGAAGAAATGAGGGACCAGATTCGAGGCTCTTGCGCAGGGTACTCGAGCGTGACTGGGGTCGTAGAGGGACGATCCGTACTACCTAAAATTTGAAAATTTTTGAAAAATTATTGTGCTTCTAGGATTGGAAATGACCTCTATGATGAATTTACTTGTGGATTGATTTTGTTGATGACGTTTATGTGCTTGTATTAAGTTATGAATTGTAAAGAAATTGAATACATTGTTTGATCTTCTTGCAAGTTTCATAATGTGAAAGTTTTTGTTTAAATCATATAGAGGAATAAAGGTTGAAATCACAATATAAGTTCTTGCACTTCTTTTTGAAATGATTAAGGTACCTCGTTTTTTCTTGCTTCTTCTTTGTTCATCTATCCCCTCAATGAAATTTTTGCCTCCTTTACCTATCCGGGAATTAGGAAGAGACTGAATTTTTGCATGTTTGATGTGGGAGCGCCATGAAAGAAAATTTGTGCTTTCAAAGTATAGAAAAATAGGTTTGGGGAAGTCAATCTTGATGATGAGTAATTCGGCACCATTCACATAGCCGGGTGTTTGTGTCTTGCCAAAGTCGGATTGAGCAGTATTCCTAACGAATTATGGTATGTGCATTAAGGGTTTGAGGCATCTCGAAATTGAGAAATGCCAATCTCCTAGGCTTTGGTTTTTGTGCACCGCTGTCCATACTTCCAAAAAGTAAAGTCGAAAAAGAATTTTGTGTTGAAAAGGGAGAGCAAAGCTCTCAAATGGTAGTTAGTTCAAGTTTGCAAAAAGAAAAGAGTTTGTGTTGTTCCTTTTTCCGGATTTGTGCACCACAGTCCCTTATATATTTCCCACCTATTCACGTTTCTTGACCTTTACTTGAAAGTCCTTAAGATCTATGGAATGTTGTTTGACTTGGTGATCTAAATTGAAGTTTCACATGATTGATTTTGACATTGCTTTGGGTTATGATGTTTGTCTTGAAGTTTATGCAGTATATGAAGTTTCTCTTGCTTGACGTAATTTGGTTTATGTACATAGAAGTTCTCAAGGAAACATGAAGCGAGATTTGAGGGTGATCTATTGATTAGAAGCACAATACCAAAAAGATTGTTTTTACCTTATTTTGCATTCATATTTCATTCTACCTTATGTTCTAAGCTTTTGAAAATCTTGCTTGGGGACAAGCAAAAGGCAAGTATGGGGTATTTTGATAGCATGAAATATGATCATATTTTAGGCACATGTTTTGGTTGTTTTTCTCCTTATTTTGTGTACATGGATATAAGTTTGAAGCATTTATGAGGAGAAAAACAACCAAAACATGTATACATCTATATTTTGGGGCTAGTTTAGACGTTTTATCTTCAATAATCTGCATGTATAGATGTATATTATGTGATTATATTGTTGTTTCATCTACCTTTGCGGGAATCGAGGTCTACACCTAGTTTCATTGTAAATGTAGGTAACATGGCACGTTTTGCATCGAAATGGAGCTAAGGGAGCTAAGGAGTCATTGGAGCTACATTCTTGAGCTTAAGGAAGAACTCAAGAAGCATGGAAATGATTAAGAAGATTTACTTTGGACCAGATTCGAGAGATTTCACATTTAGTTGAGATTCACCTTGGCCAGCTACAGTGCCACCTCGACCGAGGTGATCTTGAGGAGCGTCCCGACCGAGGCGAATACCCTGCCGCCGGCGAGATCCATATTTTTGGTTGAGATCTTTTATTTTTGGAAAGAAGATATCTTATATTTTTGGGCTGGATTTCTGGAAGGAAGATATGATTTCTGATTGAATTATTTTAAGAGAAAGATATATATTTTATAGGAAATTATCTTTTTAAGAAATTTTATCTTTGGAAGATAATTCTCCTATATAAAGGGTTGGATTTTCAGCAAGTTCAACCAGACTTGGAGCATCCAGGAATTGAGGGATTTTCAGGAGGGTTTGAAGGAAGGATTGAAAGAAGTATTGAAGATTGAAGTTCAAGGAAGGAAGGAATCATAGATAGAGTTAGCTTTTGAAGGAGTTTGTAAGACTTTCTTAGATTACTTTTGGTATTGTTGTCTTTGTTTATTTGTGATTGAGGAACGCAGTTTGTTTGCTATTTGATTCAGTTATTGAGACCTTTTTCTTAAGGTTTTCTTGTTTGAATATAGATTCCTTTTCCATAATTTGATTATTGTTGGCTAAGTTTCTTATGCGATTCTAGGGTGATTGACTGAAAGTTGTGGGGAAGACGATGATAAGATGATCTTAATCCCAGCAGGACCTTGAAAGCTCGAGTCTTTAACCTTAACCATAGAACACCTCGCTCAGTCGATGAACATCTCGGCCGGGGTGGGATCTGACTGAACGAGGTGAACCTTTCCTGAACCTATTCTGAAGTTAAGTGTTCTAGTTTGCCAAATCCTATCCTTATTACACCTTTCCTGGTTCAATGCAAGCCTAGAATGAGACTTACCCGGTGATTCCTTTGTTTGTTTACCTAAGATCATGAGTGTAGGCAATAAAGGTTTATCCTTTATTCGGGTTTGAGTGTGCCTTCATCCCATCCTTGTGAATTAGCCTGAGACTTACCCGGTAAAGGTTGATTCTATTCCCTTGGGTGGTGTGTTGGTTTGAGATTATAGTTTCTTTCCTTAGTTCCTTGAGACTTACATGGTAATAGGAGCTTGGGTTTGGGATAGTGAGTAGTGAGACTTACCCGGTGATCTATTCCCACCTTAGAAACACCTTCCCTTTACAAACCTCAGCTTTGTCCGCGTTATCTTTTGAGATCTTGAGTCGGAGCCACAACTAGATGCTTTAATCCCTAGAATCCGCATTTTCCCTTGACTTTACATCATCTTTGATTGGTTTAATTGCTTTAGTTAATTGTAATAATTGACAACCTGATTCTGTACTTTGTTTCACCTAAGTCCCTGTGATCGACCCCTGGAATTCTTGCTTTTATTACAATTGACCCGTACACTGCAGGTTTGCATATTCGTTCAAGCATACTTCTTGGGTTATAAATATTAAAGCTTGCACACACCGTTTGGAGCGAACACATTGGAAAAGCCAAGGAAGAGATATGAGTGGAAAGCTTTCGGAAACAAGAGATTCCATGCACGTTTCAAGCATTCCACGGTCATACATGAGTTTCTACGGTTGTGGTTTTGTAATTTAATTTAATTCCAACCGTGGGAAACAAGGTCGAGAGAAAGGAGTTGGTTCCACGGCTCATTCTACGGGCGTGGAAAATTGCACTAGGCCGTGATTCTTGTAACGGTCGCCACGTGTCATATTTTCCACGTCAGCAGCGGTTATTGGGCTATTATAACCCTATTTTCCTCCTATAAGAAGGTTGAAGAAAGGAGAAAAACGGACGTCTTGCATGCAACAACATTTCGAGAGCATTGCTTAGAGAGATTTTGGAAGATCTTATTGCGTAAAAGGAAGATTCGGAGAAGGACGCATTTCAAAGATTGCGTACTTAGAGAAGATCATAGGGTTTCACCTTGAAGGCGATTTGACATCCCATTCTTCATTGTTCCTTGAGATTTGTGAGAGATTTCTATCTTATTCTACATTCATTGAACGCAGTTTGCGATTATTGTGTTTGATTGACATTTGTTTTGTGTTTATTATTGAGATTTTGAGGTTTTACCCTTTTTCTCTTTTAAACTTGATTATTGATTTGATGATGATGATTGTTGGCTAAAAACCTTAAGCGATTCTAAGGTGAAGGGTTGATAGTTGTGGCATAGACGATGATAGATTGAACCAAAACAGATTGGACCTTGAGAGTTGCGAGAAACCTCGTTGTCGACCTTTTCCAAGGCTTGTTCTTGAGTTACACGGCCCTGGTTCCTCAAGATCCGACCGTGGTTTCCCCTGTCGTACGTGCTTTGCTTTTGCTTTGATCCAAAGTTAAAGATTTGCTTTAACATAGCCTTGGCTTACCTTTTTATTCGCTCCAAACGGTGTGTGCAAGCTTTAAATTTATAACCCTAGACTTAAGCTTAAAACAAGGATGCGAACCCGCAGTGTACGGGTCAATCGTAGTAAAAGCAAGAAAATTCCAGGGGTCGATCACAGGGACTTGGTGAAACAAAGTCCAGTACAGTATGCTAATGTCAATGCTAACCACAAGAGCAAGTAATACAATCAAAGATGAATAAGATGTCAAATAAAGCAAACATGCAATTCTAGGGATTAAAGCATCTAGTTGTGGTTCCAACTCAAGATCTATCGATAAGCGGACAAAGCTGAGATTTTTGCGTGGGGAAGGCGTTTCTAAAGTGGAGTAGATCACCGGGTAAGTCTCACTACACACTAATCCTAAACCGTAACTCCTATTACCGGGTAAGTCTCAAGGAATTAAGATAAAGAACTATAACCTCAAACTAACACACCATCTAAGGGAATAGAATCAACCTTTACCGGGTAAGTCTCAGGCTAACTCACAAAGATGGGATGGAAGCACACTCAAACCCCAATAAAGGACAAGCCTTTATTACCTACACTTATGATCGTTGGTACACAAACTAAGGAATTACCGGGTAAGTCTCATCCTAAGCTTGCTTTGAACCAGAAAGGTGTAATAAGAATAGGATTTGGCAAACTCTAACACTTAACTCTCAGTTTAGGGTCGGATAAGTCACCTCGGTCAGAAGAATTCCACCCCGGCCGAGATGTTCATCAACCGAACGAGGTGCTTAAGGTTAAGGTTAAAGACTCGAACTTTCAGGATCCTACTGGAATCTAAGATTATTCTATCATTGTTTTTCCCACAACCTTCAGCCAATCACCCTAGAATCACACAAGGAAATTAGCCACTCATCATCATAATGAAAGTATTAAATATATGGAAGAAGGTGAATGTTTGAACAAAGAAGAATTTAATGAAAACACTTCAATAACTGAATCAAATATCACACAAAATCGTTCCTTGGATAATAATCCAACAAGACAAGACAATCAATGAAGGAATTGAAGACAATCTTACAAAACCCTTCAAAAAGCTATAAAAAGCTATAGTCTTCAATCTTCCTTCAACCTTCAAAAAGGTTCTTCAACAACTCCCAACTTGGAGTATACTGCGCTGCTGCGTCTTATGCGAGGTTTTCAGCTGTAAGCGGAATTTAATCGATGTATGCAGCCTGTATTTCGGTGTAGGCGGGGGTTTAATCGATGTATGCAGCCTTCTTTTCGGTGTAGGCGGGCTCATGGAATTGTAAAAATCCAACCCTTTTTATAGGAAAAATAACCCTCCAAAGATAATAAATCTTAAGAAGATATTATCCCATAAATATAGGTAAAATATATGATTCTGCATATCTCCTTCCTTCTAGAAGCTCAGCCCAAAAATATAAGATCACTTTCCAAATTTAAAAGATCTCAGCCAAGAATAAAATATTCTCGCCGCGTCCTAGGTGTTCGCCTCGGTCGAGTCGGCGTCTCTGGATCGCCTCGGTCGAGATGAATCTCTGGTCAACCGAGGTGACTCATAACTGAATGTAGAATCTCTCAAAACTGGTCCAAAGTAAATCTTTAATCCATGGTTGTGCTTCCTGAATGTAGCTCCAAATGACTCTTGACTCCTTTTGCTCCTTTTTGATGCAATACGTACCATATTACCTGCAATTACAACGAAACTAGGTGTAGACCTCGATTCTCGCAAAGGTAGATGAAATGGTAGTAAAATCACATAATGTACATACAAACATGCAGATTATGAAAGATAAAACGTCCAAACAAACCCCAAAATATAGACTATAATTCATGCTATCAAAATACCCCATACTTAACCCTTGCTTGTCCCTAAGCAAGTTCCTCATATAGAAATCAAGATAGAATGGATTATAAGTCAAGAAAATCAGTGAAAAGTCTTTCAAAAATATTTTATGGTGTGAAACTATCATAGATCACTCTAAGAGAATACTTCCTGGAATTAAAAAAAAACTCAATATGATCAAAACATTTTATAAATATAGGAAAGTTGTTCATCTTTGCATAAAATCATAGAATGCATAATAAATCATAATTATCAAAATTAATCATGTATAATCCGATTTAAACCGCTAAGTCAATCAACAAAGCTCAAGGTCTCAAGGGCTTCCCAAAAGAAAAGGTCGAGAAACGTGTAGGGTAGGGATGTGTGTAAGGTAATGTGGTGCTAGAATCCGGGAAAAGGATGAACTTCACTTTCACTTTGACTTGCAATATCTTCCACCAATAAGCTTTGCTTATCTTACACTTTTTCTTTTACTTTACTTTTTGGGATGCATGGATAGAGGTGCACAATAACCGAAGCCTAGGAAATCCGCAATCATCAATTTCTTGAGATGCATCAAACCCTTGATGCACATACCATGACCCGTTAGGAATATCGCTCAATCCGACTTTGGCAAGACACAAACACCCGGCTATGTGAATGGTGCCGAGTTACTCATCTTCATGATTGACTTCCCCAAACCTAGAATTGCATTCTAATACTTTCACTTTCAGCCATCTTCAACTTTAACTTGCTTTCACCACTTCGCTTGCTTCCAAATTCCCGGATAGGTAAGGGAGGCAAAATGTATATGAGGGGCTAAGCATGATCAAGAAGAAGAAGAAGAAGAATGAAATGCCTTGGTCTTTCCAAGATGAATGTGAGAGAACTTATGCTGCGGTGTCAACCTTCAAATTCAACATAATTTGGATAAAAATAAAGTATTAAACATGCCAAAAATTTCAAACAAAGCATTTAGCAACTTAAACATATCATAAAACATCTCAAACATATAAAGAATTTAAAACCAGTCAGTAAACAAGATCTTCACTGAGATCATATCCAGATAAGTAACACAAAAATCGTTTTCGAAAACTCTCAGTTAACCCATCTCGGTCGAGATGTTCTTGGTTCAACCGAGGTGAAACACCTCGTTTTGCCAGAACTGTCCCGGTCGAGGTCGAAAAAAAAATTTTTTAAAACCATTTTTCTTTCAGTTTCGACGTTTTTCTCAATCAAATAACCTGTAAGTATGCATGTAGTCTCAGATAAACATATAGATGCAAAGAAGCATAAATATCAATATCCGGTCAATAGAGTCGTACATCAAAGTCAAATAACATATCCGCATACCCCATACTTGGGACACACTGTCCCAGTGGGTCAAATAAAAAGTCTAAGGATAGGATACTCACCGAACATAGCTAAACTGCATGAAGAAGTAAGAAACAGCTCCCAGATAAGACCATCTCGGTTGGCGAAGTACATCTCGGTCGAGGTGTTCTGACAGTACCCGATATGTATCTCAGTAAAGCTCGTTTCCTCAACTTCTCGAAATTTTGTTCTTCCAGTGTAGCTCCTGAACTGTGATCCTTCCTTTTGGAATACCTGGTTGTTGTCTAGAGGAAAACAAAAACAAGCAACTATCTAAACTAAACTAGAAAAGGGAGAAGAAAGCAATATCTTGGGTTGCCTCCCAAGAAGCGCTTGGTTTAAGGTCGCTAGCTGGACCCTTCTCCATAGAATTACTCAATGTACCTTGAACACCATGGAGTGCTCATCACATCCATCATACAATTCTTCCAAAAAGGTTCCGGTTCCTAATTTCACCGGCAAATGGTAAGATCTCCCACGTACAAGCTTGTATAGTTTGATTCTCACCGGAATTCGTCTAGACTTCCTGCACTTCAATGGGACATTCCTCGTGTCCCATCCTTTCCTTGATCGAGAAAACAGTTTCTCGAGAATTATAGCAGCTCCCCCATCTATAGCTTGGGGATGGTACAGGGTCCTGAGCATGCGAGGGACCCCATACTTGAACAAAAGACACTTCATCGCCTTAACGGTGAAGTGCTTGCAAACTCCACTCCTTATAATCCAAGGAGTATCTTCTTCCAACGGTTTCAAGGGAGCTTTCATCTCGATCTTAGGAGGTTCTTTCGGAAGGGACCTCCAACTCTCCGGTGCATTCCTGAAAAATTCAGAAATATTAATAGGGAATTCAAATGAAGTAGGAGAATGTACCTTGCAAAGTTCTCCAAAGCTTGAGACAAGTTTCGTGTTGGGTTGATAATCCACCCACAAAATCTCTCTCAGTTCTGCTGGTCTTTCTTCCACCTTGACCACAATCTCAGTAATTTGGCCAAGGTTCTCTGCATCTTCCATTTCTGGTTTTGCAGATTCTTCTTCCATCTCGGTCGAGGTCTCAACAGTCGGATCGAGATCCTCCACATCCTCCTCTTCCACAAAAACATCAAGAGAAGCTTCCGGTCCGACCAGAGGAATGCTTGGAACGTGCAACACTTCCTTATGCTCCTCTTCCGGCTTAGCATAGGATATGGTGCTTTCCTTGAGCTCCTCCACCTTCTTCATCAACTTCTCCAATCTTGATTCGAGAGAGTCTTCAAAAGGTTGCTCATAAATGTTTTTAGGGACATTCTTCTCATCCCATATCGCAAGTTCATGTTGAATGGCCTCTTCTCTTTCCCATTCATTGTTGAACCAATAGAAGGAGTACTTCTCCTCCAAGTATTCATAATGGTCCGCCCTAGCACTTTGTCTTGCTATCCAGGCTGGATCAAATGTAGTCATCGGAAATCCTGAAAACTACAAAACTCATAGAAAGAGTAGTTAGTAGCAACAGGGGCAAGTGCCCCGAAAGCAAACCGCAACCGGCTCGGTCTAGACCAAGTCCCCGGCAACGGCGCCAAAAACTTGTTCTTTGGCGAAACTCTGTTCCGTTGCCGGAACAAGAACTTCGCGTGTACCTAAGAACACAAATCTGCAAGAACACTCAAGTAGAATGATTAGTAGAAAAAGCAAGAACAATCCCCGGCAACGGCGCCAAAAACTTGTTCGCTCCAAACGGTGTGTGCAAGCTTTAAATTTATAACCCTAGACTTAAGCTTAAAACAAGGATGCGAACCCGCAGTGTACGGGTCAATCGTAGTAAAAGCAAGAAAATTCCAGGGGTCGATCACAGGGACTTGGTGAAACAAAGTCCAGTACAGTATGCTAATGTCAATGCTAACCACAAGAGCAAGTAATACAATCAAAGATGAATAAGATGTCAAATAAAGCAAACATGCAATTCTAGGGATTAAAGCATCTAGTTGTGGTTCCAACTCAAGATCTATCGATAAGCGGACAAAGCTGAGATTTTTGCGTGGGGAAGGCGTTTCTAAAGTGGAGTAGATCACCGGGTAAGTCTCACTACACACTAATCCTAAACCGTAACTCCTATTACCGGGTAAGTCTCAAGGAATTAAGATAAAGAACTATAACCTCAAACTAACACACCATCTAAGGGAATAGAATCAACCTTTACCGGGTAAGTCTCAGGCTAACTCACAAAGATGGGATGGAAGCACACTCAAACCCCAATAAAGGACAAGCCTTTATTACCTACACTTATGATCGTTGGTACACAAACTAAGGAATTACCGGGTAAGTCTCATCCTAAGCTTGCTTTGAACCAGAAAGGTGTAATAAGAATAGGATTTGGCAAACTCTAACACTTAACTCTCAGTTTAGGGTCGGATAAGTCACCTCGGTCAGAAGAATTCCACCCCGGCCGAGATGTTCATCAACCGAACGAGGTGCTTAAGGTTAAGGTTAAAGACTCGAACTTTCAGGATCCTACTGGAATCTAAGATTATTCTATCATTGTTTTTCCCACAACCTTCAGCCAATCACCCTAGAATCACACAAGGAAATTAGCCACTCATCATCATAATGAAAGTATTAAATATATGGAAGAAGGTGAATGTTTGAACAAAGAAGAATTTAATGAAAACACTTCAATAACTGAATCAAATATCACACAAAATCGTTCCTTGGATAATAATCCAACAAGACAAGACAATCAATGAAGGAATTGAAGACAATCTTACAAAACCCTTCAAAAAGCTATAAAAAGCTATAGTCTTCAATCTTCCTTCAACCTTCAAAAAGGTTCTTCAACAACTCCCAACTTGGAGTATACTGCGCTGCTGCGTATGTAGGATGTTAATCGATGTATGCAGCCTTCTTTTCGGTGTAGGCGGGCTCATGGAATTGTAAAAATCCAACCCTTTTTATAGGAAAAATAACCCTCCAAAGATAATAAATCTTAAGAAGATATTATCCCATAAATATAGGTAAAATATATGATTCTGCATATCTCCTTCCTTCTAGAAGCTCAG
>BSUD01000003.1:45023274-45067125 GCA_033239045.1 Fagopyrum esculentum
TTTTTTTCGTTTTCGACGTTTTTCTCAATCAAATAACCTGTAAGTATGCATGCAATCTCAGATAAACATATAAAGGCAATGAAGCATAAATACGAAAATATCCGAAAAATAAAGTGTCATACATCAAAAGGTGGTCGGAATAACATCAAGTAGTCATATAAATACAAATACCCCATACTTGGGACACACTGTCCCAGTGGGTCAAATAAAAAGTCTAAGGATAGGATACTCACCGAACATAGCTAAACTGCATGAAGAAGTAAGAAACAGCTCCCAGATAAGACCATCTCGGTTGGCGAAGTACATCTCGGTCGAGGTGTTCTGACAGTACCCGATATGTATCTCAGTAAAGCTCGTTTCCTCAACTTCTCGAAATTTTGTTCTTCCAGTGTAGCTCCTGAACTGTGATCCTTCCTTTTGGAATACCTGGTTGTTGTCTAGAGGAAAACAAAAACAAGCAACTATCTAAACTAAACTAGAAAAGGGAGAAGAAAGCAATATCTTGGGTTGCCTCCCAAGAAGCGCTTGGTTTAAGGTCGCTAGCTGGACCCTTCTCCATAGAATTACTCAATGTACCTTGAACACCATGGAGTGCTCATCACATCCATCATACAATTCTTCCAAAAAGGTTCCGGTTCCTAATTTCACCGGCAAATGGTAAGATCTCCCACGTACAAGCTTGTATAGTTTGATTCTCACCGGAATTCGTCTAGACTTCCTGCACTTCAATGGGACATTCCTCGTGTCCCATCCTTTCCTTGATCGAGAAAACAGTTTCTCGAGAATTATAGCAGCTCCCCCATCTATAGCTTGGGGATGGTACAGGGTCCTGAGCATGCGAGGGACCCCATACTTGAACAAAAGACACTTCATCGCCTTAACGGTGAAGTGCTTGCAAACTCCACTCCTTATAATCCAAGGAGTATCTTCTTCCAACGGTTTCAAGGGAGCTTTCATCTCGATCTTAGGAGGTTCTTTCGGAAGGGACCTCCAACTCTCCGGTGCATTCCTGAAAAATTCAGAAATATTAATAGGGAATTCAAATGAAGTAGGAGAATGTACCTTGCAAAGTTCTCCAAAGCTTGAGACAAGTTTCGTGTTGGGTTGATAATCCACCCACAAAATCTCTCTCAGTTCTGCTGGTCTTTCTTCCACCTTGACCACAATCTCAGTAATTTGGCCAAGGTTCTCTGCATCTTCCATTTCTGGTTTTGCAGATTCTTCTTCCATCTCGGTCGAGATCTCTTCCACCTCGGCCGAGGTCTCAACAGTCGGATCGAGATCCTCCACATCCTCCTCTTCCACAAAAACATCAAGAGAAGCTTCCGGTCCGACCAGAGGAATGCTTGGAACGTGCAACACTTCCTTATGCTCCTCTTCCGGCTTAGCATAGGATATGGTGCTTTCCTTGAGCTCCTCCACCTTCTTCATCAACTTCTCCAATCTTGATTCGAGAGAGTCTTCAAAAGGTTGCTCATAAATGTTTTTAGGGACATTCTTCTCATCCCATATCGCAAGTTCATGTTGAATGGCCTCTTCTCTTTCCCATTCATTGTTGAACCAATAGAAGGAGTACTTCTCCTCCAAGTATTCATAATGGTCCGCCCTAGCACTTTGTCTTGCTATCCAGGCTGGATCAAATGTAGTCATCGGAAATCCTGAAAACTACAAAACTCATAGAAAGAGTAGTTAGTAGCAACAGGGGCAAGTGCCCCGAAAGCAAACCGCAACCGGCTCGGTCTAGACCAAGTCCCCGGCAACGGCGCCAAAAACTTGTTCGCTCCAAACGGTGTGTGCAAGCTTTAAATTTATAACCCTAGACTTAAGCTTAAAACAAGGATGCGAACCCGCAGTGTACGGGTCAATCGTAGTAAAAGCAAGAAAATTCCAGGGGTCGATCACAGGGACTTGGTGAAACAAAGTCCAGTACAGTATGCTAATGTCAATGCTAACCACAAGAGCAAGTAATACAATCAAAGATGAATAAGATGTCAAATAAAGCAAACATGCAATTCTAGGGATTAAAGCATCTAGTTGTGGTTCCAACTCAAGATCTATCGATAAGCGGACAAAGCTGAGATTTTTGCGTGGGGAAGGCGTTTCTAAAGTGGAGTAGATCACCGGGTAAGTCTCACTACACACTAATCCTAAACCGTAACTCCTATTACCGGGTAAGTCTCAAGGAATTAAGATAAAGAACTATAACCTCAAACTAACACACCATCTAAGGGAATAGAATCAACCTTTACCGGGTAAGTCTCAGGCTAACTCACAAAGATGGGATGGAAGCACACTCAAACCCCAATAAAGGACAAGCCTTTATTACCTACACTTATGATCGTTGGTACACAAACTAAGGAATTACCGGGTAAGTCTCATCCTAAGCTTGCTTTGAACCAGAAAGGTGTAATAAGAATAGGATTTGGCAAACTCTAACACTTAACTCTCAGTTTAGGGTCGGATAAGTCACCTCGGTCAGAAGAATTCCACCCCGGCCGAGATGTTCATCAACCGAACGAGGTGCTTAAGGTTAAGGTTAAAGACTCGAACTTTCAGGATCCTACTGGAATCTAAGATTATTCTATCATTGTTTTTCCCACAACCTTCAGCCAATCACCCTAGAATCACACAAGGAAATTAGCCACTCATCATCATAATGAAAGTATTAAATATATGGAAGAAGGTGAATGTTTGAACAAAGAAGAATTTAATGAAAACACTTCAATAACTGAATCAAATATCACACAAAATCGTTCCTTGGATAATAATCCAACAAGACAAGACAATCAATGAAGGAATTGAAGACAATCTTACAAAACCCTTCAAAAAGCTATAAAAAGCTATAGTCTTCAATCTTCCTTCAACCTTCAAAAAGGTTCTTCAACAACTCCCAACTTGGAGTATACTGCGCTGCTGCGTATGTAGGATGTTAATCGATGTATGCAGCCTTCTTTTCGGTGTAGGCGGGCTCATGGAATTGTAAAAATCCAACCCTTTTTATAGGAAAAATAACCCTCCAAAGATAATAAATCTTAAGAAGATATTATCCCATAAATATAGGTAAAATATATGATTCTGCATATCTCCTTCCTTCTAGAAGCTCAGCCCAAAAATATAAGATCACTTTCCAAATTTAAAAGATCTCAGCCAAGAATAAAATATTCTCGCCGCGTCCTAGGTGTTCGCCTCGGTCGAGTCGGCGTCTCTGGATCGCCTCGGTCGAGATGAATCTCTGGTCAACCGAGGTGACTCATAACTGAATGTAGAATCTCTCAAAACTGGTCCAAAGTAAATCTTTAATCCATGGTTGTGCTTCCTGAATGTAGCTCCAAATGACTCTTGACTCCTTTTGCTCCTTTTTGATGCAATACGTACCATATTACCTGCAATTACAACGAAACTAGGTGTATACCTCGATTCTCGCAAAGGTAGATGAAATGGTAGTAAAATCACATAATGTACATACAAACATGCAGATTATGAAAGATAAAACGTCCAAACAAACCCCAAAATATAGACTATAATTCATGCTATCACTTTTCTAGGTAGTAGTGAGACTCAACATCCTCTATTTTGGCTTCGAGTGTCACAACCTTAACCGTTTTGGCTTATCTTTGATTCCCTTGGGGTTGAGCATGGGTGTTTGAGAGTAAACTTTATTTTTGATCCTTTCTATATTACAACCTCAACAACCTTTATAGAGAGAGTCTTTGGGTGAGACATATGGGTTTTTGGAACTTCACCATACAGTTCCCGTACAATTCCCTACCTTAGATATACTTTTGCAATCGCGACTCTGTCCTTATATCCTTAGAATATCTTGAATCGATTGCCACAATTGGATACCTGAATCTTTAGAATCGTTGTTTTCCTTATCATCTTTATAAAAGCTTTTTATTTGCCTGACGATTTTAGAAACTGAATTTGTTCCCTCCAAATCCCTGAGTTTGATACTCTGGAATTCTTGCTTTACTACGCCGATCCGTACACTGCGGGTTCGCTTTGCTTTGATTTCAGTTTTATAAATTTTAAGACCTAGTGACGCACACTTTTGAGCGAACACTGTACATATTACATTTTATGTGTTGCACGTAACTTTTTTTAGGTCTTATTCTATACTTTACCTTTTGGTTATGTCTTGTTTTTCAATGTTCTATACTCTGTTCATCAATGCTGCTTCTTATCGTTTGATTATTGTGGTGACACTTAAAGTAAAAAGAGTAATGGTTGCTCTCACAAATGAAAATAACAACAAAACACAAGTTATATTACTCTTTTTCCATGAATTACATATAAACTAACAACAACGAAAATGACAACAAACCAAGCATCCATGAAGCACATATAACCTAAGAAGAAGAAGAGGAGAGATTGATTGTCACTTTTCTAGGACACTCTTTGCGCCGGAATTCGTCGAACAAATTGAATCTATCACGGAAGGGTGCACCCCATCCATCAACCCTAGAATCATGTCCACGCCTCCATGTAATGGTCATAGCTGGTAATGGAGAGTTTGGTTTGAGCCAAACCTAACAAAAAATGATTGACAAATGAAAAAGTGATTACCTTTTTTTGTCATTCTTGAATAAAAGTGATGAAGGAGATATAAAAGGTACATAAAGAGAACTTACAGCTATAAAGTGATTGCTATTAACTCACGCGATTGCACGAATCTCCGTGGGGGTTCTTGGTTCTTAACCGTTGCAACAATTGGTAAACATGTCTCGGGACTTGATCCAAGTATAACCACTGCGCACCGGTAATATGTCGTTGCTGCCGTGCAAACAAGTGGACACTTCATCCAATTCTCCGGCCCACAAGGTATAGGATCAGTCCACCAAGTGGACCGGAGAACTTCATACCGTCCATTTTACCGCCGACTTTTGAAAAAAAAACAATTATAAGTGAAGAAGTTGTTTTCATTTTATCAAAAAAATATAGTTAAGCAAAGAAAAGAAATACTCACTTGTGCGTACAAGTCCTTTCTCATGAACATCTGTGTAGCCATTTCCTTTCTAACAATCAAGTAATCTTCTTTTGAGTATCCCGAAACCACGGCAAGAGATCTAAATCCATAATGTCCATCTCCTTTAACATCAAATGCTGAAAGGATGAAGGGTTTCATGAACTTCTGCATCTGATCACCCTTGAACCGATAGTTGTTAGAACGTTTGGTGGTGATTTTCTTAGCACGTGGCTCAACCTCCTTAACCTTAACTTCAGGTTCGGCTTCTTCAGGTTTGGCCTCTTCAGGCTCGGCCTCCTCAACCTTAACTTTCGCATGTTGACTTGCTTTTGGTGGACGACCTCGAGGACGTGGACGTGCCGATCCAGAATCATGTTCAAATCCACTTGGTTCTATCCTTGTTGAAAGAATGTCGTACTTTGGTGGCCTTCCTTTAGTTCTAACTTTATGCTCTGGTACTCTCAACGTTGAACTGCCCGAATTTCTAAAATATCATCATATGATGAAGCCATCCGCTCAAGCACATATCTCGGAAGCAAATTCTTGTTCATTTGCTCCCTAAAGTCATTGAGTGACTCCATGTATGGATCAATATGGACAACATCATCTTCTAGCGTCGGATTCAGTTTTGCCCATTGTACTTGCTTCCAATAAGGATGGATCTGATCCAAACGTATTGGCTCCCGATGCCTCATAGCAATAAAGAACTCGTGTGCACATGACAACCCATGAGCTTCCCTCCAATATGAATCCTTACATATTGGAGGGCTCCTAATTTGCTTTGCCTTCTCGTAAATCTACAACAATACCAGGAAGCACTTGTTGCTTACTTTGTTTCGGAGCAAATCAAATATAGGCACCCACACAACCAATAACATCCTCTCGCGTGACATATCTATTGACGCTTGAATCTGATCAATCTGGTTATTTACCATCAAGTCAATGTTCTCCATCACCAACTGAAATCCTTGCACGGTAGAACACAATGTACCCTTCAACAATGAGTGTGCGGACTCACACCTAACAACCAATATAAATTCAATACACCATAGCACCATGATTATTAGAAAACAAGTGTAAACAATATAGGAATAAGTTCTTACGCATTGGTTGTCCTCGTGCCAAAGTGAAGATGAAAGTCGCACCAATATCAAACAATTTCTTCCTTGTATGAGATTAGCCATGTAGTTTCCAAATACTCCATCAACCTCGGATAAGCTTGTCAATGCACTTTCATCTCACCCAAACGCCGCTCGTAACTCTCAGGAGATCTAGATTCAATAAGAGCATGGTAGTGTGATGCAAAAACTGCTTGTAATTCCTTGGACTGTGTCACCGCCCAATATCTATGTTGGATGTTTAACTTTATATGAAAGGTGCAAATCATGTGCTTCACATCCGGAAAAACAACACCGAGTGCACTTATTAGTCCTAGCTCTCTGTCCGTCACAATCACCCCCGGTGTAATATTTCCGCACACATGTCAGAGTCTCCGTAATGACCACTCGTAGTGATTGGCTTTTTCCTTGGCCATGAAAACAAATGTTATTGCAAACGTCAACCTCGTGCTAGTGATACCGACATTCTCTACCAACAACATCTTGTACCTATAGAGGCCATATTAAGAGTTTTGTTCGACTTCATAGCAAAAGTGTTTGAAATATATAGATTCGTAAAAACATGTATAATAAAACTTACTCGTTCGTCTTGTACGTCGTGTCCATTATAATGACATAAGGAAATAGGTTGAGAAGATGTCTTGAATCCGGATGCATGATGAAAAAATCTGAAATTTCTTCCGATTCAAAGCATCTTCTCACATTGACGTAATAACGACGTTGCTCTAACATACGTAGTGCTTGTTGGAGAGGACTTCGCCCTTCGGCTTATAGCTTCCTAATCTTCAATCCAGCATTGTATATTTGTTCTATTGTGTTGACTTTGTAGGGATCATCTAACTTTATTGACTTCAAAATATTTTTCGGCTTGAAACCCGACCCAAGCTCACGTCCCACCCTCCGAAATTGTTTCTCTGTCAATCGGCCGGCATATGTGTGTCCCTTTAACTGCTTGGGAAGTGTATGATTGTGCACTCTGTTTATAACATGCAACGTCCATTTCTCAGCCTCGCTTTGTACGCCCTCAAGCTCAAAACAACATCCGTCTTTCTTCGATTTTTGTGCTCGACTAGAAGACGACTCGGTATTAGGATCAACGTCTTTCTTCTTACGAGGGGCTCCAAAACGTTTGCATGTCAAACGAAACGTAACGAATCCCCATGAATTTTCCACGACCTACTAGTAACCAACACCATGTTCATAGTTCCTCCCATAAATCGAGCCCAATCCACCATCGTATCGCGATCTTGGAAAAAACCGCGAATTTCAAACATTCACGCATAATCAGTCCCTTCGTTACGAGAATAATTAGGAAGACCCTAGTTCACAAAGAAAAAAATACTATAAGATTTCTGGTTTTCGGTTTAATCATCAATGATTACTAGTTTTACAAAACAATAATTTTAAATCATAAAAATACAAATTATATGAAAGATTTCTAACATAAATTGCAATTATGTCTGATGTTTCTAACATAAACATACATTATATATAACATTTCTAGTTTTTCTATACTTTTCGGTTATAAAGTACTTACCTCGACATGTTTAAGAAACTCGTCCGGGTCACTAAATTTTGTATCGTCGAACGGAATCATCATCTCATCATCCTCGTGTGTTGAAATTCTCGTAGCTGTTCTCCAGAAGATGTTGTGCTGTTTTTTCGAAGATGTTGTGAGCGTTATTCATCTCTTCTATTACTATCTATATATAACCGATTGAAATCAATAATGTTTAAATTACAACGGTCACTTTTATAACGTTCGAATTACAACGTTCGGATTACAACGTTTGAATCTCAACGGTCACAATGTCTACGGTTACGCAATGCGTGACCGTGACGGTCACGCATTGCGTTTACATTGTGCATATACGAAATCTTGAACGTGCCCGTAATACCCCCTTTAGTTTTGTATTGACGAAACTTAGGAATACCCATTCTTACAAAGTAAGACAAGTAAGTCACTTACGTAGTCTTTGTAACGTTTTATCTCACTAAGGTATTTGGATATTCCCGTTGTAGGGGAGAATACCGTTAGAAGGAAAGTTCATTTATGAATGACTCGCTACATAATCCAAGTCAATAATTTTAACATCTAACAATTGGTTAATAAGACTTGCAATTTAACTTAATTTCTATTAGAGTTTTGTCTACTCCTTTTTGCAGACTATAAACTCTTGGTTGGATTTTGTCTACTCCTTTGTAGAGATTACAAAACCTTGGTTAATAATTTTTCTTCACTTCAAGATAATTATATTAATTTGATTGGCAATTGGGACAACCGTCTACTCACGACTCTTTAGCTAATATCCCAATTATCTATTTCCTTCTTCCTATGATAATAAGACACATAAAAAATATTTTTTTCTTCTAATAATTAAAAATCAAAGTACATACGTAGTTTACATAATAAAATTTGAGAGCGTACTTAGTCTACATAATAAAAAAAAGTGTATTATTAGCTCATTAATTTCAATTATTAATAATTTATTTACGTAAACTACGATAAATATTTTTAGAATAATACTCATTCAAAGCAGGGAATTAACCCAGTATTGCTATTTATTTAACATTCTAGAGACTTCATTATACATTCTCGTGAATCTCCTTAAGAAGCATTCACATCTTGTTAACCATATTATCTATTGAACATGACACGAGTTCTTACATTGACTTGAATTATGGTTATTTAAGATGATGAGAATTATTCTAACTTTTTCTTCATCCACCTTATACAATTATTTAAGATTATTGTGAAATTATAATTTTTAAAGAATTTCACTACGTCTACCGTACGAACCCTATATCTACTAACATGAATTATGTGTACAAGTATATTATTATGTTTTTAAGGTAACCTCATTTGGTTTAAGGTGATTCCAATATATAATTTATTATACAAATAATGGGAAATTTGTTTGATTATATTTGATGGTTTTGTTTGGGTTACAACAATACGTCGTGGCTATATACACATAGGATTCTTCATCAAATATGAAACATTAATATTGTAAATTAAATGTACATTTGCACAACAGCTTTTGTTGCTCTGTATGCAGCGTAAAGAAGTTTGACTTTTAAGTTTGTCTCAAAGGTTGAACAAAGTCAAACAAAAGATACCTGAAAGTCAACTGCAAAGGCTAAAAAGGAAGGAATATTTCTGCCGTCACGTCATTGTTATGGGATTCCATTTTCCCTGTCCTTCTATAAACAAGGTGGTGCATATGAAGTTTTTAATGTTATGGGAGACTCACGACATACACATATTTATGGTTATAAAAACGAATATGATATGAATTATATCCCTCAATGTTTATGGGAGACTCTTAACATATGAAGTTTACCTTGTTATAAAGGTGTAAAAACGGGCTGATAGTCTGAGTTTTCAAGTCGAGTCAGTTTTAATTTCGATCACTTTCAGTCATTTGATTTTGTGTATAATATCGTGTCAGGTTTACTTGGATCGGGTTGGGTGGAGTTGTGTGTACTTGAACAATTAATAATCGGGTTTTCAGATTATTTTCGGTCGTTTTAATTGATTATCGGGTTAATTTGGTTTAAGTCGCTACGTGTTTTAGACGGATTTCTGGTATGGTGATTCCGGATACAAGCCAGTTCTAGGCTATATCATTCCGGTGTAAACGGGTTCAGATTATTTCTTGATGGACTTATTCGAACAAAATAGGTATCAAAATACCCTCTCTTCTTTTTTTATAGGGGTTGGATAATCTAGTGGGTTGTTTTCAACTCTGATCGATACAAGTCCACTATCCATAAATTAGGAAATTTCACAAAATCTTATAGAGATAAAAAAAACTAACTTTAAATTTATTTTTACAGAAAAAAAAAAAAATTGTATAGCCCATACCCGTTCAGCCGTTCTGCATTAAATTTTTTTTTAAAAAAATCGCCTACTTGTTTCTCAACTTGAAATTTCTTAAGAAAAATATTAAATACAAGAAAAAATGATAACTTACTATTTTATAAAAAGGATTAATAAATTTTTTTAAAAATTTAATGTTTTCAAACAATGACTACAACGCTGACGGAGAAGAGACATGAATTGGAGGTAAGAATCGACGAATGAGCTCAACAATGCTTTCCAATAAGTATCATTGATAATAATTATATTTTACTAAGTAATTGTATCTAAGTATGAGACATCCTATTATATTTATCAATATTATACAGTAAATATCATAGAATAAATTAATACTAATTTATTATTTTTATTACTATATTTAATATAATTGTCCTATAATTATGATTATACTAACCTCAATAGTAGTAGTATACAATATACAACTAGTTTGTCCTTTCATCTCCCGCATAGAATTGAATTTTAAAAAATTTTGATGTTTGATGTTTGATGTTTCAGGATATCGGTATCAAAATGATGTCTTGATACTTGTATACCCAAATTTAATATATATATTTTTTTGATGGCATCAACTTCATTCTATTGATATTCCTTCTCTCGATTAGGGCTGTTCAAACGGTTCGGACCGGACCGGACCGGACCGTAAACTCTCGGACCGGACCGGACCGGACCGTTTCACACTAGCAGTGAAACGGTCCATGGACCGGACCGTAACGGTCCGGTCCAACACGGTCCGGTCCAATACGGTCCGGTCCGGACCGTTTTATTAATTTTTAAAAAAAAAAAATTTAAAATTTTTTTTTGTATGCATTTAATCCGGTCCGGTCCGGGTTTGGACCGGACCGGACCGGACCGGATACTCTTCTTATTGAAAAAAAAATTAATTGGAAAATTCCGGTCCGGACCGGACCGGACCGGAACATTACGGTCCGGGACCGGACCGGACCGTAATATTTTTAGACCGGACCGGACCGGACCGGAATTTTCCAATTACGGTCCTGGACCGGACCGGACCGTAATTTCCGGTCCGGTCCGGTTTTCCGGTCCGGTCCAAAATTGTGCAGCCCTACTCTCGATATTCTTCTCTTGACATTCCTTCCCTTCTCCTTCCTCCTGCCGTCACCAACCCTGCTACTACTCTCAACCGGAGCAAGGAGCAGTCGACCGGAGCAAGGAACCCCACTACCGGCTAAACAAAAGAATGTTTCCCTTCATGGGTCATTTTTCATTTTGATGGAATTGAAATTAATTGTTTGACCTGGCCTACACTTTGGGGCTGTTTGAATTGATCGTCCATATCCTGACCTAATATGGCATGTATTGATTGATTGTCGTTGTCCTTGTCCTAATCTAATATGACAATTAGGACGGTTTGATACCCATATCTTGATACCAAACTGGAATATTGTATATCAATCTCATACTCATATCTTGATACTCATATCTTATACCCATACCTAATACTTTTAATTAGTAATTCAATACCAAACGATCCCTAATATATGTTTTAAAACACGAGGGCTTAGAAAACTTTGATTATAATAGGTTTTCTATCAATATATATCATTTTATACTCCACCATAGGTCCATGAGATGAATCTCGTAATTGTATGACATTATTGCAATACCGAGTGATGATATATCGAAGATTCAACACTCATTTGTCAAAAGAAATCATTATTAAGTTGATTTGGATGCCTTGGTACTTGTGTGAGATAGTTTCTTATTTAAGACAATATACTATTATCAACAAGAAAAATATTCTCTTTGATGCACAATCCTCAGTCAAGGTTGGATGAATATTATTGTTTTTGGGGGTGCAGCACCATAATATATGGGCTGGGCCTAAGAGTCTAAGACTGGACCAATGTTAGTGTCATTTTTAACCATTTTAGCTAATACCATTCATAACCCTTTTCTAGTGTTTTCTATTATAATTTTCCTTTGCCCACAAAGCTTAGTACCACTCATAACCCTTTTTTCTAGGCCTATAAGCTACAACACTGTTCATTTGACCCTACACATGTTCCCTAATGCTCTTCTTAATACCTTAATTTGTTACTAATAACTACTTACTCAAGGAATTCGATAACACAATAACCGTTTATATCTAATTTAGACAAGTAATATCGTTGCGTTAAATTATGAAAAAGAACATAATTTAGCAAATAAAAAAGACAACACACAAATTTATAGTGGTTCGTCTAATAATGACTACGTCCACTTTGAAAGAGGTTTTATTGAGGAGTTTCAAATTACAGATAAACATATTAAATCAAATTATTGAAGGCAAAAAAAATACCACAATATATAGAGTAGCGAACCCTAAGTTATACTTGATCGTCAAATATAAGACTATTATGTCAAACAGTAAAGGCTCAAACAGATGACATGCACATTCAAGGTATATATACAAATATTCACCTTGACTTGCATCCTCATAAACATACCAAATGCATTAGTCAATATCCGGACTAGCTCCTCTCTCTATCCAATTATGACATTTAGTAAGTTCAAACAATGATAGAACTTCAACTTGTTGCAGGGTACCGGCTTAGTGAACATATCAGCAATACCTGCTTTCTTCACCTTGATTCTCTTCTCATTCTCAAGAAATGATATTTGACGTCAATATCATTCTTAAAAATGAGCCCAATGTCAGATGTACCTCTAAGGTACCGAAATATTCTCTTCCAATATTCTAGTGTTTTTTTTCATAGTTGCCCCATGAATCGGCTCACTACACTAACAACTGGTGCCAAATATGGTCTTGTGCAAACCATATCATACATCAAACTCCCTACTACACTAGCATAAGAGACTCATGACATATACTCCTTCTTATCGTCTGAATGAGGTGAAATCAGAGTGGTAATATGAATGTTATAATCAATAGGCTTGAAAGATGACAGTCCGAACCTTGATAACACCTTTTCAATGTAGGCTTTTTTTTGGTGATAATAAAAGCTTTTTATGACCCATATTGATGCGGGATTGATGTCGCAGTTTCCCGATCTAGACTAAAGTTCACGAACACGACAACATAAGCAAATCTCGGCTAGGAATCTCGGGCGAGATTCGTGGTTTTGACCGAGATTTGTGTAACTTCGAACACAAAGAACATGAGTTTGATGGAATGATAATGGATAGATAAGAAAATGACTATGAAATGAATAATGGAAATATAGGAAATTACGAAACAAGGTATTCTTGCAAAAAATCTCAACCAATTGGATCAAAGCCCCATAAAAAAATCTTACCTTAACCCTCCCTTTTTAACCTTACACAAGTCTTCTAAATAAGACAAGCAAAAGGAGGGACTAGCTTGACTAGTTACACCAATCTTCTTTGGTCATCTTTACTCTTGAAAAGGTCCTTCCACAGTAGACAACAATGTCACTAAAGAAGACTTGGCCATGAGTGAAGTCTCTTTAGGTGTACATGTTGCCAATAAGCTAGCAACCTTTTCTTGGATGGCCTTTGAAGATGTCAATTCCTTTTCCATGCCTTTTCTCTAACTCTAGTGATAGGTCATTTAGGAGGTGTTAGGGATGGTCCACATCATACTTCCCGTCTTAAAAGGATTCGTCCTCGAATCATCACCATGTTCATCACTAGACTCAAAAGGTCCCAAATCTCCTACATTGAAGGCAGGGCTTACTCCATATTCCTCCGGAAGCTCCAAGACATAAGCATTGCTTCCAACCTTACGCTTGACTCGAAATGGTTTGTCTCCTCTTGGAGATAACTTAGACTTCCTCTTCTCCGGAAATTGATTTTTCCTTGGATGCAACCAAACTAGATCTCCCGGTTTGAATAGCATTTCCTTGCAATTCCGATTTGCCTTGGTAGCCACGCCTTTCCCTTTCTCCTCTAGCCTTATGTGTGTCCTCTCATGTGGATTCTTGATGAATTCCACCTGTTTTCCTGCATTAAAATCTACTCGCTCCTCCATAGGCAATGGCATAAGATCAAAGGGGGTCTAAAGATTCAACTCATAAACACACTCAAAAGGCATTAGGTTAGGTAATTAATGAATGTTACGATTATATGCAAACTCAACATATCGTAATATATCCTCCCAAGCACTCAAACTGTCTTTCAAAACAACCCGCAAAATAGTAGTTAAGGTCCTACTAGTAACCTCTGTTTAACCATCCATTTGAGGATGACTAGAGGTTGAAAATAACAACCTAGTTCATAGCTTTTCCCAAAGAGTCTTCCAAAGAAACTAAGGAACTTAACATCTCTATCACTCACAATAGTCCTAGGTACTCTATGTAATCTAACAACTTCCCTAAAGAACAAGTTAGCTACATTATAAGCATCACCGGTCTTATGACTAGCAACAAAATGAGCCATTTTAGAAAAGTGATCAACAACCACAAATATAGAATCTCTCCCCTTCTTAGTCCAAGGTAATCCTATAACAAAATCCATACTAATATCAAGCCTTGGTGAAGTAGGTGTAGGTAAAGGAGTATACAAACCATGTGGTTTTAATCTAGCCTTAGCTTTCAAGCACACACCAAATCTATTAATCATGTTCTCAACATCTTTAAGCATATGAGGCCAATAAAAGTGTAAAATGCAACATATGAAATGTCTTATGTCTACCAAAATGTCCCATCAAACCACCAATATGAGCTTCATCAACAAGTAGCAGCCTAAGAGAACATCTAATAATACACACTTTATCCTCACTAAATAAGAAGCCTTCGAAAATATAGAATTTATCTCGTAGAGGCAAATGTTAGGTAGAATATCGGGCGAGATTTCTGGTGTAATGGAAGGCTAAAACCTTAGAGCCCATAATAGTGATCAAAGAATGTCTCCGAAAAAGGGCATCAACAAGAACATTATCTTTTCCCCTTTTATACTATTTGATATATGGAAAAGTTTCTATAAACTCCATCCACCTACCATGTCTTCTATCCAACTTATCTTGACTCCTAAAATGTTTTTAGGACTCATGATCTATTCTAATAATCCATTAGTTCTAGCTCGAAGTTTTCCCTTAGTTGTCTCGATGTGGCTTACCTGCGTGCATGAGCACTCCTCCAATTCCAATTCCCGATGCTTCACATTCAACCTCAAATGGTTTAGTGAAACTGGAAGTGCTAGTAGCGTTGCATCTGATAGTTGCCACTTCAACTCCTCAAATGCCTTCTCTTGTGCATCTCCCAACTCGAACTGTACTTGCTTCTTCATGAGAGACGTGAGGGGGCTGCAATAGTACTAAAATCCCGTATAAAAGGTCTATAAAAGGTAGCTAATCCATGAAATGATCGAACATGAGCGATCTTTGTTGGTGTAGGCCATTGTTGGATTGCTTTGATATTCTCTTCATCCCCTTCTAGACCTCTTGTACTCACTACAAATCCAAGGAAAATAACTTGATTAGTATTAAACTCATATTTCTTCATGTTAGCATATATAGACTCATTTATAAGAGTTCCTAGTATATCCCTAAAGTGCTCTTCATGTTCCTCAAGTGATTTGTTATAGATGAAAATGTCATCAAGATACACAACCACAAACTTCCTAATAAAATGACGCAAGACATGATTCATTAATCTCATGAAAGTGCTAGGAGTGTTAGCCAAACCAAAAGGCATGATCAACCACTCATAAAGACCAAACTTATTGTTGAACGCAGTCTTCCATTCATCTCCTTCCCGCGTCCGGATTTCATGGTATCCACTATTAAGATCAATCTTTGAAAATATGGTGGATCCACTAAGTTCATCTAGCATATCGTCCAAACGGGGAATGAGATGTTGATACTTGAGAGTAATATTGTATATTGCTCGACAATCAACACACATCCTCCAAGTGTTGTCCTTTTTGGGAATCAAAAGGATAGGAGCTGCACATGGACTTAAACTTTCCCGTACATAGCCTTTATTCAAAAGTTTTTGAACTTGATCCTGAATTTCATGACTCTCTTGAGGACTCATCCTATAAAAGCTTAAGAATACTTTGAGCTAATATAGCCTTGACTTCATCACTCAAAGTCACAAGACTTTTACATAGACTCATAAGAACAATATCCAAAGGAATATAATCATCAATAAACTCCATTTTGGACGCTAATAGAACTTGATTAGTCTTAGCAGAAGGAATCTTGGTGGAAATATCGGGCGAGATTTTGTCACGGGACCGAGATTCTGATGAATTGGGACGAGATCTGGAACTGGAATGAGAATCTCGTGCATTGGGGTGAGATTTTGATAATCTTGAGCAAGATTTTGGATCTTTGACCAATATTTCTTTTTTGGAGTGCATTTCTCACTCTCGTTCCTTCTGTTGATCCTTCTTTTTGTTAAAATGTTCTACAATCTATAAAGAAGTCATATGCTTAAGGGTGATTGTGTGTTCATTGGACTCAAATGAATGCTTATTAGTAAATCCATCATGCTTGAATTTCCTATCAAATTGTCATGGATGTCCTAATAGGATATGACATGCTTGCATGGGCACAACATCACACACAATGGTATCCTCATACTTTCCTAGAGTAAAAGCAATTCTAGCTTGCCTATTCACCTTTAATTCACCGTAATCATTCATACAATGCAATTTATTTGGTCTAGGATGGTAAAAAGTAGTGATATTCAATTTATTGATCAACTCATCGCTAGCAATATTGCAGCAACTACCACCATCAATGATCATATTACACACCTTCCCTTGAACAAGGCATCTAGTATGAAAAATGTTTTCTCTTTGATTATCCTCACATGGGGCAAAATCTTAGCATGCAACGTCCTCCTAGCAATTAAAGGTTCTTCTTGCTCATATTCACAACCTTCCTCACTATTACTAGCATTATCATGTTCATGCAATGCATTAAGATGGATATGATCATTATCATACTCTTCTTCACTTTCATATTGTCCTTGTTCATTTATAAATAACTCTCTTCTATTAGGAAAATCCCTCACACAATGACCTCTACCTTGACATTTAAAGCATACAATATCTTTAGAACATGAAGTAGAGTTAGAAGTGCTCTCTTATTATCCTTTGAAGGCTCATTCAAAGGGCGAGATGTTGTCGACTGTGACGAGGTTATCTGGCCTACTGGATCGGGATTTCGGCTTTTATTATCGTCTTTTTGAGAATCTAGGCCAAAATTTTGGGCGAGCTTTTCTCTACGGGGCCGAGATTTGTTCTCCGGTTTCCACGAACTCTTTTCTTGGCTCCTTCCTTTGAACTTATTTTCTACCTTAATAGCCAAATGTAACATATTAGTCATATTAACATAGGAATATAGATCAATTTCATTAACTAAGGATGGATGAAAAATTCGTAAAAACCGAGTCATACACTATTAAAAAATAATTCAATTAGCGACGGATGTTGGCGACGAGAAAAAAGCTATTTGTCGTCGCCAACCATCAACCGCGACGGCAAAACGGGTCAAAGCCAAAACAGGCGATGCGAATTTTTTCGCCACGGTCTATTACCGTCGCTAAAATATTTTGCGATGGATAGTAACCATCGCAAATATTTCGGGTTGGCAATCGCCGCCGTTGTCCAATGTGTCGCAAACTCTAAAATTGGTGCAAAATTTTGAAATTTGGTGACGGCGGTAGCCGTCGCAAAATTTAAATTTGGTGGAAAAATTTGTATTTTTTGGCAACGGCAAGGAGCCGTCGCAAATTGTATATTCATGGGAAATTGGATTTCACACTAACCCAAAAGAACAAGTTTATACATGCATTTGAATCTGACAGCAAAATAGTCAAAAACATACTACAAAAGTGTCTTGGAGACTTGTTGCTGAGTGCTAAATAACTTTACCATAGGAGAAAATGAAATTATATTTTGGGTCAAAATCTTAAGCTAGTTAGGGTTTAGGTTTTTCCTTGACAAAGAAGTAGTAAGAGAGGAGGCTTCAAGGTGAGCTTCTTCTGGGCCTCTTCGGGTTGCCACCACTGTGGTGTAGTGGGTCAGGTCCAGCTGACACAAATCGCAACTCAGCTTTATTACACTTGCTCTTCTTATTTTCTCTGGTTGTTGAGCTTCTCTTAAAATCCAAAAATATCTGCATCAAAACCACAAACTCAAGCACTAAAGAAGGCTAAACTCAGCAGAAAGATAAACTTATTTACCTTTCTGTTATATTCAACTAACTTGGGATAATTGCATCCTTGCTACCTACAAGAAAATGAACATGATAAAATTTAAACTACTAGAAAAAGGAAGAGTTAAACTCGAAACCGAAAAGAGAGGGTAAAAATACCATGAGATGCATAAACTTGGTCTAGAGCAGTAACCATGAGAAGTACAAAAACTAGAAATAAGATTTTTTTCCATCTTTGCTAACTGAACCCTATAAGGTAAATATGAATGCAGGTTTTGTGAGGGAAAAAGAAGAGTAGGAGATGAAGGCAACCGGAAGCTGAATAAAAAAAATATCCGAGCTAATTACAATGCACCATCGTGTTCCAAGTTCAGCAAGAGGATGGTGGTATCGACTTCGTCTTTGATGATCATAACTTTCTTGATTTTTTCTCCATAAATTCATAAAGGATTATAACTTTGAAGAGGGATGGTATTAGAGAGTTGTGTTATGGTTAGGCCTTATATGCTTGTTTTGGGATTTGTGGTTAATAATGGAGAGGACAGTTGATTGTGATTGAATTTAAGTATTGATTTTGCTTATATGCTTATTTTGGGATTTGTCATTTTGGCCTCCAAGCTTGTTCATATGGCCACGGTAAACGGGTTAAAATATGAAAGCTTTATCTGGATCGATGATTTTCATAGTTGGATAATTCCAGTTCCTTAGCTATTACCATGTTGCCCATCTCAAACATGCTTTGATTGAAATAAATTTGGTTACTGGAGTCTGATAATCTCCTATTGCAACATGGTAATAGCTAAGGAATTAACTTTGGACTTCATATCTCGGCCGAAATATACTTTTCCTATACGTCTATCCCGAGCTCTTAGCATGATCCACACTGAGGCTTGATCCTCAAATGTCGTCGTTGAGGTCCGAATTCCACCGTTTTACACGAAAAACCGTACAAAGTGTGTGTAAACATCTATACTTGCAAAGTAAACAATAACAAGTGCAAAGACCGAGGCGAAATTGAGTCAAGCAATGATCAAGAATAGTTCAAATCTAAGATAAGGAAAGAGATGGAACCAAAGAAATGAAAATCATATGCTTTTGATGGTTTTATGGTGATCACACAAAGATCACAATCAAGCAAACTAAGTCAACCAAATCAACAAAATAAACACAAGATATCATGCCAAGGTATAGAAAACGGATTCTAGAGATTCGGATGTCCGGTTATGGCATGGACTCAAGCTTCTAATCAATATAGGACAAGCTGCGTATGTTGGGAAAGAATGTTTCTCTAATGGGGTCAATCGCCTGGTAGGTCTCATGGTCCACTAATCCCACACCCAAGTAAATCTCGGAAAAGCAAGTCCTAAGCAACAATCCTAGCACACTCAATCCAATAGCGGTTAGTGAGGCTCACTGATAACACGATTTACGACTTAGGCTTAGGTAGTCATTTAGATAGATTTCTCACTCATTCATGCATGGTTTAGCACTAGTTCACGACGTTTGCACTCAATTCACGTATTTTGTCGAGATAGACGTCTACACGGACTTTTGCATTGCTTTGTAGGTATTTTGGGAGATTTAGGAGCTTAATCGATATGTTTGAGGATCGTTCATCAAGATGACACACCCTCGAACTCATTAGGATGCAAGCTAGAGGCTAAGGAGGACTCATAGAACCTTGTCAACACAAACCATGCACCAAATCGAAGCTTAATGAACCAAGGCAACGCTGAAGCACCAAACCACGGTTCACTTGCACTTCCACGGCCGTGGAACCAACCGTGGTTTTTGCCAGACGGTTGTGACAGCTGTGCCACGATCTCTTGGCCTTCTCTATCATGGTGGTAGTATAAAAGTGGTCCTGCAAGGCTGAGAGAAGGCATCTTGGAGCAGCCATCCATTATCCTCTATCATCCAATCAAATACTCTCTCAACAAGAAGATTCTCTCAAGGAGGAGAGCTACCATTGGAGGAGAGAAGAAAAACACACCATTGATAGACTTTGATAGCTTTTGTAGTGAAGAATTTCGGAATCGATTTCTAGAGTTGTATGAACCATTTAAACCTTCTTTTGGAAGGGTTGTGAGTCATTCTAATCTCATTTTTAGCTTGGTTTTGTTTGCTTCACTTTTGCATCTCTTTCTCTTCATTGTCTTACAAATGGAAGCCATGATTTTATGTTTGATGATTTCGATTGTTATGATGAATGTTGTAGGCTAAATAGATGCGATTCTAGGGTAAGGGAAGGATGGTTGTGGCTAGGACTATGATAGGATGGACTTAGATTTGCCCTTGGATGAGTCACTCACTTGAACGAAACCTCTGTTAGGGTCCACGGTTTGTTCTTGCCAGTTCACGGCCGTGGACTTGGTAGAACAGCCCGTGATTCTCCCTGGTTCGATGGATCTAGTTTTAGACTGTTAGAATGTTGAAATCCTAGTGTTTGTTGAGTTAAATCTACCCTAGGGTGACCTAGTGCTAGCAACTAAGTGTTAGAAGAGACCTACCCGGTGATTCTTACTCTTAGATTTCAAAGATGACAAACCCTAGGTAGTGGTGAGCCTCATAAGCCGCCATTGGACTAAGTGTGCTAGGATAGTTGTTTAGGACTAACCCTTTCGAGACTTACCCGGTGAGGATGGGTTAGATCACTAGGTGACAATCCGGTTTGTGTAGAATTCCACCCCTTAGGCTCTTAGAGACTTACCCGGTGATGAGACCTTAGGGACGGACTAGTGGATCATGAGGCCTACCCGGTGATTGATCCCAATCTAGAAACACTCACTCCCAACATATCATAGTTAATCCAAGGAATGATTAGATAGCTTGAGTCCTATGCCATAACCGGATCTTCCAACCCCTAGAATCCATTTTACTCTCTTTGATCTATATCTCGTTTTTAGCTTGTTTGTTTGCGTTGATTCGTTAGCATAGTTGATCGTTCATTTTGCATTATTTGTGATCCTTGATTGATCACCTCAAAACCCACCAAAAACATTTAGATTTTCATTTCTTTATTCCCTTCTCGTTTCTAAATCTAGATCTTCACTAAACTTAATCACTATTCGAATCAATCTCACCTTAGTCTTGGTGTTTGACCTCGGAATACTATCCCTACTACAAACGTCCCGTACACTGCGGGTTCGCTAGGAGTTAGGAGAAATATATCGAGTTATAAATTTAAAACCTATTGCGTATCACACACATCCTGAGCGTAACAAGTTTTTGACGCCGTTGCCGGGGACTAGGTCTAGATTGAGTCTATTTTGTGATTATTTATAGTGTAGATCTTAATTTCTTGTTGCTTTTGATCTCTCTTTGGTTTGTGTCTTTGCTTTTCAGGACATCTCTCACTCTTTAGGTGTATGTGAAGATCTCGTGGCAAGGATTTAGCTCCATTCGATCCCGAACCGGAGAAAACCCTTAGATCTAGATCCAAGAACATTAAAAAGGGAAAAGAGATGGCCGGAAGAGATCTCCAAGCTGAGTTGGATGAGGCTTTAGAGCAAATTAGGATAAGGGATGAAGCCTTGGAGAATGAGAGGAGAATTGCCAATGAGAGGCAAGAGGCAACTAGGAGGGAGATTGAGGAGATTAGACAAGCTCTTGTGCAAAGGGAGCTTAACCGTCAACAACCTCCTCCACCTCCACCACAACCGCAGCCGGCGGTTAATATTCGGGTTGTACCCATTGCTATGGAAGAGCCACAAAAGTTAGGGCAACGTATGGATCCGGCACAAAGAGCACACTGTCCGGGTGTGAACTTAGGAGATCCCGCAACCCATGATTACGAGCTCCGCCCTCAAGTTCTACAAATGATCCGGCATAATCAATTTGGAGGGATGGAAGGAGAGTCTCCTCATCAACACTTGATGAATTATGAGATCTTGATGGAGACTCTTAGACCGTCTAGATTGGAGAGCAACAACCATAAGCTTAGGGCTTTCTCTTTCTCTCTTAAGGACAAAGTCTTAGCTTGGTATCAATCTATTCCACAAGGGCAGGTTGGTACTTGGGAGGAAATGACAACCGAGTTTTTGACTAAGTTCTTCCCACCTTCCAAGACTACCGAGTTAAGAGGGAAGATCAATGCCTTCGTGATGAAGGATAGAGAGAGTTTGTTCAAGTCTTGGGAGAGGTTCAAAGATCTTCTCCTAGATTGTCCACACCATGGTATACCAAAAATTGAGCTATTGGAGATCTACTTCAAAAGAATTGATGAAGATAGCCAATTCAAGCTCCAATCTCTTTCCGGTGGGACTTTCATAGAAAAGCATGTGGATGAAGCTTGGGAGTTTGTAGAGAAACAAGCTCTAGTGATTGAGAAATACTCCCATAGGAAGAGTGAAGAAAGAAAGGCGGGAGCATATGAGGTGAGTGAAGTCACCATGAGCAATTTCAAGCTTGACGCCATCAACAACGAGCTAAAGTCTTTGAGGGAGTTGTGTGCTACAACTTTGAAGAACCAAGCAACCCCTCAAGTGCAAGTGCAAGCAAACTTGTCTTCCAAGGAGGAAGATGTAAACTACATGGGAAGGGGCAACTACAACAACTACCAAGGCCCAAGGAACTTCAACAACAACCGACAATTCAACAATTACCGGCCTAACCACAACCATCCCGGGTTTTCCTATTCTAACCCGGATGGAGCCTTGAACCCTCCCGCTTCCACAAGCACAACTCCACCACCAAAAGCTTCACAAGAACCTCCACCCGGATTTACTCAACCTCCAAAGGATAGAACCGAAATGATGTTTGAGCAATTGCTTGGAAGGTTGAGTGGTCTTGAGAGCACGGTGACTTCAATTTCTAAAGCTCAAAAGGTTTTGGAAGCACAAGTGTTCCAAAAGGCGGGTGAAGCACCTAGAGATCCGGGAAAGCTTCCCGGAAGGACCGAAGACAACCCAAGAGGCCAAGTGTTGGCCATTACAACGAGGAGTGAGTTGAGTATGAAGGATCCTTTGCCCAAGGAGAATGCTAAGGGAAATCAAGTAGTGATAGAGGAAGAGATATTGCAAGAAGATGGAGGCAAGAGCAAGGATGTTGAGCCAACATATGTGGCACCGTCTCCATACAAACCACCACTACCGTTCCCACAATCACGAGCAAGAGCTCGCTTGGACAATCACTTTGGTAAATTCCTTGAACTTATGTCTAAATTGCATATTAATATTCCGTTCATGGATGCTATCTTAGATATGCCGGCATATGACAAGTTCTTGAAGGAAATACTCTCCAACAAAAGGAAGTTGGAGGAGTATGGGGAAATAAGAATGACAAAGAGGTCCTCGGAATTGATCCAAATAATGAAGGAGGAGATGCCTCCTAAGCTAAGAGATCCCGGTTCCTTTTGTGTTCCAATTGGAGTGGGAGATGTGAAGTATGAAGCCCTTTGTGATCTTGGGGCAAGTGTAAGCATCATACCGCTTGCACTTTGCAACAAGGTTGGGCTAGGAGAGCCAAAGCCGGTCAAGATGACCCTTTACATGGCGGACCGCTCAATCACTCATCCGGTTGGAATCTTAGAAGACATCCCGGTGCAACTAGGAAGGTTCTATGTGCCGATTGATTTTGTTGTCTTGGATATTCCGGCCGACTATCCGGTTCCCATCATCTTAGGAAGGCCTTTCCTAGCCACCTCCGGATGCCTAGTGGATTGCAAGAATGGGACTCTCTCCTTCAACATTGGAGAAGAGAACATCAAGTTCAAGCTGTCCACAATGATGAAAGGGCCAACCCTTGATGAGGATGTATTCAACATAGTCGAGCAAGAGGAGTCTAGAGAAGTTGTGAGCTCGATCTTGATCAAGGACCCCTTGGAAAAGGTTCTTACCTTAAGTTTGATAGAGGAAGGTGTTGAGGAGGCTTGCAATGAAGAAATCAAGGCCTTGGAAGCACTAGAAAAGGAGACATGAGCTGAATTTGAGGATCACGAAAGCATGCTGAACACCTGTAGGTTCCACGGGCGTGGAGTGTGTTCCACGGCTGTAGAACTCTTTGGAAAGCTCCAACGAGCAAGCTTGGCAACTTCCACGGCCGTGGATATGCCAGGAACTGTGGAGTTGGCCGTGGTTTCCCCAGAATCAGACCTCATTGATGATCAAGCTTCAAAGAGCCTTGAAGGGTCTTGCTTTGGATTCATCTCATCCAACGTTATTTGGATCATCTCCACTCGACAAAGGTCCTCCTAAACTTGAACTCAAACCCCTCCCCTCTCATTTAAAGTATGCTTTTCTTGGTGAAAATTCTACATATCCGGTGATTGTGAATGCATGCTTGAGTGATGATGAACTTGCTAAGTTGTTGCATGAGCTAAGATTGCATAGGAAAGCCATTGGATATACTATTGATGATTTGGTTGGCATAAAACCTTCTTTGTGCATGCATAAGATATTGATGGAAGATGACCATAAACCCTCTATTGAACATCAAAGAAGATTGAATCCTATAATGAAAGAGGTAGTCAAGAAAGAGATCATTAAGTTGCTAGATGCGGGAATCATCTACCCTATTTCGGATAGTAAGTGGGTTAGTCCCGTTCATGTAGTTCCTAAGAAGGGTGGGATGACCGTAGTGACCAATGAGAACAATGAAATAATCCCGACTAGGACGGTTACGGGGTGGAGGATGTGTATTGACTATAGGAAATTAAACATGGCCTCTAGGAAAGATCACTTCCCTCTTCCTTTCATTGACTAAATGCTAGAAAGGTTAGCTCAACACTCTCATTTTTGCTACTTAGATGGCTATAGTGGATTCTTCCAAATCCCTATCCACCCCGATGACCAAGAGAAAACCACATTTACATGTCCATGGGGTACTTTTGCATATAGGAGAATGCCATTTGGGTTGTGTAATGCACCCGCCACCTTCCAAAGGTGTATGATGGCTATCTTTTCGGAATACATTGAAAATATCATGGAAGTGTTTATGGATGATTTTTCTGTTTATGGTTCTTCCTTTGATAATTGCTTAGCTAACTTGTCATTAGTATTGAAAAGATGTGAGGAGACAAATCTTGTCTTAAATTGGGAAAAACGCCACTTCATGGTAAGTGAAGGTATTGTGTTAGGACACTTGGTGTCTAACCATGGCATTGAGGTTGATAGGGCCAAGATTGAGACGATAGAGAAGTTGCCACCACCTACCTCGGTGAAAGGGGTAAGGAGTTTCTTAGGGCATGCCGGTTTTTACCGGAGGTTTATTAAAGACTTTTCTAAAATTTCTAAGCCTCTTACTAATCTACTAATGAAAGATGTTGAGTTTGTTTTTTCCGAGGATTGCCTTGAGGCTTTTTGCAGGTTGAAGAACGCCTTGATCTCCGCACCTATCATGCAACCTCCGGATTGGAGTTTACCGTTTGAGATCATGTGTGATGCAAGTGATGTAGCCGTTGGGGCTGTTTTGGGGCAAAGGAAAGATGGGCGCACACATGCCATTTATTATGCTAGCAAGACGCTAGATGATGCCCAACTCAATTATGCTACCACCGAGAAGGAGTTGCTAGCAGTGGTGTATGCTTTTGAGAAGTTCCGCTCATATCTTGTTGAAGCGAAGGTCATAGTTTATACGGATCATGCTGCGATTCGTTACCTCCTTACAAAGAAGGATGCCAAGCCTAGGTTGATTCGGTGGATCCTTCTTCTTTAAGAGTTTGATTTGGAAATCCGGGACAAGAAGGGGTCCGAAAACTCTGTGGCGGATCACCTTAGTAGACTCCCACCATTGGAACTTGAAAGAGATGACATCCCGATTGATGATTCATTCCGGGATGAGCAATTGCAAATGGTGGAAGAATGGTTGTTCCAAGTGTCTAGAGGAAGTGAACCATGGTATGCCGACATTGTGAACTATCTTGTGTGTGAGGAAGTGCCTCCCGGATTGACATATGCCCAAAGAAAGAAGTTCTTCAAAGATGTGAGGCACTACTATTGGAATGAACCACTTTTGTTCAAGAGAGGTCCGGATGGAATGTTTAGAAGATGCATACCGGAGGATGAAGTGGAGAGTGTGATCCGCCATTGTCATTCCTTGCCATGTGGAGGGCATGCTAGCTCACACAAGACATGTGCGAATGTGTTGCAATCGGGCTTCTTTTGGCCAAGTTTGTTCAAGGATGTGCAAAGCTTTGTGGTAGCTTGTGATGCTTGTCAAAGGACGGGCAACATCTCAAGGAGGAATGAGATGCCCTTGACCAACATACAAGAAGTGGAGATATTTGATGTGTGGGGTGTGGACTTCATGGGACCATTCCCTTCTTCATGTGGCAACCTCTACATCCTATTGGCAGTGGATTATGTTTCAAGATGGGTGGAGGCAATCGCCTCTCCTACAAATGATGCCAAGGTGGTGGTGCGGTTCTTCAACCGAGTGATCTTTCCTAGGTTTGGAACGCCAAGGGTGATCATAAGTGATGGAGGGAAGCACTTCACTAATAGGAAATTTGGGGCACTTTTGGCTAAGTATGGGGTGACTCATAAGGTGGCAACACCTTACCATCCCCAAACTAGTGGCCAAGTAGAGATCTCCAACCGGGAGATAAAGGGAATCCTTGAGAAGGCGGTCTCTAGGACGAGAAAGGATTAGGCTATGAAGCTCAATGATGCCTTGTGGGCATATAGAACCGCTTTCAAGACACCGATTTGCACCACTCCTTACAAGCTAGTCTATGGCAAGTCTTGCCACCTCCCGGTAGAGATGGAGCATAGAGCTTATTGGGCCATTAAGTGGCTAAATTTTGATCTCAAGAAGGCGGGAGAGAAGAGGCTGCTTGATATGAACGCCCTTGAGGAGATCCGGTTGGATGCTTATGAGAATGCCCGGATTTACAAGGAGAGAACCAAACGGTGGCATGACAAGTGCCTCATCCCGAAGGAGTTGAGTGAAGGCAACCTTGTCCTTCTCTTCAACTCAAGGCTGCGGCTCTTCCCCGGAAAGCTAAAATCAAGATGGACCGGGCCATATGTGGTGAAGAAGATCTTTCCCCATGGAGCTATTGAGATAGGAGGGGAGCATTGTGGAGATTTCAAGGTGAATGGGCACCGTTTGAAGAAGTATATCCCGGGAGCTCCGGTGGATATGATTGCCCCACTTCACCTTGAATGAGACGCTCTCGAGTTTGGTCAAGCTAATGACCTTAAAGAAGCGCTTGATGGGAGGCAACCCATTGGTAACGTTTTCCATTTTTCGTTTTGTTTTTGTTTTTGATTTTTCTGTTTTTGCGTGTGTTTTGTGTGCTTTGTGTGTGTGCTAGAATCTTGGTAGCATTGGAAGCCTTGCATGGCATGTGAATGATGATGATGAACCCCTCATCAATTATGGGTGGAGCGGACGCGGAACTTGGACGGCTAGCGGTGCCTAGCGCGGGTCCCGACGCTTTGATGAACACTTAGAGCTCTCTACCATTGTTGATAGGATCATCCACCATCAACCACTTGAGAAACCCCAAATACCATAGCAAACCATTTTTACATTGTGAGAACCTTCTTTCACTCTTCTTTACTTCATTACCACATTGGGGACAATGTGTTTCTAAGTATGGGGTGGGGTTTGCATGATCCTTTGCATGATGAGCATCTAGGATAGTTTAATATTTTCACATGTCTTGCATTGTATATACTCATTTCGAAAATCCCATAAAAATCATAAAATTTAAAATTTTTTTGTGCTTTCTAGGCTTGGATATGACCCTAATGATGAATCTTGTCTTGTGGATTGGCTATGGACGGCCTTATGTGTTAAATTGATGAATTGCATATGTGGACTTGAAGTACTTATATTTGAACCCCGTGAATGGATTGTGACCTTGATGCCTTGATTGGATTGAGTATTGAAAGTCGAAATTACATGCTAGTTCTTGCACACCATCTAGGAATGAATGAGGCAATTCATCTTTCTCTACTTCTCATCTTGATCATGATGTTTGAGCACCTCAATTGATATAAATTTGACCTCTTTTGACCCATTCGGGAATAGGAGCATGTTAGTGTGTTGATGTGTGTGAAAAGCAAGTGTGGGGTGAAGATGTTGATGAAAGAATGTCATGAATAAAATGCTGAAATTGTTGTGAAAGTGTAGACAAAAATATAGGTTTGGGGACGTTGGTTTAAATGACAAGTAACTCGGCACACTTCACATAATCGGGTGTTGGTGCCTTGCCAAAGTCAAATAAACCGATAGTCCTAACGAGTTTTGGTATGTGTGCCCGGTGTGGATGCACCTCGAAAAATAGAAAAAGCCCGAGGATGGCTAATCACCAAGGTTTCGGCTTTTGTACACCAATGCCATTGTCTCAAAAATAAGTGAAAAAGAAAGAAAAGATAGAAAAGATGGAGAAAATAGACACTTGAGGGAAGTAGATCGAGGACAAAATTGTGGAGTTAGTTCCGTTCCCGGATTAGCATCACATAGCCTAGAAAAATCCCAACCTAATCACAACGTTTCTTGGCCTTTTATTTCATAAGACCTTATGACCTATTTGCATGTGTATAAGACTTAGTAATCTAGATTGGATATGCTCTTGATCATCTTGACTTCTTCATTTTTACATTGCATACATGCTTTCGAGTTAAGTACAATTGTCTTTCCATGCCTTCATTTATTTGATACATAATTGCTTGTCCGTTGCCATGAAACATGACTATGAAGGTGATCCAATAGTAGAAGCACAAACCCAAAAAGATTTTGCCATTTTTCTGCATACATAAATCATGTCATCTCTTAGTCTATAGTTGGGAATTTGCTCGGGGACGAGCAAACCTTAAGTATGGGGTATTTTTGATAACACGATTTACGACTTAGGCTTAGGTAGTCATTTAGATAGATTTCTCACTCATTCATGCATGGTTTAGCACTAGTTCACGACGTTTGCACTCAATTCACGTATTTTGTCGAGATAGACGTCTACACGGACTTTTGCATTGCTTTGTAGGTATTTTGGGAGATTTAGGAGCTTAATCGATATGTTTGAGGATCGTTCATCAAGATGACACACCCTCGAACTCATTAGGATGCAAGCTAGAGGCTAAGGAGGACTCATAGAACCTTGTCAACACAAACCATGCACCAAATCGAAGCTTAATGAACCAAGGCAACGCTGAAGCACCAAACCACGGTTCACTTGCACTTCCACGGCCGTGGAACCAACCGTGGTTTTTGCCAGACGGTTGTGACAGCTGTGCCACGATCTCTTGGCCTTCTCTATCATGGTGGTAGTATAAAAGTGGTCCTGCAAGGCTGAGAGAAGGCATCTTGGAGCAGCCATCCATTATCCTCTATCATCCAATCAAATACTCTCTCAACAAGAAGATTCTCTCAAGGAGGAGAGCTACCATTGGAGGAGAGAAGAAAAACACACCATTGATAGACTTTGATAGCTTTTGTAGTGAAGAATTTCGGAATCGATTTCTAGAGTTGTATGAACCATTTAAACCTTCTTTTGGAAGGGTTGTGAGTCATTCTAATCTCATTTTTAGCTTGGTTTTGTTTGCTTCACTTTTGCATCTCTTTCTCTTCATTGTCTTACAAATGGAAGCCATGATTTTATGTTTGATGATTTCGATTGTTATGATGAATGTTGTAGGCTAAATAGATGCGATTCTAGGGTAAGGGAAGGATGGTTGTGGCTAGGACTATGATAGGATGGACTTAGATTTGCCCTTGGATGAGTCACTCACTTGAACGAAACCTCTGTTAGGGTCCACGGTTTGTTCTTGCCAGTTCACGGCCGTGGACTTGGTAGAACAGCCCGTGATTCTCCCTGGTTCGATGGATCTAGTTTTAGACTGTTAGAATGTTGAAATCCTAGTGTTTGTTGAGTTAAATCTACCCTAGGGTGACCTAGTGCTAGCAACTAAGTGTTAGAAGAGACCTACCCGGTGATTCTTACTCTTAGATTTCAAAGATGACAAACCCTAGGTAGTGGTGAGCCTCATAAGCCGCCATTGGACTAAGTGTGCTAGGATAGTTGTTTAGGACTAACCCTTTCGAGACTTACCCCGTGAGGATGGGTTAGATCACTAGGTGACAATCCGGTTTGTGTAGAATTCCACCCCTTAGGCTCTTAGAGACTTACCCGGTGATGAGACCTTAGGGACGGACTAGTGGATCATGAGGCCTACCCGGTGATTGATCCCAATCTAGAAACACTCACTCCCAACATATCATAGTTAATCCAAGGAATGATTAGATAGCTTGAGTCCTATGCCATAACCGGATCTTCCAACCCCTAGAATCCATTTTACTCTCTTTGATCTATATCTCGTTTTTAGCTTGTTTGTTTGCGTTGATTCGTTAGCATAGTTGATCGTTCATTTTGCATTATTTGTGATCCTTGATTGATCACCTCAAAACCCACCAAAAACATTTAGATTTTCATTTCTTTATTCCCTTCTCGTTTCTAAATCTAGATCTTCACTAAACTTAATCACTATTCGAATCAATCTCACCTTAGTCTTGGTGTTTGACCTCGGAATACTATCCCTACTACAAACGTCCCGTACACTGCGGGTTCGCTAGGAGTTAGGAGAAATATATCGAGTTATAAATTTAAAACCTATTGCGTATCACACACATCCTGAGCGTAACAAGTTTTTGACGCCGTTGCCGGGGACTAGGTCTAGATTGAGTCTATTTTGTGATTATTTATAGTGTAGATCTTAATTTCTTGTTGCTTTTGATCTCTCTTTGGTTTGTGTCTTTGCTTTTCAGGACATCTCTCACTCTTTAGGTGTATGTGAAGATCTCGTGGCAAGGATTTAGCTCCATTCGATCCCGAACCGGAGAAAACCCTTAGATCTAGATCCAAGAACATTAAAAAGGGAAAAGAGATGGTCGGAAGAGATCTCCAAGCTGAGTTGGATGAGGCTTTAGAGCAAATTAGGATAAGGGATGAAGCCTTGGAGAATGAGAGGAGAATTGCCAATGAGAGGCAAGAGGCAACTAGGAGGGAGATTGAGGAGATTAGACAAGCTCTTGTGCAAAGGGAGCTTAACCGTCAACAACCTCCTCCACCTCCACCACAACCGCAGCCGGCGGTTAATATTCGGGTTGTACCCATTGCTATGGAAGAGCCACAAAAGTTAGGGCAACGTATGGATCCGGCACAAAGAGCACACTGTCCGGGTGTGAACTTAGGAGATCCCGCAACCCATGATTACGAGCTCCGCCCTCAAGTTCTACAAATGATCCGGCATAATCAATTTGGAGGGATGGAAGGAGAGTCTCCTCATCAACACTTGATGAATTATGAGATCTTGATGGAGACTCTTAGACCGTCTAGATTGGAGAGCAACAACCATAAGCTTAGGGCTTTCTCTTTCTCTCTTAAGGACAAAGTCTTAGCTTGGTATCAATCTATTCCACAAGGGCGGGTTGGTACTTGGGAGGAAATGACAACCGAGTTTTTGACTAAGTTCTTCCCACCTTCCAAGACTACCGAGTTAAGAGGGAAGATCAATGCCTTCGTGATGAAGGATAGAGAGAGTTTGTTCAAGTCTTGGGAGAGGTTCAAAGATCTTCTCCTAGATTGTCCACACCATGGTATACCAAAAATTGAGCTATTGGAGATCTACTTCAAAAGAATTGATGAAGATAGCCAATTCAAGCTCCAATCTCTTTCCGGTGGGACTTTCATAGAAAAGCATGTGGATGAAGCTTGGGAGTTTGTAGAGAAACAAGCTCTAGTGATTGAGAAATACTCCCATAGGAAGAGTGAAGAAAGAAAGGCGGGAGCATATGAGGTGAGTGAAGTCACCATGAGCAATTTCAAGCTTGACGCCATCAACAACGAGCTAAAGTCTTTGAGGGAGTTGTGTGCTACAACTTTGAAGAACCAAGCAACCCCTCAAGTGCAAGTGCAAGCAAACTTGTCTTCCAAGGAGGAAGATGTAAACTACATGGGAAGGGGCAACTACAACAACTACCAAGGCCCAAGGAACTTCAACAACAACCGACAATTCAACAATTACCGGCCTAACCACAACCATCCCGGGTTTTCCTATTCTAACCCGGATGGAGCCTTGAACCCTCCCGCTTCCACAAGCACAACTCCACCACCAAAAGCTTCACAAGAACCTCCACCCGGATTTACTCAACCTCCAAAGGATAGAACCGAAATGATGTTTGAGCAATTGCTTGGAAGGTTGAGTGGTCTTGAGAGCACGGTGACTTCAATTTCTAAAGCTCAAAAGGTTTTGGAAGCACAAGTGTTCCAAAAGGCGGGTGAAGCACCTAGAGATCCGGGAAAGCTTCCCGGAAGGACCGAAAACAACCCAAGAGGCCAAGTGTTGGCCATTACAACGAGGAGTGAGTTGAGTATGAAGGATCCTTTGCCCAAGGAGAATGCTAAGGGAAAGCAAGTAGTGATAGAGGAAGAGATATTGCAAGAAGATGGAGGCAAGAGCAAGGATGTTGAGCCAACATATGTGGCACCGTCTCCATACAAACCACCACTACCGTTCCCACAATCACGAGCAAGAGCTCCCAACATATCATAGTTAATCCAAGGAATGATTAGATAGCTTGAGTCCTATGCCATACCCGGAACTTCCAACCCCTAGAATCCGTTTTACTCTCTTTGATCTATATCTCGTTTTTAGCTTGTTTGTTTGCGTTGATTCGTTAGCATAGTTGATCGTTCATTTTGCATGATTTGTGATCCTTGATTGATCACCTCAAAACCCACCAAAAACATTTAGATTTTCATTTCTTTATCCCTTCTCGTTTCTAAATCTAGATCTTCACTAAACTTAATCACTATTCGAATCAATCTCACCTTAGTCTTTGTGTTCGACCTCGGAATACTATCCCTACTACAAACGTCCCGTACACTGCGGGTTCGCTAGAAGTTAGGAGAAATATATCGAGTTATAAATTTAAAACCTATTGCGTATCACACACATCTTGAGCGTAACACTCACGACTACCTAGTGTTCGTAATCTTCTATACCTAAGAGCGGGAATTACCGGGTAAGTCTCATCCCTCACTTAGTTTACTAACATAGGTCACTCTAATGCTAGATTAGGCTCAACAAACACAAGGATTTCAACTCTCAAACTCCCTAACATGAAGATATAACACTATAGGAACTTCAGTTCACACACATCGAGTGGATCATGGACATCTCGGCTGAAATGGATGAAGAACAGGCCGAGATTGCAAATCGAGCTAGGGATTTCGAGCATACAACTATCCTAAGATACATCTAAGTCCAATCTATCATTATCCTAGTCATAACCTTTCATCCATCTCCCTAGAATCACATGCTACTTAGCCAACAACAATCATCTTAAGAACAACCATCATCATATCATCACAAATGCATGCCATAGCTAGATGAAGTCTAAGGAAGCAATATAAAACAAGAACAAGATGAATGATAAGTTTAGAACAAGCTTACAACCATCCAAGAGTAGCTTCAAAATGAGCTTAATAATCTCTACAACTTTCCTCACTACAAGATTCTCAAAAACTCACTCTAAGGCTATGAAAATGTGTGTTTTTCTTCTTCTCTTCAATGGAGTCTTATTTCTTCTCTTCTCCACTCTATGGCTTGCCCAAAAAGATTCAAAATTAGTCCAAGGTGAGAATGGAAGTGGGAATTCCCTGAAAAATGTGAGTAGCCTACAATATAACACTTCTCTCCACCACGGGAGAGAAAATCGTTTGATAGAAGAGGAGTGTGCCCAGTGTCGTGGGGACCAGTGAATGATCTGGGATGGTCCAGAAAGCATCTCGGTTGAGATGGATTTGCCTTGGACCGAGATGGGTGGTTGCATGGCTAGGATCATTGCTAAACGCAAAGCCGGTGCATGGCTCGCACCAACTAAGGTCAATTTCTTCTTCTTTTCTCCATGTTTGCTCCATCGGGACCTTGAATATGGGCTGTCACAAGGTTTGAACCTCGGATATGATCAATAATGCATGAAATCTCCCCAAAATACCTACAAAACCGACATATGCTCGTGTAGAAGTCTGTTTTGACGAAATAACTCAATAAAGCATAAAACATCCCGAACATGTGCAAAACCATGCATAAATGAATGTAATAACTACCTAAAAGAGTACCTAATCTAGTATCATAAATCACGTCATCAAAATACTCCATACTTATCTCTTGCTCGTCCCCGAGCAAGGTACAAATGTGGCTACGACATGGCGTGAATTATGAATGCGGAAAAACAGAAAATCTTTTTGTACTTCAAGTCTAGATCACCTTCATAGTTATGTTTCATGGCAATGGATGAGAAATCATGCATTATAAGAATATAGCCACGGAAAGACAATCACACTTAACTCAAAAGCATGCATGAAAGGCAAAAACGAGAATGTCAAGATGATCATGAGAATATCCAATCTGGATTACTAAGTCATACACATATGCAAATAGGTCACAAGGACTTAAGAAAGAAGAGGCCAAGAAACGTGATGATAGGGTGAGAATTTTTCAAGTCAAGTGGTGCTTATCCGGGAAAGGAACTAAACCACAACATTTTTGTTCTTCACCCACCAAATTAAAGTGTTATTTTCTCCTTCTTTTCTTTTCTTTTTTATTTTTTATTCACTTTTTGAGACAATGACATTGGTGTAAAAAAGTCTAAACCTTGGTGATTAGCGGTCCTCGGGATTTTTCCGAGGTGCCTCACACCGGGCACACATATCAAGGCTCATTAGGACATTCGGTTTATCCGACTTTGGCAAGACACAAACACCCGATTATGTGAATGGGGCCGAGTTACTCGTCATCAAAACCAAAGTCCCCAAACCTATATTTTTTCTACACTTTTTCACAACGCATTCAACTTCTTCATTCACAACATTCATTCACTTCACATCACCCCAAACTTGCTTTTTGCACAAACAACACACTAGCATGCTCCTATTCCCGGATGAGTCAAAAGATGTCAAATTTTTAATCAAGTGAGGTGCTCAAACAACATGATCAAGATGAGAAGAAGAGAGATGAATTGCCTTAATCATTCCTAGATGATGTGAAAGAACGAGCATGTAATTTTGACTATCGGTTCTCAATTCAATCAAAACAAGCATCATCATCACAATTCATACATAGAATGCAAGAGAAGTATTCAAGTCCACATATCTATGTATTCTTTCAACACACAAGACCATCCATAGCCAATCCACAAAACAAAATTTATCATTAGGGTCATATCTAAACTTCAAAGCACGAATTTTTTTTCATTTTTTGTTTTTTTAGGAATTTTTATATGTGTATATACAATGCAAGACATGAAATGAAACTTGTGACTATGAAATGAAACTATCCTAGATCTGATAATGCATGGAATGATGAAAACCCCACCCCATACTTAAGAACCACATTGTCCCCAATGTGAAAGTTAAATAGAGAGTGAAAGAAGTCCTCACAATGTAAAAAGTCGAGATGTCGGTATTCCGGTTCACTTGAATGGAGATGAAAGTGCAAGCTGCATCCATAAAGTACGGGCACACACCAAGGCAAACGTGGCTCAACAGAGGGTTCTCGGATCACCAGGGCATCTAGACCGAGGTCCAGACCGAGGTAAGGTTCTATTGAGTTCATCTCGGTTGGCTCAACACCATTTCGGTCGAGATGTGATCCATCTTCTCCATGCCTAAGTGCTCGGATCTTGCACTTCATTCCAATGAATTCATAAGGTCCACAAATGGCCTCCAACAACCTCAACACTTATCACAACTCCGACAACCTATCATCAAAGACAAAAGAAAACACACACAAAAGCAAAAACAAAAACAAAATGCAAAATGATAAGGGAAAGATGTCTACCAATGGGTTGCCTCCCACCAAGCGCTTCTTTAAGGTCTTTAGCTGGACCAAACCCCGGAGCGTCACTCAAGGTGAATCGAGGAAACCACATCAATCGGGGCTTCCCGGATGTACTTCTTCAACCGGTGTCCATTCACCTTAAAGTTGCCACAATGCTCTCCTCCAATGTCAGCCGCTCCATGAGGAAATATCTTCCTCACCACATACGGGCCAGTCCATCTTGACTTGAGCTTTCCGGGGAAGAGACGCGGCCTTGAGTTGAAGAGAAGTACCAAGTGTTCCTCATTCAACTCCTTCGGTATGAGGCGCTTGTCATGCCAACGCTTGGTTCTTTCCTTGTAGATTTGGGCATTCTCGTAAGCATCAAGTCTAAGCTCCTCAAGTGCATTGATGTCTAGCAACCTCTTCTCACCGGCCTCTTTAATATCAAACTTAAACCACTTTATGGCCCAAAACGCTCTATGCTCCATTTCGACCGGGAGGTGGCACGACTTGCCATAGACCAACTTGTAGGGGGTTGTCCCAATTGGTGTCTTGAAGGCGGTTCTATATGCCCACACGGCATCATCAAGCCTCATGGCCCAATCCTTTCTACGCCTTGACACCGTCTTCTCTAAAATCCCCTTGATCTCCCGGTTAGAGATCTCGACTTGCCCGCTTATTTGGGGTGATAAGGTGTTGCAACCATGTGAGTCACCCCATACTTGGCCAACAAAGATTCAAAGTTTCTAGCGGTGAAGTGCTTCCCTCCATCAGTTATAATTGCTCTTGTGTTCCAAATCTCGGGAAGATCACTCGGTTGAAGAACCACACCACTACCTTGGCGTCATTCGTGGTGGAGGCGATTGCTTCTATCCACCTAGATACGTATTCCACCGCCAAGAGGATGTAGACGTTTCCACACGAGGAGGGGAATGGACCCATGAAGTCCACACCCCAAACGTAAAATATCTCCACCTCTTGAATAATGTTCAATGACATCTCGTTTATTCTTGAAATGTTGCCCGTCCTTTGACAAGCGTCACATACCACAACAAAATTCTGCACACCACGAAATAAATTAGGCCAATAAAATCCGGATTGTAATACCTTGGCACAAGTCTTATGTGAGCTTGCGTGTCATCCACATGGTAGAGAGTGGCAATGCCGGATCACACTCTCCATCTCATCCTCCGGAATACATCTTCGGAATACTCCATCCAACCCTCTCTTGAACAAGAGAGGTTCACTCCAAAAGTAGTGTCTCACGTCCTTGAAAAACTTCTTTCTTTGGGCAAAGGACATTCCGGGAGGCACTTCTTCACAAACCAAGTAGTTCACAATGTCCGCGAACCATGGCTCTCTTCCTCTAGACACTTGGAATAGACATTCCTCTACTATTTGCAATTTCTCATCTCGGAATGAGTCATCAATCAGGATCTCGTCTCTTTCAATCTCCAAGGAAGGAAGTCTACTAAGGTGGTCCGCTAGACAGTTTTCGGACCCCTTCTTATCTTCAATCTCCAAATCAAATTCTGGGAGAAGAAGGATCCACCGGATTAGATGAGGTTTGGCATCCTTCTTTGTGAGTAGATAACGGATCGCAGCATGATTCGTGTATACAATCACCTTGGATCCAACTAGGTATGACCGGAACTTCTCAAAAGCGTACACAAGCGCTAGCAACTCCTTCTCGGTGGTGGCATAGTTGAGTTGGGCATCATCTAGCGTCTTGCTAGCTTAGTAGATGGCATATGTAAGCCCGTCTTTCCTTTGTTCTAGCACGGCCCCAACAACCACGTCACTCGCATCACACATCACCTCAAATGGTAAGCTCCAATCCGGAGATTGCATAATCGGGGGGGTGATCAAAGCGTCCTTCAACCTACAAAATGCCTCAAGGAAATCCTTTGAAAACACAAACTCAAAATCTTTCATTAATAGGTTAGTGAGAGACTTAAAAATTTTAGAGAAATCTTTAATGAACCTCCGGTAAAAAACGGCATGCCCTAAAAAACTCCTTACCCCCTTCACCGAGGTAGGTGGTGACAACTTCTCTATTGCCTCAATTTTAGCTCTATCAACCTCAATGCCTCTATGGGAAGCTAAATGTCCCAATACTATACCTTCACTCACCATGAAGTGGAATTTCTCCCTAATTTTAAAACAAGATTAGTCTCTTCACATCTTTTCCACACCAAAGATAGATTAGCAAGACAATCATCAAACGAAGATCCATAAACCGAGAAATCATCCCTAAACACTTCCATTATATTCTCAATATACTCAGAAAAATGGCCATCATACACCTTTGAAGGCAGTTGCATTACACAACCCAAATGAGATCCTCCTATATGCAAATGTTCACCTTGGCTCCAACTAGGTATGACCGGAACTTCTCAAAAGCGTACACAACCGCTAGCAACTCCTTCTCGGTGGTGGCATAGTTGAGTTAGGCCTCATCTAACGTCTTGCTAGCGTAGTAGATGGCATATGTAAGCCCATATTTCCTTTGTCCTAGCACGGCCCTAACGACCACGTCACTCGCATCACACATCATCTCAAACGGTAAGCTCTAAGCCAGAGGTTGTATAATCGGGGCGGTGATTAGAGCGTCCTTCAACCTACAAAAAGCCTCAAGGCAATCCTTTGAAAACACAAACTCAACATCTTTCATTAATAGGTTAGTAAGAGGATTATATTTTAGAGAAATCTTTAATGAACATCCGGTAAAAACCGGCATGCCCTAAGAAATTCCTTACCCCCTTCACCGAGGTAGGTGGTGGCAACTTCTCTATTGTCTCAATTTTAGCTCTATCAACCTCAATGCATCTATGGGAAACCAAATGTCCCAAGACTATACCTTCACTCACCATGAAGTGGCATTTCTCCCAATTTAAAACAAGATTAGTGTCTTCACATCTTTTCAACACCAAAGATAGATTAGCAAGACAATCATCAAATGAAGATCCATAAACCAAGATATCATCCCTAAACACTTCCATTATATTCTCAATATACTCTGAAAAATGGCCATCATACACCTTTGAAAGGTGGCAGGTGCATTACACAACCCAAATGGTATCCTCCTATATGCAAATGTTCCCCATGGACATGTGAATGTAGTTTTTTCTTGGTCATCCAGGTGAATAGGAATTTGGAAAAACCCACTATAACCATCAAGATAACAAAAATGAGAATGTTGAGCTAACCTCTCTAGCATGTGGTCAATAAAGGGAAGAGGAAAATGATCTTTCCTAGAGGCCACATTAAGTTTCCTATAGTCAATACACATCCTCCAACCCGTTACCGTCCTAGTCGGGGTAAGTTCATTGTTCTCATTAGTTACTACGGTCATACCACCCTTCTTAGGCACTACATGTACGGGACTAACCCACTTACTATCCGAAATCGGGAAAATGATTCCCGCATCTAGCTCAATATTAGATGATTCCAAAAGCTTCTCAATTCCGTCAAAAGCTTCTCAAGCTCTTCATCACTCAAAGATGCATTCACAATCACAAGATATGTAGAATTTTCGCCAAGAAAAGCATACTTGAAATGAGAAGGGAGAATTTTAAGATCAAGTTTAGGAGGACCTTTCTCAATGGGATGTACTCCATATAGCTCAACATTAGACGACTCCAAAGCCATTGAAGACTTCCCACGACACCTTGAAGCTTCATTAACAACACTTGGAACCCTTTCTTGAAGTTCAAGAGCTTCGGTTGGCTCAAGGGCGTTTTGATTGAGGTATGAGCCAAGGTGAGGGATTGTTGTGTTCACCTAGGATGGTCCTAAACTCATCTCGGTCAAGATGACCTGCTTGCAACCGAAATCAATGTCACCTTTGCCCCCTTCTTCAATTTCAGCACTTGGTTCCTCTTCTAGTACTTCAAATTCAGCATTTGGCTCTTCTTCTAGTGCATCACAGGCTTGGATTTCTTCATTGCAATGCTCCTCTAGACCTTCCTCCATGATGCTCATGCTAATAACTTTCTCCAAGGGTTCCTTGATCAAGATGGAACTCACCATCTCTCTAGACTCTTCCTTATCACAAGTGTCAAAGATATCTTCATCTATAGTTGGCCCCTTCACTATCGTTGACAACTTAAACTTTATATGCTCCTCTCCAATGTGGAATGAAAGAGTTCCATTCTTACAATCAACAAGACATCCGGATGTGGATAAGAATGGCCTTCCCAAGATGATGGGAACGGGGTAATCCGCCAGAATGTCCAATATAACAAAGTCTATTGGCACATAGAATTTTCCGAGTTGCACCGGAATGTCCTCAAGTATGCTTACCGGATGGGTGATGGATCGGTCCGCCATATAGAGGGTCATCTTGACCGGATTTGGCTCTCCTAGCCCAACTTTTTTCATAGTACAGGAGGGGTTATGCTTACACTAGCACCAAGGTCACAAAAAGCTTAATATTGCACATCACCAACACCAATCGGCACACAAAATGAGCCCGGATAATGGAGCTTAGGAGGCATCTCCTCCCTCATAGTTTGTATCAACTCGGAAGACCTCTTTGTGATCCTCACTTCACCATACTCATCCAACTTCATTTTGTTGGAGAGTATCTCTTTCAAAAACTTTCCATAAGCCGGCATACCTAATATTGCATCCATGAACGGAATGTTAATATGAAATTTAGACTAAGTTCAAGGAATTTACCAAAGTGCTTGTCCAACCGAGCTCTTGCTCGAGATTGGGGAAATGGTAGCGGTGGCTTGTATGGAGGAGGTGGCACATAAGTAGGCTCAACTTCTTTGCTCTTGCCACCTTCATCTTGCCTTGATTCTTCTTCCACCATCACCTTCTTTCCCTTGTCAACACCCTTGGGCAAGGGATCAATTGTGCTCAATCCACTCCTAGTGGTAATTGCTAACACTTGCCCTCTAGGATTATCTCCGGTTCTTCCGGGAAGCTTCCCCGGATCTCTTTGTGTATCTCCCGCCTTTTGGAAAACTTGTGCTTCTAGCACCTTTTGAGCCTTGGTAATTGATGTGACGGTACTCTCAATACCGTTGACCTTTCCTATCAATTGTTCAAGCAAAATCTCGGTTCTATCTTTTGGTGGTTGAGTAAAACCAGGTGGAGGCTCTTGTGAAGCCCTTGGTGGTGATGCTTGGTTTGTTGAAGCGGGAGGGTTTAAGGCACCATCCGGGTTAGAGTATGAGAACCCGGGATGGTTGTGGTTGGGGCGGTAGTTGTTGATGTTCCTTGGGCCTTGTTATCCTCCATTGAAGTTGTTCCTCCCCAATGATTCACATCTTCCTCCTTAGAAGCCAAATTTGCTTGAGCTTGCACTTGCACTTGAGGAGTTGCTTGATTCTTTAAAGTGGTAGCACACAACTCTCTCAAGGACTTTAACTCATTGTTGATGGCATCAAGCTTGAAGTTACTCATGGTCACTTCATTCACTTCATAAGCTCCCGGTCTCCTCCCATCACTCTTCTTATGGGAGTATTTCTCTATCACCAATGCTTGTTTCTCCACAAACTCTCAAGCCTCATCCACATTCTTCTCCATAAATGTACCACCGGAAAGTGATTGGAGCTTGAATTGACTATCCTCATCAAGCCCCTTGAAGTAAATCTCCAACAACTCTATCTTCAGAATTCCGTGGAGTGGACAATCTAGGAGGAGATCCTTGAATCTATCCCAAGATTTGAATAGGCTCTCTCTATTCTTCATGGTGAAGTCATTTACCTTCCCTCTTAGTTCGGTTGTCTTGGAAGGCGGGAAGAACTTTGTCAAGAACTCGGTTGTCATCTCCTCCCAAGTGGCCACTCGTTCTTGTGCTATGGATTGGTACCAAACCAACGCCTTATCCTTAAGTGAGAAGGAAAAAACCCTAAGTTTATGGTTGTTGCTCTCCAATCTATGCGGTCTTAGAGTCTCCATCAAAATCTTGTAATTCATCAAGTGTTGATGAGGTGACTCTCCTTCCATCCCTTCAAATTGATTGTGTCGAATCATAATTAGCACTTGAGGCGGAGCTCGTAGTCATGAGCTGCGGGATCTCCTGAATTGACACCCGGGCGGTGAACTCTTTGAGCCGAATCCATGCGTTGGCCAAGTGTTTGTGGCTCATCAAAAATAATCAGCTCAACCCAAACATGTACCACCGGTCGAGGCGGTGGAGGCAGTGATTGACGAAGATTAAGCTCTCCAAAAGTTTCCTAATTTCCTCAATCACCCTCCTAATAGCTTATTGTCCCTCATCTGCAAGTCTCCTCTCATTTTCCAAAGCTTCTCCCCTAAGCCTCATTTGCTCTAGAGTTTCATCTCTAAGTATTAGTTGCTCTAAGTCTTCATCCAACTAATCCCTAAGGTTTGTTTCGGCCATCTCCTTCTTCTTCTTAGCACGTTTGGATCTAGTCTTAAGGGTTTTCTCCGGTTCAGGATCGAATGGAGCTAATTCCTTGCCACGAGATCTTCGCATGCACCTAAAGAGTGGGAGATGTTCTGCAAACTCAAAGACACAAACCAAACAAGATCACAAGCAAAAGAAAGACCTAAACTATAAACAATCACACACAGTGATTCAATCTTAACCTAGTCTCCGACAACGGCGCCAAAAACTTATTACACTAGATTTATACCACACAAAAGCCTTAAATTTATAAACTCGATAATATCTCCTAAACTACCTAGCAAAACCTACAGTGTATGGCTCGTAGAGTAGAAAGGGAAGCATTCCGAGGTCGAACACAAAGACCGAGGCAAAATTGAGTCAAGCAGTGATCAAGAATAGTTCAAATCTAAGATGGGAAAAGAGATGGAAACAACGAAATGAAAATCATATGTTTTTGATGGTTTTGTATTGATCAAGAAAAGATCACACACAAGAAAACTAAGTCAACCAAATCAACAAAACAAACACAAGATATAATGCCAAGGTATAGAAAGCGAATTCTAGAGATTCGGATGTCCGGTTATGGCATGGACTCAAGGTTCTAATCAGTCTAGGACAAGCTGCGTATGTTGGGAAAGAATGTTTCTCTAATGGGATCAATCACCGGGTAGGTCTCATGGTCCACTAATCTCGCACCCGAGGTCCTATTACCGGGTAAGTCTCTAGGAACCTAAGGTTGGGAATTCTACACAAACCGGATTACTACCTAGGGGTCAAACCTCTCCTTACTGGGTAAGTCTCGGAAAATAAAATCTTAAGAAACAATCCTAGCATACTCAATCCAATAGCGGCTAGTGAGGCTCACTACTACCTAGTGTTCGTAATCTTCTATACCTAAGAGCGGGAATTACCGGGTATGTCTCATCCCTCACTTAGTTTACTAACATAGGTCACCCTAATGCTATATTAGGCTCAACAAACACTAGGATTTCAACTCTCAAACTCCCTAACATGAAGATATAACACTATAGGAACTTCAGCTCACACACCTCGGGTAGATCATGGAAATCTCGGCTGAAATGGATGAAGAACAAGCCGAGATTGCAAACTGAAGTAGAGATTTCAAGCATACAAATATCCTAAGATACATCTAAGTCCAATCTATCATTATCCTAGTCATAGCCTTTCTTCCATCTCCCTAGAATCATATGCTACTTAGCCAACAACAATCATCTTAAGAACAATCATCATCATATCATCACAAATGCATGCCATAGCTAGATGAAGAGTAAGGAAGCAATATAAAACAAGAAAAAGCTGAATGATAAGTTTAGAACAAGCTTACAACCATCCAAGAGTAGCTTCAAAATGAGCTTAACAATCTCTAAAACGTTCCTCCCTACAAGATTCTCAAAAACACACTCTAAGGTTATGAAAATGTGTGTTTTTCTTCTTCTCTTCAATGGAGTCTTCTTTCTTCTCTTCTCCACTCTATGACTTGCCCAACAAGATTCAAAATTAGTCCAGGGTGAGAATGGAAGTGGGAATTCCCTGCAAAATGTGAGTAGCCTGCAATATAACACATCTTCTCCATCATGGGAGAGAAAATCGTGGGATAGAAGAGGAGTGTGTCAAGTGTTGTGGGGGGGGGGGG
>BSUD01000003.1:45067261-45197293 GCA_033239045.1 Fagopyrum esculentum
GGGGGGCAGTGAATGATCCCAGATGGTCCAGAAAGCATCTCGGCTGAGATATATTTGCCTTGGACCGAGATGGGTGGCTACATGGCTAGGATCATGGCTAAACACAAAGCCGGTGCATGGCTCGCACCAACTAAGGCCAATTTCTTCTTCTTTTCTCCATGCTTTCTCCATCGGGACCTTGAATCTGGGCCGTCACGCGGTTTGAACTATAAGACCCCAGTTTTGCCTTCACCGCCCGCGCGATGAAGAAGGCCGCCCTGCGGCTGTGTTGATCCGCCCCTGCGGCTTACGACATATCGCGCCCAATCGTTCTTTTGTTCGTTTCATCTTCCTTCCATAGATAGAATATCCGATATTCTATCTTATGGGCCAGTTTTCTGATCTTCCTTCTAACCCTAGACGCCATTTCCGTCTATCTTTTCAGCCCGTGCCTATATATTCCCGTCTTTTCCTCTTTTCCCCGTTTCTTGCTTACGTCTTCTTCAACCCTAAGAGCTGCAGCCGTTCCCTTGCTTCCTACGACCTTGCTGAACGTGTAAGTTCATCTCTTCTGGTTTCTTCTTCACGTTCTTACAGCTGTTGCATGCCTTCTCCTTCTATTTTGTTTTCTTCTTCGTTCTTCCCTTTTCTTCTTCTCCAAGAATCAAGTTTGATCCTTGATTTTTGTGGAGCGTTCCGTTATTGATCCTTTGATGTTCACAAGCTCACTTGGTTGAGTTGTGACGTGTTTGTGCACTTAGAAGAGCAAGCTTTTGCCCTTGTTACGTTCCTTGTTGTCGAAGGAGTCGACAACGCTTCTGAACTGTAAATCTGTTCGCCCAAAAGCGTGCGTGCAAATAAGTTTTAAATTTATAAAACTAGAATAAGAGCAAGCGAACCCGCAGTGTACGGATCGGCGTAGATTAGCAAGTATTCCAGAGTATCGATCTCAGAGAATTGGTGAAACAAAATCAGTTTCAAGTAATCGAGCAATGAAAAGTGTAGAAGCTTTGCAAATATCGGGGAAAACAAAAACCCTAAAGATCCAGGTGTCTAATTGTGGCAATCGATTCAAGATATACTATAGATATAAGGACAAAGTTGAGAATTACAAAGGTATACTAAAGTAAGGTAATGTACGCCGAAGTTCCAAAACCTTATATGTCTAACCCAAAGACTCTCTCTATAAAGGTTGTTGAGGCTGCAGTATAGAAATGGTCTAAAGATAAGAATTGATCTCAAATACCCATGCCCAAACCCAAGGAATCAAAGACAAGTCAAAACGGTTAAGGTCGTGACACTCGAAACCAAAATAGAGGATGTTGAGTCTCACTACTACCTAGGAAAGGCAAGCCAAGGCTAGGTTAAAGCTAATCTTTAACTTTGGATCAAAGCAAAAGCAAAGTTCGTAAACCAGGGAAATCACGGCTAGATCTTGAGAATCACGGCCGTGGAAACCAAGAACAGCCCGTGATTTAGGGTGTCGATGATGTTTCTCTTACTCTCAGGGTCCAATCAAGTTACGATCGATCTATCATCATCTAAGCCACAACTATCAACCCTTCACCTTAGAATTGCTAAAGGGATTTAGCCAACAATCATCATTATGATATCAATAATCAAATTAAGAAAAATAAAAGATGAAAACCCTCGAAAACTCAAATAAAACTCAAAGTCAATCTCGAAATCCAAACACAAAGTCGTATGTTTATGAATTCAAAAGAATAGGAATAGAAACTCTCACAAAGATCTAGAGAAGTTACAAAGAACGGGATGTCAAGCCTTCCTTCAATGAAAACCCTAAAATATCCCACAAAGTACACAATCTCCAAAATACTTCCTTCGCGAATCTCCAATCCTTAAGGTTGAAATGAAGCCTTAAGCTCATCTCCAAACTCCAAGCGAAACTCTAAGCAGCGGCTAAGCGTCCGTAAGCGAAGGTCCCGAAAACTATCTTCTCAAACTTTTTTATAAGGCGAGGTAGGGTTACGAAAAAGCCCAATGACGTGGCTGACGTGGCAAAATATGACACGTCACAAAATCACCAATATCACGGTTAAGAACAACTTTCCACGACCGTAATTCAGGGCGTGGAACAAGATTACGGCACATCAAGATTTCCACGGTCATGGTTTAGACCGTGTAATTCTCTGGAGTACTCCAAACTCATGTCCACATTCATGTTGCCAAATCCACGACCGTAATTCAGGGGGTGGACTTCAAATTCCTCTTCCACGGCCGTAATTCAGGGCGTGGTTCTTGTAAATCCTTTTTTTTGCCTTAGTTTCATGACATCCTTCATCCATGCTCCTTTCTTAGTCTCTCCAATGCATCTCCTTGCCATCAAGTGTGGCCAAACACTCCTTTCCTTCTACATTTTGCTCCAATCCAAGCTTTATTCACCTAAAAACAAACGAAGCTAGTGTAGATCTCTATATCGACAAAGTGGGTGAACTAGCTCACAATTGCTTCAAACACATATCTAAGAACACTATAAAGAGGGAAAAACAACTAAAACAAGTGCCTAAAATATAATCATATTTCATGCTAACAAAATACCCCATACTTGCCACTTGCTTGTCCCCAAGCAAGGTTTTTAAAAGTTAAGAACATAAGGTAGAATGAAACATGAATGCAAAACAAAACAAAACTATCTTTTTGGTTGGTGTGCTTCTAGTCAATACATCATCCTCAAACCTTGCTTCATTCATCCTTGAAAACGCTCATATTCATAAAACAAAGTATGCAAAGCAAAGAAAGTTCATAAATTGCAAATACTTCAAGACAAACATCATTATCTTCAAGCATTGTCAAAATCAAGCATGTGAAACTTCAATTTAGATCACCAAGTCAAATAACACTCTTATGATCTCAAGGACTTTCAAATAAGGCCGAGAATGCGGAAAATGTAGGAAACTTATAAAGGAATGTGGTGTATGAATCCAGGAAGAAGGACAACACAAAATCTTTTCTCTTTACCATTTGAACTTCCACCAACTTAGAGCTTTGCTCTAAACTTTTTGCATATAATTTTTTTCGACTTTACTTTTGGAGTTATGGACAGCGGTGCACAATAACCGAAGCCTAGGAGATTGGCGTTTCTCAATTTCGAGATGCCTCAAACCCTTGATGCACATACCATAATCCGTTAGGAATATCGCTCAATCCGACTTTGACAAGACACAAACACCCGGCTATGTGAATGGTGCCGAGTTACTCATCGTCATGATTGACTTCTCCAAACCTAGAATTTTTCTACACTTTGAAAACAATTGCTTTCATGGCCCTCCCACATCAAACATGCCAAAATCAACTCTTCCTAAATCCCGGATAGGTAAAGAAGACAATTATTTCATTGAGGGGCTAGATGATCAAAGAAAGAAGTAAGAAAAGCAAGGTGCCTTAATCATTTCATAAAGAAGTATAAGAACTTATATTGTGATTTCAACCTTTGTTTCTCAATATGATTTAGATAAAGACCTTCACATTATGAAACTTGCAAGAAAGGATAAACAACATATTCAATCTCTTCACAATTCATAATTCAATTTAAGCATACAATTGTCATCAAAAACCCATCCCACAAGTAGTTTTCATCATAGAAATCATCTCTAATCTTAGAAGCACAAATATTTTCAAAATTTTCAAATTTTTATGGTTTTTCAAAGCCTTTTTCATGCAATACAATAATGAAACGTGTGACAATAAAGGGAAACATGCAAGTGTTCATAGAATCATCAAAGCAAAGTAAGTAGAGTTATTACAAACCATAGTCACACCCCACCCCATACTTGAAACATACATTGTCCTCAATGTTCAAAAGAAATAAAGAAAAGAAAAGAAAACAAAGAAACTCACTAGACGGTGGTGAGGCGGCTCAATCCAGCGGTCAATCATCGTCATCACTGTGGAGGAAGCGGTGGTGGATACGGGGAAAAATCCGAGCTAAAAGGCCGCCCAAACTGCTGGCGGTAGATGTCTCTCATCATGTGATCATGCTCCTGGCTCCGGGTGTCATGGGTCTCCTGGCGGAAATCTAGATCTCCCACTCTCCTGGATAGATCGGTGGCCCACTCCGGAAGCTGCGAGTACCACTCCGGCAGCTATCCATACCAAGCTGGAGCGTCCTGAGGTAGGGGAGCTGTCGGTGCCACCGGTGCCTGCTCGTACCATGGTGGAGGAGCTCCCATCCAGTCCGGCTGCGCTCCATACCAAGTGGGAGGAGCGTCCATCCAAGTCGGCCTCTCACTCACGCTAGCACGGCGTGAGGAAGAGGCACCAAAAGGTCTAGAAGGGCGGGGAGAACGTCTAGCTGGGTCAGGGAAGGTGTCCGGCTGATCCGAAAATGTACCAAATGTGTGCTCATCACCTCCTACCTCATGATCATAACCTCCTTCCTTCTCCTCATCATCATCCCTAGCTGGGATATCATCCGGCACATACGGAGGAGCTACAAGTTTGTTGGAATGCATAGCCGCAAAGGTCGCCTTCCAATTATGGCGTCCGGCCATAATGGAGTACTCGGGAAGCCAAGAGATACCTCTACCACCTCTCTCCTCCCATGGCATGGCTGCGGTAGGTGGAGCTTGGTGGCGGGGAAAGATAATGCCCCTAGTCATAAGGTTGTTGAGACCCAATGGTCTCGCCGCTATCCTAGTGCAAGCGGAGTAGTCTATCCCTAGTTGGTTGGATATATGAGTAACCATGCCACCATAACCAATGTTCCCGTCCTTCTTGTTTTTCAGCTTACTCATAGTGGAGGCAAGGAGAGTAGCACAATCAGCAGATCTACCATGAAGCATGCAATAAAGGAGAAAGAGCTCATCGGTCTTAATCTTTTGGGGGGTCTCGGTCCTAGGGAAGAGACACTCGGAAAGGACCCTATGAGCTATCTTCAAGGATAAGTGATAGATGAGCTTAGTCTTGGTGTCAGCCGGTTGCCAACGATTTTCACTAGCATAAATCATGACAATCTCCTTCCAAAAGTCCTTTGCATACACACCACTAGGAAATCTACCATTAAAACTCTCATGGAACCCAAAGAAGGTTCCAAACTGAACAATGGAGAACTCATAGTCTTGCTCCATTAGCCTAAAAGAAACGGTTCAGTTCATGTGGTTATGTTCAAAGGAGGTGACAAACTCCCTAGTGATCTCCTCATAAGCGTCCTCTCTAATAGCGGAAAAGACTATCAAACCAGCTCTATCCAAGAGCCACGTCAAATCATTGACAACATTGAGCGGCTCAAGGTCCTCAAGGACTAAGTATCGAGGTCCTATGACCGGCCTCTTCTCAATCCTCTCTAAAGCTCCTAAGTAGTCTTCATGGATGGTTGGGATTCTAGGAGGTGGTGGTGATGGTGGTTCGCTAGGGGGAGGTTGAGAAGAGGAGGAACTACCATCCTTTCTCTTCTTGGTCCTACTGGTTTCCTTCTAATCATATTTTTCAACATTAGAGAAAATCACGGCCTATTCTTGGAAAACAACGGCCGTGGAACGTACAGGGACCGTGGTTTTGGTCTGTTTTTCACAAATCTCAACAATCTCACACCAAACTCAGCAATCACTGTCCTAGACTAATTTCAATTCCAATTATATTCAGTTCTTCTAAATTCTTGCGAAAAATAGAGCCGAATTGACAAAGTAGAGAAAGTAGAGAAAACCCTAGGTTTTGGATCTTTAAAATCCAAATTCCTTTTGCTGAGTGGATTGTCCACTTTGTTTGTTGCTTGGATTGTGTAGATGATCGAAAATGCTCCACTTTAGGCTCAAGAATCGAACGAATCGGACTTCGAACGAAGAAATGCGAGATGAAGAAGGGTGTCGGCGATTTTGGGCGTGGTTTGAGGCGTGGATTTGGGATTTTGTGTGTTTTTTTGTGAAGAAGGTGGTTTATATAGTGGTCCGTAAAAATTTTGAAAATAACGGTCACTCGGGGCAAACCACGGCTGTGGAAATGTACGGAGACCGTGGTTTTGATGACTTTTTGCCTATTTTGGAGAATTACGGCCACCTGTTACTTCCACGATTGTGGTTTAGGGCGTGGAAGTCTCTATTGTGTGCCAACATCCAAGTTTCGTCAATTCCTTCCAACTTTTGCATCTTTCCTTTGCCCAATCATTATTCCTACATCCAAAAACATAACATACCGGAGGTATTGAGGGAAAAACAAAGCAAAAACAACTAAACTAAACTACTCTAAGAAAGAAAAAGAAAAACGTAAGTGCAATACCTTGGGTTGCCTCCCAAGAAGCGCTTGTTTTGGGTCCATAGCTAGATTGTTCCTGTGTTTATTTGAGGGTAATCGGCGCGATTTCCTCAACCGGGAGCTCCGGTGAATACTTCTTAAGGCATTGGCCATTAACCTTGAAACTTCCGCTCTTTTCACCCCATACTTCAATTGCGCCATGGGAAAAAACACGTTTGATTAGATAAGGTCCAGTCCAACGAGATTTAAGCTTACCTGGAAAGAGGCAAAGTCTTGAATTGAAGAGGAGAACTTGATCTCCTTCTTTGAGATCCTTTGGAATGATATGCTTATCATGCCAACGCTTCGCCCTTTCTTTGTAGATTTTGGCGTTTTCCTAGGCGTTCAAGCGGAGTTCTTCAAGCTCATTGAGGTCTAAGAGGCGCTTCTCGCCTGCTTCCTTCATACCGAAGTTCAACCACTTCACAGCCTAGTACGCCTTGTGTTCTAGCTCAACCGGGAGATGACAAGATTTCCCATACACAAGGTTGTATGGTGTTGTACCTATGGGAGTCTTGTATCCAGTCCTATATGCCCATAATGCATCATCCAACTTCAAAGACCAATCCTTCCTCGTCTTTGAGACCGTCTTCTCAAGGATGCCCTTGATCTCTCTATTCCAAATCTCCACTTGTCCACTCGTTTGTGGATGGTAGGGGGTGGTGATCTTGTGAGTCACCCCATACTTAGCTAGTAGAGTTTTGAATCGTCGGGCAATGAAGTGTGAACCTCCGTCACTAATGATGGTCCGTGGTGTCCCAAACCTTGGGAAAATAGTTCTATTAAAGAACTTGACAACAACCATGACATCATTAGTTGGAGAGGCTATATCTTCGACCCATCTCAAAGCATAATCTACAGCTAGAAGTATGTATTGGTTTCCACAAGATGATGGGAAAGGTCCCATGAAGTCTACTCCCCAAACGTCAAAGATTTCCACCTCCTAAATGTTGTTGAGGGGCATCTCGTTTCTCCTTGAGATGTTTCCTGTTCTTTGACAAGCATCGCAACACGAAACAAAGGTTTGCACATCCTTAAATAAAGTAGGCCGAAAGAATCCAGATTGCAATACCTTAGCGCTAGTTTTAGTGGAACTAGCGTGTCCTATACAAGGTAGTGAATGGCAATGAAGAATGACACTTTGTATTTCATCTTCCGGCACACATCTCCTAATGATGCCGTCAGGACCTCTCTTGAAGAGTAGAGGTTCATTCCAAAAGTATTGCCGGACATCCCTAAAGAACTTCTTCTTTTGTGCATAGGATAATCCGGGAGGTATTTCCTGACAAACCAAGTAATTTACAAAATCAGCAAACCAAGGTTCGTTACCTCTAGATATCTTGTCGATGCACTCCTCTATGATGTGTAAGTGCTCATCCGGAAAGGAGTCATCTATAGGTAGATCATCGTCTTCAATGTGTGGTAGACGACTCAAATGATCCACAATAGAATTTTCCAAGCCTTTCTTGTCACGGATCTCTAGATCGAGTTCTTGTTGGAGAAGAATCCATCTAATCAACCTTGGTTTCGCGTCTTTCTTGGCAAGTAAATACCGGATCGCAGAATGATCCGTGTATAGAATCGCCTTTGCACCTACCAGATAAGAACAAAACTTTTCAAAGGCATATACAATAGCTAAGAATTCTTTTTCAGTTGTGGCGTAGTTGAGCTGCGTTTCATCTAGCGTCTTGCTAGCATAATAAATAGCATGGGTTCGACCCTCCTTCCTTTGTCCTAGCACAGCTCCAACAACTACGTCACTCGCATCACACACAACCTCGAACGGAAGATTCCAGTCCGGAGGTTGGATGATCGGGGCTGAGATGAGAGCTTCCCGGATCTTATAGAATGCATCTAAACAATCCTGTGAAAAATCAAAAACTGCATCCATCATCAATAGATTAGTAAGCGGTTTTGATATCTTAGAAAAGTCTTTGATAAAACGTCTATAGAATCCAGCATGTCCTAGAAAACTTCTTATCCCCTTCACTGAAGATGGAGGAGGGAGTTTCTCTATGGTCTCTATCTTAGCCTTGTCTACCTCAATCCCTCTACTAGAGATTAAGTATCCTAGCACAATGCCTTCTTTTACCATGAATTAACACTTCTCCCAATTAAGAACTAGGTTAGTGTCTTCACACCTTTGCAACACAAGAGAGAGGTTAGAAAGACAATTATCAAATGAAGAACCATAAACAGAAAAATCTTCCTTAAAAACCTCCATTATCTTCTCAATGTACTCCGAGAAGATGGCCATCATGCACCTTTGAAAGGTGGCTGGGGCATTGCAAAGCCTGAATGGCATCCGTCTATAGGCAAACGTCCCCCATGGGCACGTGAATGTGGTCTTCTCTTGATCGTCCGGATGGATCGGAATCTGGAAGAAACCACTATAACCGTCAAGATAGCAAAAATAGGAGTGTTGTGCTAACCTCTCAAGCATTTGATCAATGAATGGTAGCGGGAAGTGATCCTTCCTAGGTGCATTGTTCAGCTTGCGGTAATCAATGCACATCCTCCATCCCGTGACGGTTCTTGTAGGAATGAGTTCATTGTTTTTATTGGTGATGACCGTCATTCCTCCTTAAATTGGAACAAATTGAACAGGGCTCACCCACTTGCTATCGGAGATAGGATAGATGATACCTGCGTCAAGCAACTTAAGAATTTCCTTCTTAACAACCTCCTTCATGATCAGATTTCACCGTCTTTGAGGTTGTTGCGAAGGCTTAAATTCTATCTCCATTAGAATCTTGTGCATGCATAATGATGGTTTAATTCCTACAAGATCCTCTATAGTATAACCTAAGGCTTTCCTATGTTTCCTTAGAACAACCATTAGTCTCTCATGTTCATCTTCACTTAAATCGGAACTAACAATTACGGGAAAAGTAGAATTAGTTCCAAGAAATGCATACTGAAGATGTGTGGGAAGTGGCTTCAATTCCATAGCCATTGATTCCTTTGATGAGTCTTGAGGTGTGTCCGACGCTCCCTTAGAAGTCTCTAAGGGTGTAGGAGTGATGGAAGAAGACTCAAGAGTAATTATGGAAAGAACGGAGTTGTTCTCAGAAATACCCAAAATTACGGCACCACTGTTACTTCCACGGCCGTGGTTTAGGGCGTGGAGGTCAATTACGGCACCACTGGTGGTTCCACGGCCGTAGTTTTGGCCATGTGACTTACTGGAGCTCTCCGAATAGTTGATTACGGTCATCTTGGGGGAAACCACGGCCGTGGAATAGCACGACTGGCCGTGATTCCTCACGTTTTCTAACCCATCATAGAGTTTTTCAAACTCTTCCTCTTGCACTTCTTTTAGCTCCTCCAAGGCTTCAATCTCCTCATTGCAATCCTCTTCCTCTCCTTTTTCCATAATGCTCATGGTGATGACCTTTTGCAATGGGTCTTTGAATAGAATCGAGCTCACTTCTTCTCTAGATGCTTCCTTATCATAGATATTGAACATGTCCTCTCCAAGAGCTGGCTCTTTCACCAAAGTTGAGAGAACAAATTCAACCTTCTCTTCACCTATATTGAAAGCCAATCTAGTATTCTTGCAATCCACTATACAACCGGATGTTGCAAGAAACGGTCTTCCGAGTATGATCGGAACCGGACAATCTGCAGGAATGTCAAGCACAACCAAATCAATTGGAATGTAAAACTTACTGAGCTTGACTGGGAAGTCCTCAATGATACCGATGGGACGAGTTATGGATCAATCCGCCATGTATAACGTCATCTTCACCGCTTTAGGTTCACGTAAACCGATCTTCCTACACAAAGCAAGTGGAATAATGCTTACACTTGCTCCCAAGTCACAAAGGGCGTCACATGTAACTTCTCCTACTCTAATTAGAATGAAAAATGACCCCGGATCTCTCAGCTTTGGGGGCTTCTTTTCAGTCATCGTTTTGATGAGCTCCGAAGATTTTGAACTCATCTTGACTTCTCCAAAGTCCTCTAGCTTCCTCTTGTTAGAGAGGAGCTCTTTCAAGAATTTCCCATAAGCGGGCATACCTAAAATTGCATCAATGAAAGGTATATTAATATGCAGTTTTCTCATGAGTTCAATGAACTTACCGAATTGCTTGTCTAGGCGCGCTCTTACTCTAGACTGGGGGAATGGTAGGGGAGGTTTATAAGCTGGAGGAGGAACGTAGACATCTTCCTTCTCATTCCCCTTCTCTTTCTCTTTCTCAGCTGGGACTTCCACAAACTTGGGTTGTGGGTCGGTGGTTGTCACGCCACTCCTAATGGTGATAGCCATCACCCTTCCCTTTGGGTTGTCCTCCGTCTTCCCGGGAAGCTTTTCTTGATCCCTAGGAACTTCTTCAGCCTTGCTGAACATATGGTTTTCTAAAGATTTTTGACCTTTGTCAACCTTAGTTATGTAACACTCTAGTCCTTGAAGCTTTTCCAAGATCGTTTCCAACATGGGATCGGGCTTCTCCTTCTCCTTATTGTTTGAACCATTTGATGTTTGCCCCTGGATTTTCAAAGGGGTAGAAGAAGAGGGAGATGTTAGTGAATTTCCAGAATTTGAATAGGGATTACCGGAATTTTGTTGTTATTGGTTGGAACGCCAATTGTTGTTGGAATTTCGGTTGTTGTTGTTGTTATTCCAATTGTTGTTGTTCCAATTGTTGTTTCGGTTGTTGTTCCGGTTCCCTTGGTGGTTGTTGTTGTTGTTGTTACCTAAGTAGCCAACATCTTGCTCCTTTGGGTTTTGAAGACCAGCTCTAATAATTTCCTTCAACTCCTTGATTTCGGTGTTGAGGGAGAATATTTGAGTTTGTGCAGCTTGTGTTAGCTTGACTCCCGGCTCAATCTTCCGGTGGGATTACTTCTCAATCACTTGGGCTTGCTTCTTAATGAAGTCCCAAGCATCATCTTCTCTCATGTTCATGAATGTACCACAAGATAGAGATTGGAGGTTGAATTGTGTGTCCATATCCAACCCCTTGTAGTAAATCTCTAATAACTCCAACTTTGAAATGCTATGGTGTGGGCAATCCAATAAGAGGTCCTGAAATCTTTCCCATGATTGAAACAAACTTTCGTTAGCTTTCATAGAAAATGCGTTAATCTTACCTCTCAATTCCGCCGTCTTGGATGGCGGAAAGAACTTGGTGAGGAACTCGGAAGATAGATCCTCCCATGTGGCCAGCTTTGCAGCTGGAAGGGCTTGATACCAAGCCAATGCTTTGTCCTTCAAAGAAAAGAAAAACGGCTTGATTTTATATTTATTATTAGTAGCCCTTTTCGGCTTCTATGTTTCCATTAGAATTTCAAAACTTAGTAAATGTTGGTGTGGAGATTCAGCACTAGTTCCACCAAATTGACTTTGGCGAACCATGGTGATAACTTGCGGGCTAAAGCTGAATTCCTGGATATCCTCATCTTCGAAATTCACACCTAGACGGCGTGGTTGCTGAATTGGATCCATCCTTTGCCCGAGAGTTCGTGGTTCATTTCCTCCATTAGCAACTCTCACATCTCCAGCGGGAATGTGAGGAACAACCGGTGGTCTTGGGTTGTTACGAACGGGGTGAATCACCGGATTGATTTCCTCAAGTTCCAGCATATCAGGATCTTCATCATCGGATGAATCATCCCTAGTGGACTTAGTTGGTTTCTTGACCTTCTTCTTTTTCTTAGCATCCTTCAGCTTCAACTTCATGTCCAACATCATAGCTTTGAGTTCATCAATTTGGAATTGATGACTCGTTAACTCGTCTAAACGAGCTTTCTCACTCAACTTAAGTTGAAGTTGAGCTTCATCAAACTCGGATTGGATGTTTCTTTCGTTGTTTTCGGCCATCTTTTTCTCTTTCAACTTTCTTCTTAAAGTTTTCTCAAGTTCTGGATCGAAAGGAACTAGATCTTTGGTAGATCTAGTCTTTCGCATATACCTAAAGAACCTGGAAAAATCACTCACAAAAAGATATCAAATAGCAAGAGCAAAAGCTCCCAAGCTCGACAACCGAAAACCGGAAATAGTCTTGACCAATTCCCCCGCAACGGCGCCAAAAACTTGTTCGCCCAAAAGCGTGCCTGCAAATAAGTTTTAAATTTATAAAACTAGAATAAGAGCAAGCGAACCCGCAGTGTACGGATCGGCATAGACTAGCAAGTATTCCAGATTATCAATCTCAGGGAATTGGTGAAACAAAATCAGTTTCAAGTAATCGAGCAATGAAAAGTGTAGAAGCTTTGCAAATATCGGGGAAAACAACAACCCTAAAGATCCATGTGTCTAATTGTGGCAATCGATTCAAGATATACTATAGATATAAGGACAGAGTTGAGAATTGCAAAGGTATACTAAAGTAAGGTAATGTACGGTGAAGTTCCAAAACCTTATATGTCTAACCCAAAGACTCTCTCTATAAAGGTTGTTGAGGCTGCAGTATAGAAAGGATCTAAAGATACGAATTGATATCAAATACCCATGCCCAAACCCAAGGAATCATAGACAAGCCAAAACGGTTAAGGTCGTGACACTCAAAACCGAAATAGAGGATGTTGAGTCTCACTACTACCTAGGAAAGGCAAACCAAGGCTAGGTTAAAGCTAATCTTTAACTTTGGATCAAAGCAAAAGCAAAGCTCGTAAACCAGGGGAAATCACGGCTAGATCTTGAGAATCACGGCCGTGGAAACCAAGAACAACCCGTGATTTAGGGTGTCGATGATGTTTCTCACACTCTCAGGGTCCAATCAAGTTACGATCGATCTATCATCATTTGAGCCACAACTATCAACCATTCACCTTAGAATTGCTAAAGGGATTTAGCCAACAATCATCATTATGATATCAATAATCAAATTAAGAAGAATAAAAGATAAAAACCCTTGAAAACTCAAATAAAACTCAAAGTCAATCTCGAAATCCAAACACAAAGTCGTATGTTTATGAATTTAAAAGAATAGGAATAGAAACTCTCACAAAGATCTAGAGAAGTCACAAAGAACGGGATGTCAAGCCGTCCTTCAATGAAAACCCTAAAATATCCCACAAAGTACACAATCTCCGAAAATACGTCCTTCGCAAATCTCCAATCCTTAAGGTTGAAATGAAACCTTAAGCTCGTCTCCAAACTCCAAGCGAAATTTTAAGTAGCGGCTAAGCGTCCGTAAGCGAAGGTCCCGAAAACTCTCTTCTCAAGCCTTTTTATAAGGCGAGGTAGGGTTACAAAAAAGCCCAATGACGTGGCTGACGTGGCAAAATATGACATGTCACAGAATCACCAAAATCACGGTTAAGAACAACTTTCCACGATTGTAATTCAGGGCGTGGAACAAGATTACGGCACATCAAGATTTCCACGGTCGTGGTTTAGACCGTGTAACTCTCTGGAGTGCTCCAAACTCACATCCACGTTCATGTTGCCAAATCCATGACCGTAATTCAGGGCGTGGACTTCAAATTCCTCTTCCACGGCCGTAATTCAGGGCGTGGTTCTTGTAAATCCTTGTTTTTGCCTTAGTTTCGTGACATCCTTCATCCATGCTCCTTCCTTAGTCTCTCCAATGCATCTCCTTGCCATCAAGTGTGGCCAAACACTCCTTTCCTTCTACATTTTGCTCCAATCCAAGCTTTATTCACCTAAAAACAAAACGAAGCTAGTATAGATCTCTATATCGACAAAGTGGGTGAACTAGCTCACAATTGCTTCAAACACATATCTAAGAACACTATAAAGAGGGAAAAACAACTAAAACAAGTGTCTAAAATATAGTTATATTTCATGCTAACAAAATCGCCCCCGTACCTTAGTTGTGCCGCCCCTATGCCTGGTCCAGCCGCCCTTGCGGTTCCCTCTACAGTAACTCCCGTCTTTGGTGAGTTCCTTCCTTCCTTCCTTTCTTCGTTTCGGTCCTTGATCCTTTTGGTTGTTCCTTGTTCCCTGAGTTGTTGTAAGACTAAGGTTGAGCCCTTAGCTTGTGTGGATCTCTTAGAGATCCTTGAGACTAAAAGTTATTGACTTCAAGCAAATGTTTCGTTCCTGATTCGTGACGCTTGTGTGTACAGGCTTTCCTTGCTCCTTCCCTGAGGGAAACTGAGATTTTCCTGAGTTGTTGTTGAGCTTTGAGTTATCTGTAAGTGAGGTAAGTCCCTTGGACTTACTTAGCTTCATTCCGTATATTGGTTTGAGTGTTTTGGCTTGTTTGTGTTGTTTATCATGTTTATAACGGATAACCGGAATAGGATTCACTCTTTATAATCTTAACTGGCCCAAGTGTATGATAACCGGGCGGTGACCACTTGTCTAGTTCTACAGGACACTATTGCAACTCAGGCCCATAGGTAACGGATAGTACTGATCTATTCCTATTGGTAGACGGAAGCGGAGGCGAGTTTCGGGAGATTCTCGTGTGACAAAAGAAGTTGAATTAGTAATGGATAACCTTAATGAAAGATAATAACCGGTTGTGTGCAAGCATGCTATGTGTTTTCTTTACCTTATGTGTGTTTGTGCTTTTACGCTCTTTCTAGTATCTAGAATGTTATTTAACGGTTTATACCGTCGTTGTAGATGTTCCGCAGGTTCAGGATGCTGCTGAGTGATCCGGATGGTGTGGTCAGCTGGGGTTCCCGTACATTATAGGACGGGATCGGGTCTCTGTTTCTTGTTGTTTCCTTTTTGTTTAGAACTCGGCTGCGAGTCTTTTACGCTTTATTTTGTTCAAACCTTGGTTTTATATTGAGTTTTGATTTTCATTCGTCTGTGCCTTGTTGTAAGATCCGTTTGCTGTTGCTACTGTGAGGGTCGGGACCCATTGTGCGGTCCTAGCCGTAGCGCTTCGAGTTCCCAGAAGTTGGGGTGTTACATGAACCTCGGGTATGATCAATAATGCATGAAAACTCCCAAAAATACATACAAAACCGACATATGCTCGTGTAGACGTCTATTATGATGAAATAACTCGATAGAGCATAAAACGTCCCGAACATGTGCAAAACCATGCATAAATGAATGTAAAAACTACCTAAAAGAGTGCCTAATCTAGTGTCATAAATCACGTCATCAATATCTATACTTGCAAAGTAAACAATAACAAGTGCAAATGACACAAACTTAGGCTTATTCATGCTAGAAAAAAGAGAAAATCTACTTAAATGCATGCCTAAACTATAGTAATAAATCTTGTTATCATTTTCAACTAACAAAACTTTCAAAAGAAGATTGGGAGAAAGGGGAATAAGATAAATCTCCTAATTTAATGTTGACGTTTGGTCGGTGACTCGATCAATTTTGTTGGTTGACTCGAGTTCGTGAAAAATACAATGTCTGAAAGATGTGGTGACATGCTCTTAAAGTGGGGCTAGTTGACTCGACTAAGGGGATCGATCTAATCGGATGTTGGTAAAGCTTCGAGCAAGTCTTCATTTCTTGACTCTCGGATCTCAATCAAGCAGTCTTGACTTGAAATTTCTTGACCACAAGGAAAATCTTCGTGTGTCGTAGACATTCTTCCGTGAAAAACTACATTAAAATTTGGAAGGCCTATAATGCCTAGGATATCATTATAGCACAAGTAGAGATCTACATATCACAAAGGGGAAGAAAATTTAACATGATATGTTGCAAAACTACCCTATATACTCAAGAGAAGGATGAAAATGGGAGTGAGAATTACTACCCGATTCGGACGTAGATCGGCGAAGCCGATCGAACCGGGTGACCTACGTACCTCTTCAAAAAAATGAGAGTGAGAAAATACGCTAAAATGGATTTTATCAGTGACTAAGCAAAAAATAAATTTAATATTTTTTACCACCATGACCAAATATTCATAAAATTTATACTTTTCATAAAATCAATATATATCTATATATATATATATATATATATATATATATATATATCATTTTAGGATAATAATATATTATAATTTGTTATCACCTTTTCTTTATTTATTATAGGTAAATTATACTTTTTATTATAAGTTTATATATAATTCGTAAAATAACTATTAAACAACTTTGTTTGTTAAATTTATTGCCAGTTTTTCTTATATAATTATTTTATCAAAATTCGTTTGATAATGTGATTAGTTTATAGTGAAAAGTGGTATTATGGTGAAAATTTTCCTTAAGGCAAAAAGTACTATCATAATATAACATATATTTGTTCAAATAAAAATTATTTTGAATCAAGGGTTGTGACCAATTGTTCAACTTTATTCGAAATTATTCAACTATATGACCAATTGTTCAACTATATTGGAATTTGTCCAATAGTTCAAGTATATTCAAAATTGAAGAACAATTGGACAATTTCAAATATAGTTAAACAATTGACTATATAGTTTAACAATTTCGAATAAAGTTGAACAATTGATCATATGTTTGAACAATTTCAAGTTTAGTTGAACAACTGGGCATATAATTAACACTTTGTGATTAGTTGAGCAATTTATAATATTGTACTAAAACAACCTATATTTCGTCCACGTGTCATCTTCTAAGACCATTCATCTCACATTAATTTTAACTTATTTACAAATTTTCCATAATATATTTATAAATTTGTGACTAACTATTTTATAAGAAATTTTATATAAGAATTAGTAAATAATCAACATGTTACATCATCCTTAATAAAAGATTAATTAATCTAAGACAAACTTATATAAAACAAAATAAAAAAAAAATCTACCATACATGTAAGATTATGGGTATGGTATATAGGTCGTTGACCTACTGATATATAGGTACTAAGATTATGGGTAAAGTTGAGGATGCTAAAAGTATAGCTATTTAGACGTAAGAGTATTGCATATACTTTGCATTTACAAACTTTAATTTTGATGGGACTTATTAAAAATATAAAAAAAAATTCATCTAATCATACTTATAAGATCATATTGTACAAATAAATTATCCCGCATCGGTTATCCCTTATCAAATAAGAATAACAATTTGATAAAATCTATAAATTGAAGGTTTGAAGGCTAAATAAATAATACAATTTTTGACTTTTTAGCTAAGATGAAGTATAATATTAATCCTTATCATTTTAATTTCTGATGTATAGGGTCCAAAAAGTTTTTGAAAGGATGAGTCACCAAAATAGCTTTGATAACGGATATCTAAAATGAAATTAAAAACTCTACGTAATAAAAGATGAATTATTAAAAGGAAAAGAAAACAATTTTACATAAGAATTATTTTTTTTTGTAAAAATGATTAGGTGGGCTCTGAAAATTTTTAAATGTGAATTTATTTTTGGTACTAAAAAAATTATTATTAAGGATCCGTAACAATAAATTATCCCGCATCGGTTATTATTAAGGATCCGTAACAATAATTTTTGAAAAATTTGTCATTTGAAATAAGTATAAAAGGTATTTGTTTTAAGAAAAAAGTATTGTGAAATGTGATTTTTATAATAAACTTTTTTAACCGTCATTTAGAAAAAAAAATGAGTAAACTTTGTATACTTTTCAGGTATGTTTATAACTAATGTGGAGTCTCTCTTTTCTTCGTAATAACCACAATTTACTATCTTCTAAAACATTCATATTAGTTTATAAAAATTAACAATGTTATTATAGTTGAATCTAGGTGTGGATATTAAAATTAGTAAATACAAAATGGTGAAGTAAATTATGTCACTTGTCTCGCCTCTGGGCGTAGTTTAAGGCTTATATGTCAATTTATTAATCTTATGTAAGATCTAGTATTTTTGCCTTCACCGCCCTCTTGGTGAAGGGAGTTGTCCCTGCGGCAAGGCAAACCGCCCCTGCGATTTTGCCCCAAATCGCGCCAATATGATTTTATCCCGTTTTTATTTCTTTTCATAGATAGAAGATCTGATCTTCAATCGTATGGGCCGGCTTTCCTATGATGTTCAAAACCCTAGAACATCATTCCTTCTATCTTTTCAACTCTTTTCTATATATTTCCTCTTTCTCTTCTTTTTCCCGTTTCTTGTATACGTTTTCCTTCAATCGTGAAAGCTGCAACCAATCTTCCTTCTGATCTCTTGCTGGACGTGTAAGTTTCCTCCTTCTTTGTTTCTCCCTCACGCTCATGAGTTGTTGCATGTCTTTCCCTTTTGTTTTGCTTTCTTCTTTCGTTCTTCTTTTTCTTCTTCTCCAAGAATCAAGTTTGAGTCTTGATTCTTGTTGGTCTTCCTATTGTTGATTTGTTGATGTCCATAGGCTCCCTTGGTTGAGTTGTGACGTGTGTGTTGAGAGAAGCAAGCTTTGGCCCTTGCTGCGTTCCTTGTCGTCGAAGGAGTCGACAACAGCTTTTGCACCGTACCCGCCCCCGTGCCTCTGTCGTTCCGCCCCGCGGGATCTACCTAGCGCCGCCCCTACGGTGTTGTCTGCCGTCCTTGCGGTTTTCCTCATCTGGTTCTCATATTTAGTGAGCTGCTTTCTACCTTGCTTTCCTCTTTCTTTCCCTTGGCTTATGATGATGTTGTTGGCTTTTCCTGATTTGTAAGACTAAGGTTGAGACCTTAGCTTGTGGAGATCTCTTAGGGATCATTGAGACTATAAGTTATAGACTTCTAGCAACCGTTTCGTTCTTGAATCGTTATGCCTTCTCGAGCACTTTCCGTTCTTCTTTCTTGAGGGAAACTGAGTTGTTTGTTGACCCTTTGAATTACCTTAGAGTGAGGTAAGTCCCTTGAACTTACTTAGCTTCATTCTGTATGGACAATATATTAGTTGAATTGTTTTGGCTTGTTGTGTTGTGGTTTATTGTTATAACTGATAACCGGAGCTAGGATTGACCTTTATAACCGTAATTGACCCAAGTGTATTATAACCGGGCGGTTACCGCTTGTCCAGTTCAAAATGGGGAAACTGGGAGGTGCTCTTGCGACCATTCCAGCAGGTGACAGAAGGATGCATCCGTTCTATTCATGTTGGTGAAAGGGGATAGAGGCGAGATCATATTGATTCTCGTGTGTCAACATAAGTTAAAATAGTAAAGGGATTAACCTTAATAAAAGATAATAACCGGCTGAGTGTGAGCATGCTATATGTTTACCTTATGTGTGTTTGTGTCTTTACAGTCTTTCTGATATCTAGAATGTTAGCTAACGGTTTATACCGATGTTGTAGATGTTCCGCTGGTTAGGGATGCGCTGAGTGATCCGGACAGTGTGGTCTGCCAAGGTTCCCGTACATTATAGGACGGGATCGGGTTTATATTATGTTGTTGTTCTTTTAGTTTGTTTTGAAATCGGCTGCAAGTCTTTTACGCTTCCCATTTTAAACTTTTGGTTTTATTATAAGTTTTGGTTTTCATTTATTTGTGTCTTGTTGTAAGATCCGTTGTGCCATTGCTACTCGGAGGGTCGGGACCCATTGTGAGGTCCTACCCCATAACGCTTTGAGTTCCTAGAACTTGGGGTGTTACAATATGGTGTCAGAGCTCTAGATTGGCAACAATGGCACTCGTAATCTACTAAAGGTCGAATAGATAAATAAACAAAACCCGCAAGGGGTCTACGTTCAAAAGGGGGTTTTGCTTTTAAACTTGTCGGCTTGGAATAGATGTACGAACGACCACCACTACCTCAACGGATCTCAGTAGTTAGTTTTCTTATATGTTGGCCTTTATGTGCTTTTCCTGGACTTCTGCAGTAGTTGATAGTATGACCTTATATCCTTATATATCTATCCTTATAGCAGATGGCACGTACGAGAGCTACCTTTGCTATAGGGCGAGGAAGGGGTCAACCACCTCTTCCACCTTTCATTCGTGGACGAGGTCGTGCTGATCCGCCTATCGCTAAGACGTTTGCTGAAGAAGTTGCTGAGAGAATTGTTCCCGAAGCAGGGAACGGGACTATCAAGAAGTCCGGAGCATAGAGAGCACAAACGATCGAGTCCGGTCAAGTGACCATCGGAGTATCTACATATCGCGACTACGTGCAAAGAGTTAAAGAAGCTATCAGGACTAGAGGAACTGCACCAACACCGCTAGTACCCGTGAGATCAGTTGAGGACGTCAGAGTTCAGGATAGAGCAAGTTTGGAAGTTGAGGTTTGGCTAGACCACATGGATTCAGCTTTGGAGTCGATAAGAAGCATGCTCAGGAATTGACTGGATCCTAGGAGAGCTTCTCAGGCAATAGGGCTTGAGAAGAGACAAAAGATTGGACCAGCCAGTGCTAAGGCTGGAGCATCAAAATTCGGGCATGGTCAGACGATAGGACACTCTGGACTTTAGAGGACGACGCAAAGTTCCGACAAAGGACGAAAGTGTCATAACTACGGAGGTGTCGGACACATCCAAGCAGATTGTGAGAAGTCTATAGTGACTTGCTTTTCTTGGGGCAAGTCTGGACATATAACTGCGTTCTTCCGTCAGGGCAAGACGCTATCACATCAGGGTTTCACTTGCTAGTGTTGCAAGAGGTGGACAAAGACCTCAATATCAGCCCCAGTGGTAGTAGAGAGTTCTTGGTTTTACCGCTCCTCAGGTTTCCGCTCAAGGACAGGGGAGAGGTAGAGGACGAGTTGGTTGTACGTCAGACACCAGAGATTAATCAGCCAGAGTTTATGAGTTGAGGAGTGTTGTAGAGCCGACAGCGCCACCGACCACATGTACCATTCATATTAATGGTTTTCCTGTCAGAGTTCTTTTCGATACCGGTGCTACACATTCTTTTATATCTGATGCATGTGTAGATAGATTGGCCCTAGTTACCATAGAGAGGAGACCCTTCTTTATAGGATTACACGATGGGGGTAAGATTAGAGTTACATGAGAGGTTCACGATTGCCCTATTAGATTAGGAGGCCGCGATTGGCCAGCTAACTTCTTCGTGTACTTAGTACATGAAGAAGTTATTGAGGGCATGGATTTGATTGATCAACATTAGGTTGTTTTGGATATCGGTAAGAGGACGGTGACGGTAACTACGGCGTCAGACCATGTAGAGATTTTCCGAGGATAGGATCTCAAGAAGACCGATACAGTCATCAGTGCAGTGCGAGCTGCGAGACTTATCGGTCAGGGATACAAGGCTTTTGGTGCTATGCCATGAAGGAAATTACGAGTCCAGTGTTGGAGGAAATTCTGGTAGCATGCGTGTTTACTGACGTCTTTGGAGAGCCATCAAGTTTACCTCCACAGAGGAGTGTAGACTTTGGCATTGATCTAGAGCCTGGGATGAGACCGATCTTGAAGGCTCCCTACCGCATGAGTGTAATATCCGGAAAATTTTTATTCCGTTTAATTCCGTAGCAAACCGGAATTCGATCCGTTTATCCTTATATGTCTACCTAGTCGGACACAATATCTCAAATTTTATCATTTTATTTAACCTCACTTCACATAAAATGATAAGATTTTTATAACAAACCCTAATCCATAAAACCCTAATTTAGAACATGACTTGTCTTGACAAGGTCATGATGTCCTAGTGACAAGATCAAGACGAGCCCAAGACGAAGTCAAGACAAGACCATGACGAGTCATGACGAGACCATGACAAACTCGTGACAAGGCCATGCATGGGCTTGACAAGGTCATGACGAGACCAAGACGAGATCAAGACAAGGCCATGCATGGGCTCGACAAGACAATGACAAGATTTGACAAGGTCTTGACAACATCAGCCCACTCTTAATTATTACTTGTCTTCAACCCATTGCTCTCCTATTGGACTCAACTATCCAGCCCTTACTTCTTCCTTGCTGACGGACTGGAGCACAACTAGGAGGGCCTTGTTTACGAGCCCAGTAACAGCTCCCTCCCTGCAGGCCGCACAACTTCCCTCTCCAGCCCAGTTTGGTCTCACTTGTGTGCTGGCCCAGTGGCATTTTCGAGCCCATCAGGAAGGAGAAGAGCAGCAAGATTCACTCCCCTCTTAACTCCCTTGTAACGGCTGCTGAGTGGGCTAAAGATCTTCTCTTGTAACTGCTCCTTGATTTACGCAGAAACAAAGAGCCTGTCAAGCCATGAACCACGTCCCTCTTTTGTCCGAAGCCAGCGCTGCACTCTTCCTATCTCTCTCTATCGTTCAATCCCTGCACAGAATACGCCATACTCGTCTCTCTCACCTTCCTTCACGAGACACCAGCGATAGGAGTCTCCAGCCTCTGCATGCAACCCGTACCAACGAACCTGCAAGACCAAGTGCCTAGCTGCACACTGGAAACACCCAGCCGGTGATACTCGAAGATCCGCTTACCTCTTCCCATTCCCTTGTTTCTGTCGTGATCCAACTACACAGCACCAGACTCCCGTCTTCGCGTACACAGACCTCCCTGGCGCTGTGTGGGACGATATAGCCGCTCTTACACGCCTCTAGTCGGGTAGTACTCACAGATCCAACAAGACGGTTGTTTGTTCTCCTTTACAACTTACAGTCTAGCATGGGTGGCCGACGCCGACGAGCTTGCACTAGTGAGCCAGTCCCCTCTTTGTAACCTCCACCCTCAGGCGCCACCAATAGGACCTTCGCTTCTTTCCCTATTTATGTGTCTTCCTGAATGGTAAGAACTCCCTGATATTCTCTTCCTATCGTTCGTTTCTTCATGCCAATACTAAGACAGCAAACTCTCTTACCTTTGCACGGAGTGGCTATCAACAAGAAGGCAAGGCCCTAGCAGATCTAGCAGTGCATCTTCTGTCCTCACATCGTCACAGCACATGCAACCAGTCGGTCTCGAAGTGAAGACCATTGCTTATGTAACTCTAAAACAATCTAATGCCTCTGATGGAGAGTCGAACCTTAGACGTATGGGAAGCTCTAGTGCAGATCTGAGATGCCAAGAGTGAGATTCGAACCTAAGACCTTTTACAACCTTGAGGTTAAAATTTCATAAATCTGTGTTGAGCAGTCAACTTTGAGCCTAAGTTTTCATGCTTTAGATCTATTGTTTACCGTTCAATTTTTAGTATGATATTGAGGGATATGCATATCATGATGTATCAAAAGTTTAGGTCAATCCAACGGTCGGATCTGGGTTTACTAGCCTACAAAGTAAGCCGGCTGTGCAGTTTGAGAAATCTGTAAAATTTTGGCTAAGTATGAAATTACTTGATGTTGGAACCAACTTTGGAGATTTTTATGGAGAGTTTTGCTTAGTGTTTTAGAGAGATTTTTGGCTTTATGATTTGTATGCATACCATAGAAGACTTGGGTAATTTTCTTAGAATTTTTATAAATTTATTTGGGTCTCGTATTATAGGCTAAAGTTAGACCTTAATGACCTTGATAAGAGTTAAGGAAGTGTGTGATCTATAAGTTCTACCTAAACTAACTCTTAAGAGTTAGATTATGAAATAAAGTCTCAAGGAAAAGTTTGGGCATATATTATAGGATCTTTGGGAGTTTCGGGACTAGGGGTAAAATGGTCATTTTACCTTAGGAGAGCGTTAGTAAGTTCTCTTGAAGGGATTGCACCTCTTAGAAGTTATAGACTCCTAATATTATGGGATGTATTTTGATCCACGTGCCCTTATGACAGGCAGTTGAGTCCCAACAATTGCGGATCGAGTTGAGATAACGGGAATCGAGTTTCGATTCAGGTAAGTCCTTTGGGCTTACTTAGCTGACTTCTAGATATGAGTATGAATAATGGTAGTGGTGTGTGAATGAGATGCTTATAGTTACATTTTTGTAATATTTATATACCGACCTATACCTTGGCATAAGAGTAACGGGCGGTGGCATTCTGCTCAGTTGGCTTGAGGGCGCTGGGGGTTTCTTTAGGGACTAGTCCACACTCGGTTTGTAGTGATGCTACCGGCGGAGGTAAGCTAGACCTACACCCAGTTGGATAAGGAACGGAGGCGAGAACTCTTAAGATTTCTCGTGCCACAACTGTAAAATGGAATAAGGTGACTCACTTAATGAACAGATAATAACCGGTTTGTGTGCCAGCATGATGATTGTTTTATGTTTTCTTGAGTGTGTTTGTGCTATCCTTATATAGCTTATATTTGGATTGTTAGCTAACGGTTTATCCGTGTTGTAGATTTGTAGAGATAGACAGTTGCAGAGTGATCCGGAACGGATGGTCAGCCGGGTTCACGTACTCATTAGATGGGGACGGGGGAGTCTCCCTTACAGCTTGCATGTTATGTATATGTATATGTTATGTAAGGCTGTCACATGTGTACATTGATACAGTAAAAATATTATGTTTTGAAATTGTTTTAAGTACATTTGTGCCTTGTTGTAAGATCCAAGTAATGTTGTTGTTAAACCAAGTTCGGGACCCATTGTGAGGTCCTAACCAGTAGCTCCCCGAGTTTCAAAATTTGGGGTGTTACATGACGCCTATCGAGATGCTTGAGCTTAAGAAGCAGCTCGAGGAATTAGCAGAGAAATGCTTCATCCGCCCTAGTGTATCTCCTTGGGGCACTCCAGTACTCTTCGCCAAGAAGAAAGACTGGTCGATAAGGTTATGTATTGACTACCGAGAGCTTAACAAGGTGACAATCAAGAATAAATAACTATTGCCCCACATCGACGATCTTTTGGACTAGCTGCATGGAGCTTTAGTGTTTTCACGGATCGATATGAGATCCGGATATCACCAGCTGAGGGTGAGAGAGTAAGACATAGCCAAGACGGCATTTTGGACCAGGTATGGCCACTACAAGTTTGTAGTGATGCCATTCGGACTCACGAATGCGCCTGCAGTTTTCATGGAGTTGATGACCAACATCTTCATCGACTTTCTAGATTAGTTTGTAGTTGTCTTCATATATGACATTCTGGTATACTCTTGTAGCAAAGAGGAGCATGCAAGACACTTAAGGATCATACTCCAAGTCCTGCAGGATAGAGCTAGAGCTTTACGCCAAGCTCTCTAAGTATGAGTTTTGGATGTCCGAGGTAGCATTCCTTGGTCATATCGTTTCATCCATAGGGGTCAAGGTAGATCTAGCGAAGATCGAGTCAGTAGTATCATGGCCGCCTCCTAAGAACTTTAAGGAGGTATGCAACTTCTTAGGATTGACGGGCTACTACCGGCGTTTTGTGGAGGGCTTTTCAGTTATCGCTCGACCTCTCACTTCCTTGCTGAGGAAGTCTACGAGATATGTATGGTCCAAGCCGTGCCTGCTGAGCTTTGAGGAGCTGAAGAAGAGGTTGACCTCTGCTCCAATCTTAGCTCAGCCAGAGGGCATCGAAGACTTTGTGGTTTACAGCGACACATCCAAACTCGGCTTCGGACGTGTTCTGTTCTAGAGGGGTAAGGTGATTGCTTACGTGTCAAGGCAGTTGAATACGTACAAAGAGAACTACCCTATCCATGATCTTTAGTTGGCTGGTGTTGTTCATGCTTTGAAGATTTGGAGGCATTATCTATACGAGTTACGTGTCACATATTCATGGATCATAAGAGTCAACGGGAGTTGAATAACCTCCAGAGGAGATGGTTGGAGTTGATCGAGGATTTTGATTTTAGGATCTTATACAACCCGTGGAAGGCAAATGTGGTAGTTGATGCCCTCAGTAGGAAGACTCCCTAGGAGATGGCAATCTCTAGGCTGAGAGCTCAACCACAGTTACGGTGAGACCTTGTGTGGCTAGAGATGGATATCCACTTTTCGGATTCCAACAACCACCTATCCACCTTGGAAATATTGCCTGATATGTTGGTAGAGATCCGACAAAAATAGGAGAGTTGTCTAGCTTTGACACATATCCGAGACCGAATGTCTCGAGGAGAGGCGCCACTGTTTGCAGTCGGTGCCGATGGGATCTTGAGATGCCAGGAGCGTGTATGTGTACCCTCAGATCGAGATTTGAGATAACGGATCCTACAGGATGCTCACTCTTCACCTTACTCAGTGCACCCCGGTGCGAGTAATATGTATCAAGATATCAGACACTCTTTCTGGTGGGGAGGTCTGAAGCTAGATATGATGAGATATGTAGCTCAGTGTGTGGCCTGTTAGTAGGTCAAGATCGAACACCATCGACCAGGAAAAGAACTACACCCACTTCCCGTCCCTCAGTGGAAGTGGGAGAACATCTCGATGGACTTTGTTACCGATTTGAGACCGAGCCCAGGTTTTGATGCCATCTAGGTTATAGTAGATCGACTGACAAAGACCGCACGTTTCATTCCTATCAAGGAAACGTGGTCGGTAAGTCGACTGGAAGAGGAGTTTACCAGACAGATAGTGAGACTGTATGGAGTACCTAGGACGATAGTATTTGATAGAGACGGACGGTTCACTTCGAGGTTTTGGCAGCAAGTGCATGTCGTCCTAGGTACGAGTTTGCAGTTCACGACTGTCTATCATCCTCAAACTGATGGTCAGTCGGAGCGGACCATCCAAACTCTGAACGATATGTTGAGAGCCTGCGTGTTAGACTAGGGACAAGTGTGGCCAAATCACCTTCCCTTGGTGGAGTTTTCGTATAACAACAGTTGGCACGTATCGATCATGATGACTCCTTACGAGGCTTTATACGGACAAAGATGTTGTACACCGTTGTGCTGGGACGAGCCAAGTAGTGCTAGCGGAGTAGTACCTGAGCGGATACAGGATGATATCGCTTGAGTAGCGGTGATTCGAGAGAGGATGCTAACAACACAGAGTCGCTAGAAGTCTTATGCAGATAAGAGGCGCAAACCTTTAAAGTTTAGAGTTGGAGCTCAGGTTTGGTTAAGAGTATCCCCGACACAAGGCGTTAGACGTTTCGGCGTCAAGGGGAAGCTGAGTCCTAGATTCGTCGGACGTTTCGATATTCTAGAGCAAATTGGAGAGGCAGCATACAAACATTATTTGCCACCAAGGCTTGAGGGTGTTCACCTAGTCTTCCATGTGTCTCAGTTATGGGAGAATGTACCAGATCCGAGACACATCGTCAATTATGAGGATTTAGTGGTCGAGCCAGACCATACGTTTGTTGAGCATCCAGTAGTTGTCTTAGAGCGTAGTACGAGATGCTTGCGATCGAAGGACATACCGATGATGAAGATTCAGTGGTCGATGCGAGGAGAAGATGAGGCAACAAGGGAGACAAAGGATAGTATCTAGAGGAACTATCCGGAATTTTACACTTAGTTGGATGTACCTTTAGCATAGTTGTTGAGTTTCAGTTTCTTTTGTTGAGTTGTGCATCCAGTAGTTGTCTTAGAGCGTAGTACGAGATGCTTGCGATCGAAGGACATACCGATGATGAAGATTCAGTGGTCGATGCGAGGAGAAGATGAGGCAACAAGGGAGACAAAGGATAGTATCTAGAGGAACTATCCGGAATTTTACACTTAGTTGGATGTACCTTTAGCATAGTTGTTGAGTTTCAGTTTCTTTTGTTGAGTTGTGCATACGTTGTTGTGACGTTTTGAGTTATGTGCCCCGAGTGGGAATATATAAGTTGAGTTCAATGTTTCTGCGATGTTGTTGTGTGATCTTTCAAGCTGTTGCAAGTTTTGGGACGAAACTTCTTTTTAGGGGGATGTGATGTAAGATCCATTTTTTTTGCCTTCACCGCCCCTACGGCTGGCGGCCCTTGCGGCAGGGCAAAACCGCAAGGGCGGTTTTGCATCAAATTGCGCCGATCTATTTTTATTCTGTTTTTATTTCTTTCCATAAATAGAAGATTGAATCTTTTATCGTATGGGTCGGATTTCCTATGATGTTCTAAAACCTAGAACGTCCTTCCTTCTATCTTTCAAACCCTTTTCTATATGTTCCCTCTTTCTCTTCTTTTTCCTGTTTCTTGTATACGTTTTTCTTCAACCTCGAAAGTTGCAGCCAATCTTCCGTGTGATCTCTTGCTAGACGTGTAAGTTTCCTCCTTCTATGTTTCACCCTCACGTTCATGAGTTGTTGCATGTCTCTTCCTTCTGTTTGGCTTTCTTCTTTCGTTCTTTCTTTTCTTCTTCTGCAAGAATCAAGTTTGAGCCTTGATTCTTGTTGGCCTTCCCGTTGTTGATTTGTTCATGTCCATAGGCTCCCTTGGTTGAGTTGTGACGTGTGTGTGTGTGTGTTGAGAGAAGGTCAAGAAACCACTAAGTCAATCAACAAGCTCAAGGTCTCAAGAAACCACTAAATCATAGAATGCATAATAAGTCATAATTATCGAAATTAATCATGCATAATCCAGTTTAAACCACTAAGTCAATCAACAAGTTCAAGGTCTCAAGGGCTTCCCAAAAGAAAGGTCAAGAAATGTGTAGGGTAGGGATGTATGTAAGGTAATGTGGTGCTAGAATCTGGGAAAAGGATGAACTTCACTTTCACTTTGACTTGCAACATCTTCCACCAATAAGCTTTGCTTATTTCACACCTTTCTTTTTACTTTACTTTTTGGGATGCATGGACAGAGGTGCACAATAACCGAAGCCTAGGAAATCAGCAATCATCAATTCTTTGAGATGCATCAAACCTTTGATGCACATACCATGACCCGTTAGGAATATCGCTCAATCCGACTTTGGCAAGACACAAACACCCGGCTATGTGAATGGTGCCGAGTTACTCATCTTCATGATTGACTTCCCCAAACCTATTATTACTTTCTAACACTTTCACTTCCAGCCAACTTCTCAATTTTAACTTCACTTGCTTTCGCCACTTCGCTTGCTTCCAAATTCCCGGACAGGTAAAGGGAGGTAAAATGTATATGAGGGGCTAAGCATGATCGAGAAGAAGAAGAGAGAAGAATGAATTGCCTTGGTCTTTCCAGGAAGAAAGTGAGAGAACTTATCTTGCGGTGTCAACCTTCAAATTCAACATAATTTGGATAAAAACAAAGTATTAAACATGCCAAAAATTTCAAACAAAGCATTTAGCAACTTAAACATATTATAAAACCTTTCAAACACATAAAGATTTCAAAACCAGTCAGTAAGCAAGATCTTCACTGAGATCATATCCAGATAAGAAGCACAAAAATCGTTTCGAAAACTCTCAGTTAACCCACCTCGGTCGAGGTGCTCTTAGGTCAACCGAGGTGAAAAAACCTCGTTCGGCCAGAACCATCTCGGTCGAGGTCCAAAATTTTTTTTTTAAAACCAGTTTTCTTTCAGTTTCGACGTTTTTCTCAATCAAATAACCTGTAAGTATGCATGTAATCTCAGATAAACACATAGATGCAAAAGTGAAGCATAAATATAAATATCCGGTCGAATAGAGTCATACATCACATAAGTATCAAATAATACATCAAATACCCCATACTTGGGACACACTGTCCCAGTGGGTTAAAATAAGTCTAAGGGCAGGATACTCACCGAACATAGCTAAACTGCATGAAGAAGTAAGAAACAGCTCCCAGATAAGACCATCTCGGTTGGCGAAGTACATATCGGTCGAGGTGTTCTGACAGTACCCGAGATGTATCTCAGTAAAGCTCGTTTCCTCAACTTCTCGAAATTTTGTTCTTCTAGTGTAGCTCCTGAACTGTGATCCTTCCTTTTGTAATACCTGGTTGTTGTCTAGAGGAAAACAAAAACAAAGCAACTATCTAAACTAAACTAGAAAAGGGAGAAGAAAGCAATACCTTGGGTTGCCTCCCAAGAAGCGCTTGGTTTAAGGTCGCTAGCTGGACCTTTCTCCATAGAATTACTCAATGTACCTTGAACATCATGGAGTGCTCATCACATCCATCAAAAAATTCTTCCAAAAAGGTTCCGGTTCCTAATTTCACCGGCAAATGGTAAGATCTCCCACGTACAAGCTTGTACGGTTTGATTCTCACTGGAATCCTTCTAGCCTTCCTGCACTTCAATGGGATATAATCTAGCCTTGCGTCCCATCCTTTCCTTGATCGAGAAAACAACTTCTCAAGAATCCTAGTAGCTTCCCCATCTTTAGCTTGGGGATGGTACAAGGTCCTTAGCATGCGAGGGACCCCATACTTGAACAAGAGATACTTCATCGCCTTAACGGTGTAGTGCTTGCAAACTTCACTCCTTATAATCCTAGGAGCATCTTCTTCGAACAGTTTCAAGGAAGGTTTCATCTTGATCTTAGAAGGTTCTTTCGGAAGAGACCTCCAACTCTCCGGTGCATTCTTGAAAAATTCAGAAATTTTAATAGGGATTTCAAATGAAGTAGGAGAATGTACCTTGTAGAGTTCTCCAAAGCTTGAGACAAGTTTCATATTGGGTTGATATTCCACACACGAAATCCCTCCCAACTCAGCTGATCTTTCTTCCACCTTGACCACAGTCTCAGTAATTTGGCCAAGGTTCTCCGTATCTTGCAGTTCTACAGATTTTTCCTCCACCTCGGCCGATCTCTCTTTCACCTCGGCCGAGGTCTCAATAGTTAGATCGGAATCTTCCAAATCTTCTTCTCCCTCAAAAGCTTCAGGAGAAACTTCTGGTTTGATTGGAGGGGTGCTTGGAACTTGCAGCACTTCCTTATGCTCCTCTTCCGGCTTAGCATAGGATACGGTGCTTTCCTTGAGCTCCTCCACCTTCTTCATCAACCTCTCCCATCTTGATTCAAGAGAATCTTCAAGGGGTTGCTCACAAATCTTTTTAGGGACATTCAGTTCATCCCACATTGCAAGTTCATGCTTAATGGCCTCTTCTCTTTCCCATTCATTGTTGAACCAATAGAAGGAGTACTTCTCCTCCAAGTATTCATAATGGTCCGCCCTAGCACTTTGTCTTGCTATCCAGGCTGGATCAAATGTAGTCATCGAAAATCCTGAAAACTACAAAACTCATAGAAAGAGTAGTTAGTAGCAACATGGGCAAGTGCCCCAAAAGCAAACCGCAACCGGCTCGGTCTAGACCAAGTCCCCGGCAACGGCGCCAAAAACTTGTTCGCTCCAAACGGTGTGTGCAAGCTTTAAATTTATAATCCTAGACGTAAGCTTAAAACAAGGATGCGAACCCGCAGTGTACGGGTCAATCGTAGTAAAAAGCAAGGAATTCCAGGGGTCGATCACAGGGACTTAGTGAAACAAAGTCCAATTACGGTATGCTTATGTAAATACTAACCACAAGAGCAATTAACACAATCAAAGATGAATAAGAAGTCAATAAAGCAAACATGCAGTTCTAGGGATTAAAGCATCTAGTTGTGGTTCCAACTCAAGATCTAAAGATAAGCGGACAAAGCTGAGGTTTTTGCGTGGGGAAGGTGTTACTAAAGTGGAATAGATCACCGGGTAAGTCTCACTACTCACTAAATCCTAAACCGTAACTCCTATTACCGGGTAAGTGTCAAGGAATCAAGATAAAGAACTAAATCCTCAAACTAACACACCATCTAAGGGAATAGAATCAACCTTTACCGGGTAAGTCTCAGGCAAACTCACAAAGATGGGATGAAAGCACACTCAAACCCCAATAAAGGATAAACCTTTATTACCTATACTTATGATCGTTGGTACACAAACTAAGGAATTACCGGGTAAGTCTCATCCTAAGCTTGCATTGAACCAGGAAGGGTGTAATAAGAATAGGATTTGGCAAACTCTAACACTTAACTCTCAGTTGCGGATCAGATAAGTCACCTCGGTCAGCAAAATTCCACCCCGGCCGAGATGTTCATCGACTGAACGAGATGCTTAGGGTTAAGGTTAAAGACTCGAACTTTCAGGGTCCTACTGGAATCTAAGATTATTCTATCATTGTTTTTCCCACAACCTTCAGCTAATCACCCTAGAATCACACAAGGAAATTAGCCACTCATCATCATGAAAGTAATAATCAAATATATGGGAAGAAGGTGAATATTTGAACAAGAAGAATTTAATGAAAATACTTCAATAACTGAATCAAATATCACAACAAAAGCGTTCCTTGGATAGAAATCCAATAAGGTAAGACAACAAGGAAGGGAATCTAAGATAATCTTACTAAACCCTTCAAAAGCTATAAAAGCTATAATCTTCCTTCTTCAACCTTCAAAAAGGTTCTTCAAATCTCCCAACTGGAGAATGGTTGCTGCGGTGTAAGCAGGATGTATATCGTGCTATGCGGGATGTATGCAGCGTCTAAGCCGATTGTAAGTGAGATGTTGGATTTGTGGAAATCCAACCCTTTTTATAGGAAAATTACTTTCCAAAGATAAGATATTTTAGAAAGATCTCTTCCCATAAAAATAGGTAAAATATATGATATAGCATATCTTCTTCCTTCCAGGAGCTAAGCCCAAAAATATAAGATCTCTTTCCAAAAATAAAAGATCTCAGCCAAGAATAAAATATTCTCGCCGCGTCCCAAGTGTTCGCCTCGGTCGAGTCGACTTCTTTGGATCACCTCGGTCGAGGTGAATCTGTGGTCAACCGAGGTGAGTCACAACTGAATGTGAAATCTCTCAAATCTGGTCCAAAGTGAATCTTAAATCCATGGCTATGCTTCCTGGATGGTTCCTGAATGTAGCTCCAATGACTCCATAGCTCCTTTTGCTCATTTTTTATGCGAAACGTGCCATTTTACCTACGATTACAGCAAAACTAGGTGTAGACCTCGATTCCCGCAAAGGTAGATGAAACGACAATATAATCACATAATATACATACAAACATGCAGATTATTGAAGATAAAACGTCTAAACAAACCTCAAAATATAGACTATAATTCATGCTATCAATCTGCCCAGCGCCGCCCCTGCGGTTTTCCCCTCGCTTATGATGATGTTGTTGACCTTTCCTGATCTGTAAAACTAAGGTTGAGACCTTAGCTTGTGGAGATCTCTTAGAGATCATTGAGACTAGAAGTTATAAACTTCTAGCAGCCATTTCGTTCCTGATTCGTTACGCCTTCTTGAGCAGGCTTTCCGTTCTTCTTTCGTGAGGGAAACTGAGTTGTTTGCTGACCCTTTGAGTTAACTTCGAGTGAGGCAAGTCTCTTGGACTTAATTAGCTTCATTTTGTATATTAGTTGGATTGTTTTGACTTGTTGTGTTGTGGTTTATTGCTATAACTGATAACCGGAGCTAGGATTGACCTTTATAATTGTAATTGACCCAAGTGTATTATAACTGGGAGGTTACCGTTGGTCCAGTTGAGAATGGGGAAGTTGGGAGGTGCTCTTGCGACCAGTCCAGTAGGATACAGAAGGATGCATCCGTTCCATTCCTGTTGGTCAAAGGGGATAGAGGCGAGATCATAGTAATTCTCGTGTAACAACATAAGTTGAAATAGTAAAGGGATTAACCTTAATAAAAGATAATAACCCGTTGAGTGTGAGCATGTTATATGTTTATGTTACCTTATGTGTGTTTGTGTCACAGTCTTTGTGATATCTAGAACGGTTTATACCGATGTTGTAGATGTTTCGCAGGTTAGGGATGTTGCTGAGTGATCCGGACGGTGTGGTCAGTCGGGGTTCCCGTACATTATCGGACGGAATCGGGTTTATATTTCTATTGTTGTTCTTTCAGTTTGTTTTGAACTCGGTCGCAAGTCTTTTACGCTTCCCTTTGTTAAACCTTTGGTTTTATTATATCTTTTGGTTTTCGTTTATTTGTGTCTTGTTGTAAGATCCGTTGTGTCGTTGCTACTCTGAGGGTCGGGACCCATTGTGAGGTCCTAGCCCGTAACGCTTCGAGTTCCCAGAACTTGGGGTGTTACATTTTATAAAAATTTATTTTATAGATATTAATTCTTGGTCTAGTTACGGTGGAGTTGTAAAAAAAACCCACACCTACAGTTGAGTGAATTTTGACCATTAAATTACAACTCAACGGTTAGATTAGTTTATCCTCTCTTCAAATTTTTTTCAAATACCTTTTGGGTTTACGTATCTGAAATTATTTAGCTAATAAGACACTTTTTTTTATTGATGATACTTAGTATGCACCTTTTTTTGTATTATTGACAAAATATACACTTTTATTATTAACAAATAAAAAAAATGTCAACGCTCTATAGCTCTTTACGCATAATTTTTCGCCCGCTAGATCCAGGAGAACCAAAGCCACTAGTCAGCGCCGCCAAATCCACCGGTTTGACAATCGTTGTTCGGCCGCCGAGGAGCTCCGTCACCTCCGCCGGAGAGCCGTACCAGTACCAACTACTGTTTTTGTTGCTCGCCATCGCTGGAAACATGTATGTGAAGTTGTTGTCGTGAGGTCGGCGACGTAAGGTGGTCGGGGCTAGACCTGAGAGGAGGAACGAGGGAAGAAGCCCAAATCTCCTCCCGCCTGTCGTTGCCGTTGCGGGAGCTTGCCGCCGCCATGGGTTCAACAAAAACCCTAGATCGATTGGGGAAGCTGAATATTTGGTTAAATTACAAAAAAGCTCCTATATTTTGTAATTGCATTAATAGCCCAACTTTTTGAAATATTGTAGATTTTAGCCCCAAAAAGATAATTACAAAAGATTACCTAAAGTTATAATTGCAAGGAATGACCCAAGTTTCAGAAATTCTATAGTTTGCCCCAAAAGGATAAATTGGGTATGTAAATTCGGGTAACTAACATTAGGTAAGTGAGTGAAGTTGGATATGTGAAAGTTGGGTACGTGAACTTGGGTAGGTGAAGGTTGGATATGTGAATTTGGGTATGTGAAGGTTGGGTAGGTGAAGGTTGGGTACATGAAGTTGGTATGTTAAGGTTGGATACATGAAAGTTAGGTACGTGGATGTTGGGTAAGTGAAGGTTTGATATGTGAAGTTGGGTACGTGAAATTAAATATGTGAAAGTTGGGTATACGAAAGTTGGGTATTGCATTTTTTTCCTTTTTCATAGGATTATTAAAAAAATATTATTTAACTAAACTAATTATTTTCTTTTTCATTTTTTTTCTTTTTCATTTTTTTTCTTTTTCCTTATTTCTAAGATTATTTAATAACACCCCTCACTTTTAAAAGTCCATAGTTTGTACACACTATAAAAAAAAGTGTATTCGTACCAAATTTACCCTTAATTTTTTCTATAGAATTAATTTTGCACTTTTAAAAGTGCAAAACTAATTAAGTTTTGCACTTTAAAAGTGCAAAACTAATTAATTCTACAAAATCTACTTTATAAAACAACTTGTGATCCAAATTAAAAACCAAAATATCTTTTATGAAAATCCAATTATATTAATCCAGCAAAAAAATTTCTACTAATATGGTTTTAACGAATTGGTGAGTCAATAATTTCAATACTTATTTATTAAAATTAAAAACAAATCACACAAAATACATATATTAAACTAGTTTGAAAGCGATGCAATCAAGTTATATACAATCTAAACGAATAAGAACACAACCTCATACTCATTTGAAAGTTTTATTAGTAAAAACAAGTAAAGAAAATTCTTAATAGATATGTCTTAGATGTAAAGAAATAAACATACACCATCTATTTTGCCTGGAAGTTAATTAGTATGTATATTTTATTAGTAGTACACTGACCTTTTCCAATAAAAGGTAATTTTGTGCATAAGAGTAACTACCAACTGATTAAAACCAGCAGGCAGCAGCCACATACAAATATACAATCATTAGAATCAAAATCATTTTTCTTATTACAATATAGTACCTTACAAACATACTTGTTACACATTACCATATAGTACACAATATAATATATTAAGCAGACAACACAAATAAAAATACTTGTATACATCTACAAACCCTAGATACATTCATGCATGCTTAATAATTAGGCAACATTTATATAAAATGTTGATTCATTGATTAACGCCAAGATGAAACCGAGAACAAAGAATGATTCTTCCATCCAAGAAGCATACACTTACCCTCATCCACAACCTGCAATCTATACCCTTCCGAAGGGTAATGAAGCCTCAGCAACAGCTTTGCTTGCGACACCGAAAAGCCACTCAAAGCGACGTTCTTGAATCCAGTCTCCTTCATAATCTCCTCCCAGGTGCTGGACCTGACGTGTCTCATCCTTCTCGAGACGACGCTCACAATCTCTTTTCCGAACCACGACTGTTCAACCTCCATCCTCTCTTTACTGTTCGGAGGCAAAGTCGCCTCCATTGATTCGAATATTGCCCCGTAATGCTCCAAACCTGCTTCAACTCTAAACCCTAGATTAGGGCTACTATGACTCGCTTCTCTCTCAGATAATGTAACCACTTTAGGGTTCATGGATTTGATTTTGTCTAAGAGTAGGATTAGGGCAGATCTGTCCACGTCATCATCAAGAAGACGGTGGAAGAAATGAACGGCGTTAACAGCGAGGGTTTCTCCGGGGAGGAGGTTAACGGCGGAGGAGAGGAGGGAGACGGAGATGGGATCGTGTGCGGAGAGGTACACTGGATGGAAATGGAACTTCAACCCAAGTGAGATCGCGAATCTTTTTAGCCTCGACCCGGTTTTCTGGAGTTGAGCTAGATCCGAGCCGGTTGCGGTTATCCGGAGAGTTGGAGGTGGTTTATTAGGTTTTGATGTAATTAGGGCTTGCATGAGTGGGGGCCACTGGAGTCCTTGAAGAAGGTTGAAATCAAGGATGTGGACTGAGTCGTTGTTTGAGACCGATTCAAGAATGGCTTGGTTCGCGGTTAAGTGACTGAACCGAATAAAGGGAGTCACTTGGTTCAGAGAGAGATAAGCTGAGTTTACAAGCTCATAATCATGTTCAACATTATTACTAACAATGGTATTAGTAAGATAGAAGGAGAGGGCTTTTGCAAAGAGGTGTGAGAGCCGTTCGATGGAGTCACCGTAAGGCGAGCAAGCGGCAGTGGATCGGAGGAAGGAGAGGATACAATGTGCGGAGCCGATGTCATTCGATGATATCAGCTCCGCGCATCGTACAAGGAGTTGACGAGGATGATGATGACGAAGATCTTCATCTCCTGGCGGACGTTGATGATCATGGGAAATTGTGGAAGGGAAAGAACCTAACATTTGTACACAGTTGAATTGAATTGAGCAATTATTAGTAGCTAGAGCAGCATGAAAGAAAGTTAGGGTTTGAAGAGGGAAGGAAGTAGAGTATATATATATATGTGTGGCTATGGATCTAGAGCTATAAGGGAAAGGCTTTTAGGGTTTATATATGCAAGTATTTGGGTGGGAATTGGGAATAATGATGAGAGAGTGCCGTGCAATTGACATTAAAAACCGAAAGAATATAGGGAGAGCTTGTTATGAAATCTCAAGACTGAAGATATATACTACTTGGTGTAACAGTTGCAGAGATTTCTTGACAGTTAGTTCAAAGGACGATATTGAGTTGCACAGAGACAAAGGTGAAGCCTACCACGAGCTACCTCACTCTATCTCCATCAGTAGCCACATAATTACATCAAACTGCCCTATATTTCTATATTATTTACAATTTACCACCCTAGCTTATTTTCCTATCATTGAAGTGTCAAAAATTATATGGATTCTCTCTAATGTGTTATATTCACATCTACACTAAGGGGTCATTTGGTATCCATACCTTGATACTTAAATACCCCAATTTTAATGTACGTATTTTTTTTTGACGGTATCAGCATATTCCTCTTCTCGGTATTTCTTCTCTTGACGCTCTTTCCCTTCTCCTTCCTCCTGCCACCACCAACCCCGCTGCTATTCTCGATCGGAGCAAGGAGCCGCCGAGCCTGCTGCTATTCTTGATCGGAGCAAGGAGCTGCCGACCGGAGCAAGGAACCCCACCACCAGTCTGCTGCTGTTTACCAAAGAAATGTTGCCTTGAGGCGTCGCTTTGCACATTGAGGGAATTGAATCAATTGTTTCACCTACACTTTGGGGTTGTTTGAATTGATCGTCCCTTTACTGACCTAACTTGGCATGTGTTGATTGATCGTCCTTGTCCCTGTCCTAACCTAATTTGGCAATTGGGGTTGTTTGATATTTGATAATGATACTCACATCTTGATACTAAACTAGGATATCATGATATACTCATACTTGATACCTTTAATTAATATGTTTATACCAAACGACCCCTAAGAGGTTTGTTTTGAGAATAAGTGGATAGGAGGTGGTAAAAGGTGTAAATATGTGTGAATAAAGGGTGATATGAAGAAATAAAGAGAGAAGAGGAGACAGGGATGGTGGGAGAAAGAGTGAGAAAGAAGCAAATTACTTGTAGCAGCAACTTAACTTGTAACACCATAATATTTATCCAACCCCCCATTCCCTTTCTATCTATCTATCTTGGCAGTCACATACACAAAACACACTAACACACACCCACTTTTGTCAGACAACCAAGAAAACTTTGAAGATAAATGAAGTAAACAGTGTTGGCCAAGTCACATCACCCATAACCCAGGCAAAAGACAGTATCCATTACTCTCTTTCTTATGAATTTGTCTTTCTTCTTTTTGTTCTCTTTCTCAATTCTGAATTTCCGATCAATGATCCATCTCCCTTCATCAATTCTTTTTCCTTCAAAGAACAATCACCACGTGAGACAGTATCAGAGATATCATTATTTACAACTTACTTCATCAACACTCGGATTCTTTCGATTACCATTTTCGTCTCTTACATTAATTGCTACCCTACTTCTTCTTAACTTCATTCAATCTGGAATGTGCTTCTTCAACTGTAAATTAAACCTATATGATAATTCTGTCTGCAACTAATTATATTTTATATAAGGCTGATGAATTTGCAGCTCTTGAACGTCTCAGTATATGATATATATATATATGTATCATATTGAAGCAGCATTTTTGCATGAATTCTGCATGTACCATCTCAACTTTAAAGATGAAGTTGAGAGGTATAAGTGTTGCTTTTAATTAGATACCATTTTGTACGTTTCTGTCGTGTCTTGGGGTGTAAAAATACAGACCTTAACAGATTCTCTCACATATATATACATATATAGCATTCCAATTTTAATATCAATTAAATAGTTTTCTATTTTTGAATGTGTTCGATCCTTACATTAGAATAGAAATATAATGGAGAACATATTAGCACGGCCAATTTCAATTCGCAATGGGATGTAACTAAGCTCAATTTATAGCACTTGACATGCAGCTAAACCCCATATTTAGGACCTACTTAAATGAGGTTAAAGTCAATCCTCTTTCCATTTTAACTAGAAAATATGTGAACTAAACTTTATAAAAAAAGGTTGAATTATTAATATAAAAAATTTGAACTAAATCTTTAACAACTATTTTTTTTTTTTTGATAAAGGAAAGCGGTTCGATGCACTAGACGACACGCCGTCTAATGAATCGAAAGGCCGAAAAAATCGGCAGACGGGCAAACCGTCATGAAGAAGCGTAACAAATGAGGGAAAATAAATACACAAAAGTACACGAGGAAATCCCGGTAGCAAAGAGGTCTTCAAGGGCAAGGGGAAGGAGAACGAGCTAGTCATGAAGGCGGAGAGACAAAGTTCATCATCGAAGAAAGTGCACAGGAAGGAAGTCTGGGGAACAACTGCGGACACCTCAGATTTGGACTCGAACAAAGAGCCATCAGGAATCGATCACAAATCCACGACCCCTCCTAGACGAACAACTCGAGCCGCCACCGAAACTAGATCCAAACTCGGAAGACTCCAGACACGGAAAACCTCATCCGTACAAGTGTATAGAAATTAGATTTTTTTAAGAAAGAAGCGGGTTTCGCAATAATGATTAGAACAATCGATTTTGCTCAAGTCAAGAAGTTTATAAAGCAAATTTGTGGAAACAAACGTTAAGAAGAGAGAATAAAAAAAAACTCTATTTTGTTTGTTTTTATGATTTATTTATTGGAGTGAATACAATGTGGGCCAAATGTCAAGCCCAAAAAAAATGAATATGGGCTTCAAATTTATAGAGATAGTGGGTTTTTTTAATATAATTTTTTTTTAATTGCTCAAGGATAGACTTGAATGCTCTGTTAGGGTTAAATCAAAGAACCAGCCACCAAGAGAGTCCAAGAGAATCGGCGCTCGGATGCTGGAGTCGATTTGGGAGAAGAACGAAAATCCCGTCGAGAGGTGTATCGAGAGGTGTAATAAACAAGATCTGGTGTTGTACTAGGGTTAACACACCATGACCACGTGTCAGGCTGTGATTGAATATGTATCACTATATATGTACATGCCTTGCTATCAATGAAATGCAATACAGAGAATCATTCTCATTTTCTATTATCTAGAATGGTATCAGAGCTCTGAAAAAGAGACAAACGTCTCCACCACAAAATGGCAGACAATGAGGAAACATCACACAACAACACACCTCTTGCAACAAACAAAAATGGCACCAGTGATGCCCTTCTTCGCACCCCCACTGATGGTCTTCTTCCTCTGCCCTCCTTTTCACCTTCCATATCCTTATCTTCACTCTCCAGCTTCATTACTGTGAAGCTTTCTCCTGAGACCTTCCCTCTCTGGAACAAGCAAATAACCTCTTATCTTAATGCTCTCAGCCTCTTTGAGTTTGTTGATGGCACATCTAGGTGTCCATCTCCTCAAAACCCAGATGAATACAAAAAATGGGTCACCAATGACCATCTTATCATGACAGTTCTTACCTCCTCTCTTACTGAACAAATTTTGGTTCAGATCCTTGACTGCAATACTTCATCGGCCATTTGGGCGCACCTTCAGGAACTCTTCTCTGCAAGCTTCAGTGCTCAAGTTGTTCAGCTTCGTCTTCAGCTGGTTACCCTTAAAAAGAGCACAGACAACATCACTACCTTCTTTCACAAAGCAAAGGCTCTCAAAAATTCCTTGAACCTTGCTGGACAACATATTTCAGACCAGGAATTCATTGTCTATCTCTTGGCAGGCCTTGGACCAGAGTATGAATCCATGGTTACCTCCATCTTTACACAGGCCACCAGTCTCTCCCCCATGCAGGTTTTGTCTCATCTTTTGGTCCATGAATCCAGACTATCCCACACCTCCAACACTTCTAGCCAAGGTCAATACAATGTCAACAATACCCAATCCTCTGAAAACAACTCCCAAGCTTCTGCAAATTACACAAATAGAGGCCAGTCCTCTCGTAATCGAGGTCGTGGTCGAGGTCGGAGCACTTCCCAAACCCCTCCTCAAGGCTCAAATCAACAACCCTCCAGCAATCGACGTCAAAATTTCACAAGAGAGTCTGATACTCGCCCCATCTGCCAAGTATGCAGCAAACCAGGGCATTCAGCACTCTCTTATTACCATAGGTTCAATCTGTCGTACCAGGCTCCACCACCTTCATCTCATCAAGTGAATACTACGTGGTATCCCGACACTGCTGCAAGCCATCACTTCACCCCAGATTTGTCTAACCTTCGTCTTGACAGCTATCCTTACTCTGGCACAGACCAAGTCTCTCTTGGAGACGGATCTACAGTGCCTATACACCATCAGGGTTCTTCTTCTATCCCTTCATCTTCTCATGTCTTACACTTAACTTCTCTCCTTCATACACCCCTGCTTAACAAAAACTTACTCTCTGTTAATCGTTTTTGCATCGATAACAAAGTCTTCTTTGAATTTCATGATTGTTTTTTTGTGGTCAAGGATGCTCAGACGCAGGCACCTCTTCTTCGAGGAACCGTGGATAAGGGTCTGTATGTCCTCTCGTTGCCGGCAAGTCCATCCCCAACCTTGCACGCCTCCGCCGTCGTTCCCTCCTTTCAACTGTGGCACCAGAGACTAGGTCATCCTTCAGGCCCAATTACCACCCGGATTTCTTCTTTTTTCCAAGGCTCCAAGCCCACTGATCCATGTGAGTCATGTTCTTGGGCCAAAGCCCATGCTCTACCTCACCCACCTTCTTCTTCCACTTCCAACAAGCCCTTAGAACTTCTCTTTATGGATGTATGGGGTCCGGCCCATGTTTTGTCAATTAAAGGATGCAAGTTTTATTTGTCTATCATTGATGATTTTTCCAAATTTATTTGGATCTTTCCATTTCTAACAAAATATGTGGTCACCACCATTGTCACCAATTTCATCAAATTAATCGCCAACCTTTTGAACACTAAAGTCATATCTATCCAAACCGATTGCGGAACCGAATTCAAACCACTTCAAAACCTTTTTCACAATCTTGGTATAACCCATCGGCTAACTTGTCTCTATGCTCATGCTCAAAATGGGAGTGTTGAATCCCGCCATTGAAGGATTGTTGATACCGGACTCACCCTTCTTAAACAAGCTTCCCTACCCCTCAAGTTTTGGGACTATGCCTTTGAAACATTCACTACCTTATAAACCGTCTTCCCACACCCGTTCTACAAAATATCTCTCCATTTGAGAAACTTTTTACAAAGTCTCCCGATTATAAGACCCTTCGAGTTTTTGGTTGCCTTTGTTTCCCTAACCTTCGACCCTATAACAATCACAAACTTGCTTTCCGGTCCAATCCTACCATATTCCTTGGGTATAGTCCGAATCATTGTGGCTACATTTGTTACGATTGGGTTCATCACCGCCCTTACATATCTCGGGATGTCATCTTCCATGAATTTACATTTCCGTTTGCAAATATTTCACCACAAAATTCATCCTCATCATATGAATATGCCACCCTTCCATTTCCGGCTCTCCTTTCCCCAAGCCCAGCCCCCTGCGCCAGCCCACCTCCCTCTGGGCCCGCTTCTTCCAGCTCAAACCCAAGCCCACTGCCCTCTCTCTTAAATGAGGCCCAAAATGACACTACCCCTCCAAGCCCATTCCCTTCTCAACAACCCACTACCTCCTATAATTCGGATACTCCAAGCCCACCTTCTCATGCCCCACCTTACCCTCACCCGATGATTCACCATGACCACGTGTCAGGCTGTGATTGAATACGTATCACTATATATGTGCATGCCTTGCTATCAATAAAATGCAATACAGAGAATCATTCTCATTTTCTGTTATCTAGTATGTTGGGAGAGAACCACAATCCGAAGATGAGTTGGTTACTCACAGTTAAGGTTGAAGAGTTTGGAAAGTGTTTTGTTGGATGAATTGAAGGTCCAAAAATAGCCGACCCCGACATAGGAAGGAGGATGACAACCTTCAAGGCTCCAAAATTTGTCCGACTTCGACAAAGATCAGGATGATGTTTTTCCGTCAAAGTAACAAATTTTGGGAACTTTGGATTAGAAAGTTCTTGGTTCCTGAGAAGAAAGAAATGGAGGACCATGATTCCTCAAGCTTAACAAATAAAGGAGGTCATCCATTGTTTGAAGAATAAAAGTGGTTGCTCATTTGCAGGAATGAAAATGAGGTTGCTTACTAGACTTGTTGTTCCACTGGTAGAAGAATAAGAGAAGGTAGCGAGAACTGATCTTGGAGAAAAAGCTCTCCGTGAAGGAGGTTGAAAGCAAAACAAATGAGAAATCTTTCGGGAGGTCATCCCACGTCTATTTTAGACGGAATGAGATCCAATGGTTGCTAGAGAACTGAGGTCGTTTAACAACTATGTGTTACGCTCCGCGCATACTCCGAAATTATTATTAGTATAAAAACGTTGAATTGTATAGGATTGTTAAAAAAAATAAAACGATACTCTGCTGCAACATACTCCAAAATTTTCTTTTTCTTAGAATTAGGTTTGTTACCTTCAAATATTAAATAAGGCCTAAGTGATCAATACTCGGGGTAGCCCAACAACATACATCAACTAGATAAAATGCTCACTATATCCTCGGAGGGTCAAATAATAAACTTAGGCCCATAGACACGTTATAAGCGAAAGAAGCTAAAAAAATCAGCCGCATTATTCACCTCGCGGTAGGCATGTCGGAACTAGATGGATCAGTCCCTTTGTAAAAAGTTTTGCCACCTATGTACTACGGTGGACAAAACCAATCCCATCCGGTCCAAAAAATTCCTTGATCCGATCCGAGAAATCCGAGATTTTGGTACCCGTTTTGATCCGGTCAAAATTCAACCCAATGAGGGAGTTATTCCGGGATCACCGGAATGGGATTTTAGGCAGCCGGATATCCGCGGATACCCGGATAAAAATGGAGATACGCAGATATCCGGATACTCACGGATCACCGGTTATCTGGATAGTCTCGGATCACTATACAATCCCTGATATCCGGCTATTAAAAAAATTTTATTATAATATTCAATGTATTTATTTTAGGAAGAATAAATAAAACTTGTATATTACAATTTTGTACTAATATTTTATATTTTAACATATAATAAATGGAAAAATATTTGAGTTATGCAAAGTAATGAATTGATAATGTTAATTTGTTACACCTTAATCATACTTAGTTACTTTATATCACTATGTAATTTTGTACAAATATTTATGTTCGATATATATTACAATAATACATGGAATATATTGCAATTAGACAATGTAATAAATTAACAATGTTTATTTGCTTATGGCTTTACATGTACTTACGTATTCATATTAATCTTATTTAATTTAATTAAACATATAAACATCTGTTACTATACAACTTTGTACATATTCACATACTCATAACTTTCGAAACAAATATTCATAATAATCTTTTATTATAAGTTTATCTCATTGTAATATATATATATATATATATATATATATATATATATATATATATATATATATATATATATATATATATATATATATATATATATATAAAAGATGGTGTTACTAATATATAATTTTTTTATTAGAAGTTGATCTCATTTAAATGAACAAATATTCATAATAATCTTTTATCATAAGTTCATTCGTAAGATATATATTTTATATGTTAGTCTCATTAATAATACATTATTATAAGTTGAAGACAAGATAACTACAAACTGTTGTGATTTCCGGGATATACAATCCACTACCTAGGTAAAAAATTGCAGAGCTTGTAGAAATCCCCTAATTGAATCTATTTCGAGTATGTCTATAAAATATATATTATTCATTGTATTTGTCTAGCCTCTTTAATTCTTCACAAAGGAATCGATTGGTAAATTTTGATGTATATCCCTAGAAAGAAGTAAAATTGAGACTTTGTATCACAAACGAATCATATATAAGCTTCACTATTCAAGGCTTTAAGCTAAGGAAGACCCTCTAATAGAAAGAGTAGTTGAAGTTAAATTTCTAAACTATTGAAGTTCTAACAATCATATTTAATATATTGAAAAGTAATTTTAATTTTTTTTAAAAAAAATCAAATAATTTTTTTATAAAAATAGTTTTTAAACTTTTACAGTCTTTTTGCCATCGATTTTACCGACAATCATATTTTAATAAAATCACCCTTAAAACTAAACTCGCACAATGTGCGGGTAATACACTAGTTTCTAAATTATTGAAGTTCTAACAATCATTGTCTCTTTTATAATATTTTAAAAGTCAAGTGTTAAGTTAGTTGGGTTGAGTTAATTTTCTACCACTTGAATAAGGAGTGGACGGTAACTCTTTTGAAGGGAATTGATTGCAAATGTTGGGGAATTATGTTGCAAATAACAATATTAAAGCATAGAAGGAGAAACTACGTCTAAATCTGCACATTTTCTTATGTAAATTTGACCTATGGTGTAAAAGGTGTAAGCAATCGCATAAGACTACTAAAATTTTATTGAGTATATGACATTTTAAAAAAATCGGTTTAGCTACAATTAATGAGATAAGTTAATAAGTGGATTCTAATTGAAAAGCTAATGGACAAAGGGAGAGAGTTTAAGGACCTAAATGGAACGTGAAAAAGGTTAGGGATTTATTTGAACAAAATTGAAAGCTAAAAACTGCCAATGAATTTTATCCTGCTAGGGGCGCCGTCCGTACTACGCACACGCTTTATGTATTAGTGATATAACTAAATTTAAAGGTTTTCGGAAAAAACACTTAGACAAATCTAGAGTGATCTTGCTCAAACAACAATCTCAAAGAGTCGTCACAAAGGAGTGAGTGACGCCGTTAGGGAGAAACCTACTATCTGGGATTCCAGGAGGGAAAATCAGTCCCAATTCACTAAGTAGATAGATCGTAGGTGTACAGGTTACAAAAACTTATAAAAAAGAAGATCAAAACCTTATAAACATACAAAAAAAAACACTACACAAGTAGTAAAGAGACGAAAGGAAGATGATGCAAAGCAACTAAAACAAAGCTTCCAGTGAAGCATATGTTCGTAATCTAACTTCGTCAAGGATCACAAAAGACCTTGCTCTTCTCTCGCTCAAAATTCTCTTAGATCTCTTCTCTCCAAACTCTCTCTTTGGATGAGGATTTTGTGAATGTTGCCGGTGACAAATTGATGTATTCGAAGCTTTCGTGAGCTTAAGTACCTAGGGTTAGTCGGTGCCGTCTTCAAAACACGTGATCAACACGTGCCTCATTAAACCACCAAGAATATCAACGGTGAGGCCCACCACTTACGGCGCAAAGAGTAATAGCAAGGCCATACTCACCCAAGGTTCATATTAGCCGGGTTATAACATTTATATGGTATTTACATACATAGACCCATAGTTTAAGAATCTTACTAAAATAACACAATATGAATGATTACATCAACACGTTAGGGCATCTTAGGTTATGCTGAAGTCACACCAATATTACACTTAACATCTTAAGTGTCCTTATATGTTATCCAACAAGTCCTAAGTCACCTACTAACAAGTGTGCATTCATAAGTACGTGCATGCATGAATAGGGTTTAATTAATCATGGTTAATCAACAAGTTATACATAACCCTGTACATAAGTCCTATTATTTATACTACACATAACAATATGTCCTCCTAAACATAGGACTCCACACAACTATCTTCTAGTAGTGAATGGGGGTTATCTTGTTTGTCCTCAATTCATGTGACAACATATCTCATGGTACATCATAGATAAGCAGGAATTTCTATAATATGCAAATTTGCCAGTAATCATAATTTTAGTACCAAAATCATATGGATTCATATCATCTTTGATATTCTGAACTTGTATGAGCTTGTGTTTCACTTTCTTTCTGATATAGTGGAACCTAACACCAATTTGTTTGGTCCTTTCATGGTACATGGGATTTTTACAAATATGCACTTTGATAGTCAGTGTTGATAACAAGAATGATGATTGTGGAAGTTATAGCCTAAATTGTTAAACCTCCCCTGCAAGGATACGGGATCGGATGGAGTGTATTTAGGTATCGAATTCATAGAGGCCACATCTGTATTGGTTAAAATAAATAAACATATGTATTAACCTAAATAGGGAAGAATATTGATAAAACAAGTTGTAGAAATTAATTTGTGAACATAGAGCAATGGATAACAAGGTCTGAGATGATATAAGTGGGATGAATGATCCAACGAAGTGAGTATCCGTACTATAATGAGTCAAATAGCAACCACATATGTGAATACATGAACTTCAATCAACAATAATGTAGGTAACCATCTAAAATAGCATTTGACAAAGACAAACAAAAACCATGCTTTCCAACTCACGTAGCCCTCAATCTAGTGGTTCGGAGGGTGCAAGAAAACCCTAGAACTTAGAAATCCGAAAAAGACCAAGAGAAACCTTCGTTGGTGGCCCTTCAGTTTAAGGTACAAAGACCGAAACTTTCTACCATAGTTAGAAATCCTCGAGACAATGATAAATTGCTACTCTCATAACCAAATTCCTTTCAATAAATCCAATAAATGAACCTTTGCTTTTGGACCTTCAATTATTTATCTAAACTAGTTGTAAATACCACTTCTTTCGAAGGTAAATTGATGTGGGACTATCTTTGATAGCACCTAAATTATACAGAACCATCACAAAGTCAAGAGCAGGAGACGCTCAAGGAGAGGTTGCTTGCAAGATGCAAAGATGAGAGGATCCGATAGAATGAATAATTGCATGGAAGATGCAAAATATCGGTCAACACAGTGTAATCTTGGCCAAGATTTATGAATCGAGACCGAGATTCTCCACTGTTACGTATTATCGAGTAGAACTCGATAGGAGGATTATTATCCTCTACTTATCTTTTATTATTTTGATACCATTTTATTCAAAATGTAGTTGTTAGTTTTTGATCCTATCTTTTATTATTATTTTTTTAGATTATTTTTTAGAGGAATCTCTCCCATAAATAGCCTTAGAGGAGGAGATTCATATGATAGTTAGATTTGAATTTGATTTCCACATATTTGTGAGACACTTGTGACTTCGTTTACTGAGTTTGTATTTTATCATTTCTATTTAATCAAAAGGAGAGTTTGTGGTTGAATTGTTTAAGCCTTGAAAGTGAATTCATCTACTCTTTGGTTGAATCGTTTTTTGTGCTATTAGAGGGTCTTTCTTAGCTTATGTCTTATTCAGAAGGCTTGTGTAAATTCCTCTACTCTTTCTACTAGAGGGTCTTATATTTGTGAGACACTTGTGGGTTTTTTTTATGTATTTTAGTATATGATATTTCAGTGTTATAAATGTTGGTTTATATTTATTTGTGCCTTGTTGTAAAATCTGGTGAACTTGTTGTCAGGCTAGGGTTAGAACTCATTGTGAGGTTCTAGGCCGTAGCACTCCGAGTCCTATGGACTTGGGGTGTTACAAACATGGTATCAGAGGCTTAGGTTGACAACAATGGCACTCGCAATCTTCTTGAAAGGCCGAATAGATAAATAAACAGAACCCGAAAGGGGTATGAGTTTTCAAAAGGAATATTGGTTTTAAAATTAATTGATTTGGGATAGAATGTACGGAAAACCATCACTCCTTCCATGGATCTCTGCAGTTTAGTGTGTATGTTGGATTCTAGTTAGTATTTCGGATATGTGTGTGTGTGTGTGTGTAGTTTAGCTTGGCCTTTTACGTTAGATATGCTTATCCCGCAGATGGCTCGTACGAGAGCAACATTTGTTGTAGGACGGGGTAGAGGTAGACTACCTCTTCCTCTGGTAGTCATAGGTCAGGCAAGAGTTCCCATCGATGATCCGCTATAGGTGGAAGATAGAGCTGAGGAGGTTGATGAGAGTACCGTTCTTGAGATTGGGAATGGGATGGCTACTAGACAAAGAGCTCAACAAGTACAATCTGATGATATGAATCATATCTCAATGAGAGGACCTAAGTTCCGAGTGTACATCCGTCAGGTTGAGGAGGCTTCTAGGGAAGGTAGGCGTGCCCCAGATCCACCAACACTTGTGAGATCATTTGAGATGTCACAGGAAGTGACAAAGATGCCAATCATACCGGCACGAGCTGTTAAGGTTGTCAAGTCTCCAGCGAGCAGAGACCACCGCGACTGGATTCTTGGTTGAAGACTTTTCACTAGATGGGAGTACCCCCTTTCACTAGAAAGGTGAGGTTAGAGGTTGAACACTGGATCGGGCATGTAGACTCAACATTAGAGTCGATTAGATGCCTTGAGGATAGACGAGTAGAGTTGTTGCAGACTCTATTCCGAGACTTAGCACAGTACTAGTGGAGGACCATTCGTGGTCAAGCCACTAGATACGACCAGATGAGGAGTCTCATCAAAGAGCATTTGTGCTCTGTCTTATTGAGGAGGGAGAAACTGCAGGACTTCATGAAGGCTGGAGTTGAGGATGTTCTTATATACGAGGCGATCAGGGGATTCCAAGAGGAGCTGGAATTTCCGGGTCCAGCTACATCTCTAGAGGACCAGCATGTATATCTATTCTCCCATAGACAGGGGGAGGGTACCCGTTTCTACATGGCGAGTTTTCACTATGATTCCCTCATAGACTATTAGGATCGGGCCTCGGCGTACGAGAGACAGCGAGCTGGCCATAGGAGGGCTTCTCAAACTGGAGGGTCTAAGAAGACACAAAGGACGGGACAAGCTAGTGTTAGTGCTGAAGTATCGGGTTCTGGGCGGAGCCAGAAGCAGAGACGTCCGAGTTACCCCTCAGCCCCACAAATTGCAGAAAAGGGACGATAGTGCTTCAACTACGGTGATCCGGGACATTTGCGGCTTGAGTGTCCGTGGGAACCGGTGACTTGCTTCACATGTGGCAAGTTAGGTCACCGGGCTACCTAGTGCTAACAAGGCAAGACTTCTTCTCAACAGGGTTCTTCCCCTGCTAGTGTTGTAGGAGGTGGTCAAAGGTCGTCTTCCTATCAATCACAAGGACAGCAACAACGAGTCCCAGATCATCCTACTACTTAAGGTTTTGTGCTAGGACCTAGTAGGGGCAGAGGTTGTGGTGGAGGTACCACTAATACTAGAGGAGCACATGCTCAAGTGTACGAGTTGAAGAGCACAGAGGAGCTGGCAGCGCCAACCACTACATGTACTATTCAGATTAATAATTTACCTGTTAGAGTACTTTTTGATACGGGTGCTACGTACCCATTTATTTTGTATGCATGCATAAAGCGCTTGGTCTTAGATACGGTAGACGGGATTCCCATTATTATAAGGTTACTTGATGGTAGTAGGGTTAGAGGTACCCACGAGATACACGATTGTCCTATATATATATGGGAAATTGTGATCAGCTTGTAGAGTTATTTGTTATGTCCTTAGTACATGAGGAAGTCATTTTGGGGATGGATTGGATGGACCGTAATAGTGTGAGTTTAGATATCGGTAGGCGGACTATGTTGGTCACTAGCGAGGTAGGTTAGATTGAGATTTTCTGAGGTTGGGACCTTGGAAAGTTTGGTACTGTCATCAACGTAGTCCAAACGACGAGGCTGATTGGACAGGGTTGCGAGGCCTTGTGGTGTTACACCATGAAGGAGAGCGAGAGTCTGACATTGCAAGGAATTCCCGTCGTATGCGAGTTCATCGATGTTTTTGATGAGCCATCTAACTTACCGCCACAAGGAAGCGTGGATTTTGGCATCGAGTTAGAGTCAGGGACGAGACCGATCTCGAAGGCACCATACCGTATGACACCTATCGAGTTACTGGAGATGAAGAGGCAACTCGAGGAGTTAGTTGATAAGGGCTTCATACGCCCTAGTGTTTCCCCTTGGGGTGCGCCGATACTTTTTGTGCGGAAGAAGGACAAATCGATGAGGTTGAGCATCGATTACCGAGAGCTGAATAAGATGACCATTAAGAACAAGTACTCACTACCCCGTATTGACGGCTTACTGGATCATCTGTAGGGAGCTTCTGTGTTCTCTCGTATAGATTTGAGGTCCGGATATCACTAGTTGAGGGTGAGAGAGCAGGATGTCCCCAAGACGGCATTTCGGACTCGATATGGCCACTACGAGTTTGTAGTGATGTCATTCGGGCTCACGAATGCGCCCGCCGTTTTTATGGAGTTGATGAATGGAATCTTTATCGACCTCTTGGATCGGTTTGTGGTGGTCTTCATAGATGACATCCTGGTGTACTCTCGGAGTAGATAGGAATACGTAGGACATTTGAGGACCGTGTTGCGAGTTTTGCAGGATAGAGAGTTGTACGCCAAGCTCTCTTAGTGCAAGTTTTGGATGCCTGAGGTGGCCTTCCTAGGTCATATAGTTTCCGCCAAGGGGATCAAGGTTGATCCGGCAAAGATCGAGTCAGTACTAGCTTGGACGACTCCGAATAATGTCAAGGAAGTACGGAGCTTCCTTGGCTTAGATGGATATTACCGTCGGTTTGTGGAAGGGTTTTCTATGATCGCCCGACCACTTACCAGTCTGTGGAGGAAGACTACCCGGTTTGTATAGTACAAGCCGTGTACTCAGAGTTTCGAGGAACTGAAGAGGAGATTGACCTCCGCTCCTATCTTAGTACAACCAGAGGGCACATAGGATTTTGTGTTGTATAATGACGCATCCAAGCTAGGCTTGAGATGTGTTTTGATGCAGCGAGGTAGGGTAATTGCTTATGCGTCTCGATAGTTGAAGACGTATGAGGGGAATTACTCAACCCATGACCTCGAGTTGGCTGTAGTGGTACACACCTTGAAGATTTGGCGGCATTACTTGTATGGTGTTTCATGCCAGATCTTCACAGACCATAAAAGTCTGAAGCATATTTTTACTCAATGGGAATTGAATAACAACCAGAGGAGATGGTTCGAGTTGATCAAGAACTTTGACCTTCAGATTTTGTATCATCTAGGGAAGGCAAATCTAGTCGTCGACGCCCTTAGTAGTTAGACGCCTCGAGAGAATGCGATAGCGAGATTAGCAGCTCAACCTCAGTTGTAGAGTGATCTAGCGTGGCTAGAATTGGACATACAGTTTCCTAATACAGATAGTAATCTGTCTACCTTAGAGGTTCTACCTGATCTGTTGGAAGAGGTCCAACAGAAGCAAGAGACTTGCCCGACGTTGAGAAGGATCCGAGACAGGATGCCTCGAGGTGAGGCTCCACAGTTCACCATAGGTGTTGATGGAGTGATGAGACGCCGCATCACATCTGTGTACCTTCTGATAGAAAGTTGAGGCAGAAGATCTTATAGGAGGCTCACACCACACCTTACTCAGTGCACCCGGGTGCGAGTAAGATGTATCAAGATGTGAGGCATTCATTTTGGTGGGACGGGCTGAAGTCCGATGTGGCCAGGTTTGTGGCTGTAACACTCCAAATTCTGAAAATGGGTCCCGTTCTTAGATTAACAACAATTTTACTTGGATCTTACAACAAGGCACAAAAGTATTTAAAATATTTGAAAACTTTAAACAATATATACATGGAGAATATGTATCAGCCTTACAAGAAAAGATACTAAAACGACGCATATGAAGAACAAAAGACATTCCCGTCCCCAACTAAATGAGTACGTAGACCCGGCTGACCATTTCCTCCGGATCTCTCTACAACTGTCTTAACCTGCAAGGCAACTACAAGCGGTATAAAACCGTTAGCTAACATTCTATCCATAAGGATAAAGGTAAAAGCACAAACACACAACATACACAATCAACATACAACACTCAATCCTTTTATTATCTTTAAATACGTGATAGGTTATTACTAATGATACTTATTTTGTGACACGAGGGATTCCCAAACCTCGCCCCTATCCCTGTTTACCAACGCGGAATGGTACTAATGCATCTGATCGTCTACCTAACTGGGCTGGTCGTAGGGAACCTCCTAGACTCTCGCAAGAGCTAGACAGATGATGTCACGACCCGTTATCATACACTTGGGTCAATTACGTAAATAATAAAGTCGGCCTAATCCGGTTTCGTTATTTATTATAACTAACAAACACCACTCATACACATTACACTCATACAAAAAGCCAGCTAAGTAAGTCCGTGGACTTACCTGAATCAGATCTCGACTCTCTTAATCACAACTCAATCTGTAATTGTATAACTCGGTTGCCTGTCAAAGGAGGCAAGTGTGTCAGCACACTTTCTAGGTAATTAGAAGTCTAAGACTTCTAAGGTAGTAGATCCTATTAGAACAGAATTTAATACAGCACCAATTTATGTTAAAATGACTATTTTACCCTTGGTCCCGAAACTTTCAAAAATTCCATAATTCATGCCTAAACTCTTATTTGAGACTAAAAAGTCATATTCTAACTCCTAAAGATGAGTTTGATTACAAACTGGCAATTTACCCATTTTCCTATTTTCGGAAAGATCGTTAAGGTCCAACTTCGGCTTCAAATCTAAAATTCGAATAATCTTATAAAAATTCTGAAATAATTTCCTAGATCATCTATGATATCTCATCTACTCCTAGGAGCAAGAATTTCTTAAAACTGTTCAACCATCACTTCTATAAAAATTTCCAAAGTTGGTTACAACACTTTAAAATTTCTATACTTAGTCAAAATCTGAGTATATTTTCTAATTGTACAACAAGTCCACTTTGAGTCTCTATAACTCTAATTCCCACCGTTGGATTCATCTCAACTTTTGACATATTAACCTATGCATGACACTAAACAACATCCCAAAAACGGAACGCTGGATCTTATCTCTACGGCATCGAAAAGCATGCTCAAACTTGACTGATCAACACAGTTTCTGGAATTTCAGCAAAACACTTAATAAAACAGCACACTGTCTTAACTTTGAAAAATCATAACTCCTAAACCGCTCGCTGGATTTATCCCAAATTTTGATATGTTCTACTATAAAATCTTATCTATAATATATCAAAAATTCAGCAGCAAAGGAGATCAAAAGCTTATTTAAAACCATCTCACAAAACTGCATCACATGCTGTTTTTCTCAACATGCAGCACACTTATAAAAACTGCATAAGGAGTCAACTTTGCAACATCATAACTCTCAAACAGTAACTCCGATTCTTCCCAAATTTTAGTATGATCTACTGTGTACTACTGACTACAATATACCCAAAATTCAGCAGCAATAGAGGAGTATAACTTACTCAAATCTTGATCCGAAGTTGACTGTTTTTCACTTCCGAAAACTCAGAAAACGCATCAGCTCTTCAAGCTATCTTCCGAGGCTGTTAGGGACGGATTAATGACACAAAGGGTGCTCACATCAGCATATATATGTTAAGGATTGATCAAAGAGAAGAACCAAGGAAGGACGGATTTGGATCTTACTCGATTCCATGACTCGAAAGTACGGGAAAGATAACACCAAGGCTGCTGCGAATCAGATCTGGGCTCCTCCGTATCAGTGGTCAGTTGGTGTCGATAGAAGGGAAAAGAGAGCCATCTCAGGGTGCCGGTTCCGGATTCCCAACTGCCCCAGCGGCTAGGGCAAGACGCGCCCATGTTTCTCTTGCATAGGTGCGGTCCGATGTCCTCCTTGGCGGCGTTGTGGACGAACTGAACGAAGGCTGAAGGCCATAGCTATATCGGACTCAAGGGAGAGCAATGTGGTCTCGGTCTTCTGTTGCTTGCCTGCAGACGAAGGAGAGGTAGTTGTGTGTCGCTTGTCACCTCCACCTGTGCTCGCCGGAGAGAGGGGAAAGGTTAGACGGCGCCTTGGTCCTTGCTGCTCGTGACCACCGTCAAGAGGGGTGTGCGGATGTGCCGGCGCTGCAGCTTGTGGAAGAAAACATGCTAGGGCTGGTACGTGGGTTTCAGAACACGTGAATAGAATCTAGGGCAAGGGAGATGCTGAAGCAGCTTGTGTGTTTTGGGCTGGCCGGCGCTGTAGCTTGAGGACATAAATGAATAAAAAGTAGGTATGTAGATATACTCGGATGAAGAAATAGGAGTATCAGTAGGTGTATATATATATATATATATATATATATATATATATATATATAAAGACGTACAAGTTAGTGTGTGTAAAGTATATAGAAGCTTGGAATTTTATGGACATATAATCTTTATATAAGAGTATATTTATAAGCATAAATATAGAATATATAAAAATGCGAGTATATATATATATATAAGTACGAGTTTGGATTTCTGAAATTATGTAGATATAAGTGAGTTGAGCAAGAGGAAAAACATGTTGACGGTATTATGTATGTAGTAGCATAATTAGTAACCGGAGAGGAGGAATGTTATCCTTCTTAGGGTTGTCTCGAGTTTGGACCTTATAACCTATAAGTAGCTATCTGAGAGACATAATTTTGGAAAACAGGGTCAAAAGAAATTAGTAGAATTCAAGAATAAACTTCGGGAATTTACGATACCAAGGGTAAAATGGTCTTTTACCATAATAGAGCTTTTTCCGTAATTCCTTCGCATAAGGTTGGACATCGAGATGTGATTTTGATATACATGCCTTATTCGATAGGCGTTTGAGTTACCACGAGTACGGACTTTTTGAGGAGTGTAGAGTGTTTTGATTCAAGTAAGTCCTTGCGACTTACTTAGCCAGTTTCTGAGTGTTAGTTGAATGATAGTAGTGGTGTGTGCTATTGCTTGATTTAATAATAATAACTTGCTAGGACGACTGTTATTATTACGTTTAAGGCCCAAGTGTATGTATAACGGGCCGTGACATCACTGCCCAACTCTGACAGGAGACTGAGAGGTTCTCTATACCCAAACCATGCAGGTACAAGGTGAGATGCATCGGATCCATTCCTGATGGTTACACGGGGGCGGAGGCGAGGTTTGGGAATCCCTCGTGTCACAAAATAAGTATCACTAGAGTGAACGAGTAAATTAAAGCAAGATAATAAAACGGACTTGTTTGAAAGCATGCTGAGTGTTTATGTTTATCTGAGTGTGTTTGTGCTGCTATTATTCTGCTAATATTTAGATAAATAGCTAACGGTTCTTCTTGTTGTTGTTTTAGATTTACCGCAGGTTAGATCAACAGCTGAGTGATCCGGAAGTAGTGGTCAGCCGGGTCTCCATACTCCTTAGAGCGGGGTTGGGGTTGTTTTGTCTTTCCTTTCTTTTGGTTAAGATAGTTGTTCTTTTCTTTTGTTTAAGTATTGTAGGCTGCTAGACAGTGTTGCATTCATTACTCTAAAAACATGGCTTTTATGAATTTCGGTTTCTTTATTTGTGTCTTGTTGCAAAATCCTAGTAATGTCGTTGTCAAACTGAGGTCGGAACCCATTGTGAGGTCCTAACCAGTAATACTCCGAGTTTTGAGAATTCGGGGTGTTACAGTTAGGGACGGATTAATGACACAAAGGGTGCTCACATCAGCATATATATGTTAAGGATTGATCAAAGAGAAGAACCAAGGAAGGACGGATTTGGATCTTACTCGATTCCATGACTCGAAGGTACGGGAAAGATAACACCAAGGCTGCTGTGGATCAGATCTGGGCTCCTCCGTATCAGTGGTCAGTTGGTGTCGATAGAAGGGAAAAGAGAGCCATCTCAGGGTGCCGGTTCCGGATTCCCAACTGCCCAGCGGCTAGGGCAAGACGCGCCCATGTTTCTCTTGCATAGGTGCGGTCCGATGTCCTCCTTGGCGGCGTTATGGACGAACTGAACGAAGGCTGAAGGCCATAGCTGTATCGGACTCAAGGGAGAGCAATGTGGTCTCGGTCTTCTGTTGCTTGTGTTCGCCCCTAGAGGTGTGTGCAAATAAGCTTTAAATTTATAAAACTAGAATCAAGCAGCGAACCCGCAGTGTACGGATCGACGTAGCTAAGCAAGAATTCCAAAGTATCGAACACAGGGATTTGGGTGGGAACAAATTCAGTTATAGATTGTCAAGCGGGTAAATATGAGAGTTTTGCAAATATTGGGAAAACAACAATCCTAAAGATCCAGGTATCCAGTTTTGGCAATCGATTCAAGATATACTAAATGATGTAAAGACAGAGTTGAGATATGCAAAGGTATACTAATGCAAGGTAATCGTACGGTGAAGTTCCAAAAACCTTATATAACTCACCTACAAGGCACTCCCTATACAGGTTGTTGAGGCTCAATATAGAAAGATTCTAAAGATGAGAATTAGTGTCAAATACCCAAACTTATAACCCAAGGATCAAGACTAACTTAACCGATTGAGGTTGTGACACTCACAATCGAGGTAGAGGTTGTTGAGGCTTCACTACCACCTAGAAAAGACAAGTCTAAACTAAGTTAAAGCAAATCTTTAACTTTGGATTAAAGTAAAAGCAAGTTCGTGGACTTAAAGGAAATCACAGTTGGTTCTTGAGGTTCCACGGTCGTGGAACTCAAGAACAGACCGTAATTTAGGGTTGTCGGCGATTCTCTCTAACTCTCAGGGTCTAATCTGTTTGCGATCGATCTATCATCATCTAAGCCACAACTATCAACCTTTCACCTTAGAATTGTTAAGGGTTTTTAGCCAATAACAGTCATGTTGATATCAATTCAAGAATTAGAAGATAGAAAGATGAAAACTTTCAAGAACTTTCAATAATCTCCAAACTAGTCTCAAAATCACAAAGAGAACAAGTATTGTCCAAAAGATTCAAAGTAAAGCAAACAATCACAACCTTAGGAAAGAAAGGAAACGGGATGTCAATCCGTTTCCAAATGAAACCTAAACAAGAAGAGAGATCTTCTTGCAAAATCTTCCGAAAACTCCGATCTTCCACCAATCCGAAGATCTCAACAGCAATCTCCACCAAAAGTGCGAGATTAGGGCAATTCCTAAATACGAACTTCGATCTCCAAAAGGATGTCATTGCCAAACGATCCCTTCACGCGGATGTCGGGTGAAAGCGTCGATCTAAGCGAGCATAAGCGACTCCCTAAGCAGGCATGACGGAATCTTGCTTCGTCCGTCTTTTTATAATGCAGGGCAAAATTTCGGCCCGGCCCAATCTTCAAAAGATCGTGGCTTCAAAGTGTGGCGAAAAGATTCGACAAGATCACGGTCGTGGAAGTGTTCCACGACCGTAATTTAGAGCGTGGATATAAATACGGTTTGCACCATATGTTCCACGGCCGTAATATCCTCTGGAATGAACTTCAATTTCTGACTATGAATCCACGGCCGTAATTCCGAACGTGGTTTGGATTCCGGCCGTATTTTAGGGCGTAATTTAGGGCAAGAACGTGATTCTCCCCTAGCCTCGTGCATTCCTTAAGCTAAAGCTCCAATTTGCTTCCAAAGAATGTCCTAAATCTACGGACATATCAACTCAACTCTCCTTTGCTCGATTCCGTTCGGAAATAGCTCCAAATCACCTATAATCAACATAGAACTAGTGTAGACATCCATATCGACAATATAGGTAATACTAGCTCACATATGCGCAAAGTTCAATCAAAGACTATCGATATGAATCAAATACGTTTAGAAAACGTGCCTAAAATATCACAATATTTCATGCTAACAAATAACCCCATACTTAACACTTGCTTGTCCCTAAGCAAGGTCTTTCAAAAAGCTTTAAACAAGAGTTAGGATGAAATATGTGTACCTTCTTTTGGGTGAATGTGACTTCTAAAGAATAGATCATTCTCAAACCTTGCTTCAATCGTTCTTCAAACTTTCACACACTTAATTAAAGAGTAAAAGGCAAAGGAAATTCATGAACCAATTTAACTTCAAAACAAGCATTATAACCCTCAAACATTATCAAAATCAATCACAAGAAACTTCAATTTAGATCACCAAGTCATATAACATTCTTTTGATCTTAAGGACTTTCAAAGAAAAGGTCTAGAATATGGAAGGGAAGGGAAAACTTTAAGGGAAAGTGGTGCATAAATCCGGTAAAATGGACAACTACCTTCTTCTTCTTATGCGGTTCCCGCAACACTTCAACTTAGAGCTTCGCTCTCTTCCTTTTATTTTTTCGACTTTACTTTTGGAGTTATGGACAGAGGTGCACAAAAACCGAAGCCTAGGAGATCGGCGTTTCTCAAATTTTCAAGAGATGCCTCAAACCCTTAGCGCACATACCATAATCCGCTAGGAATATCGCTCAATCCGACTTTGGCAAAACACAAACACCCGGCTATGTGAATGGTGCCGAGTTACTCATCGTCATGATTGACTTCCCCAAACCTATAATTTCTTTCTATTCAATTGATTGCAAATGATTGTTCTCATGGCCCTCCCACATCAAACGTGCCTTTTTCATTCACTTCTCCAAATTCCCGGATAGGTAAAGGAGGCTAATATTTCAATGAGGAGCTAGATGATCAAAGAAAGAAGAAAGAAAGTATCGAATTGCCTTAATCATTTCAACAAGAAGTATACGTCTTGGATATCGTAAATATCTTCGTCAAAGATTGGCTCCTTCACTAGAGTGGAAAGAACGAACTCTAATTTCTCTTCTCCAATATCAAAAGCGAGTCTCCCATTCTTGCAATCGACCATGCAGCCGGAAGTTGCAAGAAACGGTCTTCTGAGTATGATCGGGATCGGACTATCTGCAGGAATGTCAAGCACGACAAAATCAATGGGAACAAAGAATTTACCTAGCTTGACCGGGACGTCTTCTACAATACCGACGGGGCGAGTGATGCATCGATCCGCCATGTATAACGTCATCTTTACCGGTTTAGGATCGCCTAAACCGATCTTCCTACATAGTGCAAGTGGTATGATGCTCACACTTGCTCCTAAGTCACATAAAGCGTCATATGTGACATCTCCCACTCCAATGGGAATGCAAAATGACCCCGGATCCTTCAACTTTGGGGGCATTTTCTCCTTCATGGTCTTGATGAGATCCGAAGAATCCGAACTCATCTTGACCTCTCCGAAATCTTCTAGCTTCCTCTTGTTGGAGAGGAGCTCCTTCAAGAACTTGCCATAAGCCGGCATACCTACAATAGCATCAATGAAAGGTATATTAATATGCAGCTTACTCATGAGTTCTATGAACTTACCGAATTGTTTGTCTAGGCGCGCTCGCGCTCTAGATTGAGGGAATGGTAGGGGAGGCTTGTAAGCCGGAGGAGGAACATAGACATCTTCCTTCTCCTTCCCCTTCTCCTTGCCCTTTTCTACGGGGACTTCAATGAACGTAGGCTGCGGATCGGTGGTAGTCACTCCGCTCCTAGTTGTTATCGCCATTACCCTTCCCTTAGGGTTGTCCTCCGTCTTGCCTGGAAGTTTTCCTTGATTCCTAGGAACTTCCTCCGCGTGGTTGAACATTTGGTTTTCTAAAACCTTTTGAGCTTTATCAACCTTGCAGACGAAGGAGAGGTAGTTGTGTGTCGCTTGTCACCTCCACCTGTGCTCGCCGGAGAGAGGGGAAAGGTTAGATGGCGCCTTGGTCCTTGCTGCTCGTGACCACCGTCAAGAGGGGTGTGCGGATGTGCCGGCGCTGCAGCTTGTGGAAGAAAACATGCTAGGGCTGGTACGTGGGTTTCAGAACACGTGAATAGAATCTAGGGCAAGGGAGATGCTGAAGCAGCTTGTGTGTTATGGGCTGGCCGGCCATACTCGAGATCGGGGCTTGTCTAGGCCTCGTCAAGGCTTGTCTGGGCCTTGTCAACTGCTTGTCTGGGCCTTGTCAACTGCTTATCTGGGCCTTGTCAACTGCTCGAAGTCCGAATTGATTCGGAATTAAACGGAATAAAAAATTCGGATATTACATCAGTGCCCCCTTAAAATAAGTTTTGTCCCGAAACTTAGAATAAGGTACTTAATTAAACGACTTCCATAAATAAACTGTTATGTCCTAGTCTCACTAAATTTTTATTCGTTTCCTAAACTTCTCTAACCCTATCAAAGCGTAACGAAAAAATTGGTCGTTACAGTGGCACAGTGTGCGACCTGTTAGCAAGTCAAGATAGAGCATTGTAGACCCAGAGGAGAACTCCATCCACTGCTAGTATCGCAGTGGAAGTGGGAGGACATTTCCATGGATTTTGTTACTAGCTTGAGGCTAAGTAGATGTTTTGATGCTATATGGGTTGTAGTTGATAGACTGACAAATACAACATGTTTTATCCATATTCGAGAAATGTGGGCGGTGAGTCGGCTAGCAGAGGAGTTCACTAGGTAGATAGTGAGACTCCATGGGGTACCAATGACTATTATGTCTAGTAGAGATGGACGTTTACTTCGCGGTTTTCGCAATAGGTACACACTACTTAGGAGTTAGGGTATGAGCTTTCACTTTACGATGGCTTTTCATCCTCAATCAGACGGTAAGTCAGAGGGGACTATACAGGCCTTAGAGGATATGTTGAGGGCTTGTGTGCTAGACTGGGGACAGGTGTGGTCATACCACCTCCCGTTGTTTGAGTTTTTGTACAACAACAACTGGCATGTGATGATTAAGATGACCCCTTATAGGACATTGTACGGACGGAGGTGCCGTACACCTTTATGTTGGGATGAGCCAAGCAGTATCAACGGCATAGCTCCCGAGAAGATACAGGATGATATAGCTTGAGTGGCATTAATTAGGGAGAAAATATTGGCCGCGTAGAGCCGTTAGAAGTCTAATGCAAACAATAGGCGTCGGCCTCTAGAGTTCAGAGTTGGAGATCATGTTTGGTTGAGAGTATCACTGACGCGAGACGTTAAACGTTTTGGCATTAAGGGGAAGTTGAGTCCCCAATATGTCGGACCTTTTGAGATTTTGGAGCGAGTTGGAGAGGTGGCATACCGACTTGCGAGGGTGTTCACTCCGTCTTTCATGTGTTTCAGCTGAGAGAGTATATACCAGATCCGAGGCAAATTATCAGTGATGAGGATTTAGTAGTTGAGCCGGACCACACGTTTATTGAGCATCAAGTAACGGTCCTAGAGTGGGTATGAAATGCTTGTGCTCGAAGGAAATTCCTATGTTGAGGATACAATGGTCTAGACGGGGAGTCGATGAGGTCACATGGGAGACGGAGGATAGTATCAGGAGAAACTATCCCGAGTTTTATATAGAGATTTATAGTTATATATTGGTGAGTGTGATGTGATTATGTGATATTATGTGTTGTTTGTTTTTCGTGTAGATTGTGATGTGTGATCTTATTAGATCTTCTTGTGCTAGCATGAGTTGTGATTATAGTTTTATTGGAGATGGTTTTACCTTCATGCTATCGAGTGAGATTGTAGATTGCTGGAGATAGTTTTGCCTCCATGCTATCGAGTTGTGATTATAGTTTGATGGAGATGTTATGCCTCCGCGATGTTGAGTGTTTATATCTCGGCGTTTTAGACCGAGAAGATCCGAGGTTATTAAATTTTTGGGACGAAACTTGTTTTTAGGGGGATATGATGTAATAACCATGCTTAGATGAAGGCCCCACGATCGCACCTCGCCATGGCCGCAATCGCGCTGCCACAGTCGCGGCGAGGAAGACCAACGGTCGCGGGTTAGCATTGTAGGTGGCCGACTTTTTAGCCGACCACCTTTCCGTTTCTTCCTTCTTAAGCTTCTTCTTTCCGTCATTCTAAGGATTTCCAATTTTCTCTCCAGAACTTCTTCTTCTTTTTCTTCTTCTTCTTCTTCAACTCACTTTCATCCTTTCTCCCTTCCTTTTCCTTTCTCTTCTTGGAATTCCTCTTTGGATCTTCTTCCAAGTGAAGAATTATGATGAAGATGATGTATGTGTTGCTGTTGTGAGAAGTTGGCAAGGAGTGAAACTTGATTCCTCCTTGTTTAGTTGAGAAGTTGGTGAGCAATTCTTCCTTCTTTTCTCCTTCTTGTTTTTTCTTTCTTTTCTTGTTCATGGATTCAACAAGTTGATCTTGTTGTTGTTGGTGTTTCGGATGTGTTGTATATGTGTATGATGAAGGGCGGGTTTTTGCCTTGGTTGCTCCCAGTTGAGGAGTGTAGAGTTGTAAGAAGAGATCTATCAAAGAGCACAAGAGTGGTGTTGTGTTGAGGAAACCACGCCCGCGCCTTGTCTGAGTCGCCCCCGCGCCTTCAGGCGTGTCACCACCCCCCACATGCGTTTAGCTGTGTCGCGGCGTCGGATCCTTGTCACCACGCCTCTTCTGGCCCGCGCCTAGCTTCAAAACTTACAAAGTCTTTGGTAAGTTCAACATTCCCTCTTGATCCTTGTTTAGAAGCATGCTAGGCTAGTAGAATGTTGAGATTGATGATGATTTTATGATAGTGTATGCCTTGAAGAGACTTTGAGGTTTTCAAAGGTTATTCGAGGTTAATTACAATGTTATGATCCTTGTGGATCTTTTGGGACTAGGAGTGAGTCTTCTAGTATGATGATGCGATGATTGATATATATATATATATATATATATATATATATATATATATATATATATATATATATATATATATATATATATATATATATATATATATATGTGTGTGTGTATATATATATATATAGTATAGATCATATGAAAACATGCTTATCGTGTAATCATGAGAAAATATTCGTAATTATTAATAGTTTTGTTGTGAATGTGTCATATCGTTTAATGTATTATTCGTAGTTATTATTAATTTTGATATCTACTCTAGATCTCGACCCTTAATACTCACCATCCGACGGTCTAAGATTGTTCTCATGATTACACGATAAGCCTGTTCTCATGAGAACCGCACCCTATATATATATATATATGCCTTGATTATCAGGCGGTGTTCATTCCTACAAGAATTTGAGAGGTTGATTGTTGTTGAGGTTATTTGGATACAAGTAAGTCCGTAAGACTTACTTATGTGCATTCCTATATCGGATGTATGCATGAGTGGTGTTTGTTATATGCTTTATAGCATGCGATATATTGATTATTACCGACGATGTATTGACCCACTGATGATGGGTGGTGATAACTTGTCTAGTACTCTCGAGGGAGGCTGGAGGGTTCTCTAGAACTATGACAATCCTGGTATACGGTGAAGGTACCGAGGCACTCTTTATGGTATACGGCGAGGTGTTCTTAACCACTCTAGATGGTGAGAGAAGCAGAGGCGAGAATGGTATACTTCTCGTGTCACACCTTTAAAATGATTATGAATGTATGACTTTATAAAGATAATTAATCCGAAAATGTGTCATAGCATGCTTGGTGTTTATTGTTATTGTGATGTGTGTATGTGCTTATGTGTGATCTTCTATATGAATTGTTAGGTAACGGTTTATACCGTGTTGTAGATGTCTTGCAGGATAGGAGGACTGCAGAAGTGCAGAGTGAGATGGTCGAGTGATCAGCCAAGGGTTTCCATACATCTAGGATGATTATGAGCTTTTGAATGTATATATGTATATGATGATACTGTTTTGATACTCGACTTGTGGGTTTTGTATGTATTTCAGTACATGATATTTCAGTTTTATAAATGTTGGTTTATATTTATTTGTGTCTTGTTGTAAGATCCGGTGAACTTTCTGTCAGGCCAGGATCAGGACACATTGTGAGGTCCTAGACCGTAGCACTTTGAGTCCTATGGATTAGAGGCTAAGGAAGCCAATAACCTAGAAACCTCCTCTTGAATGGTTCTTACTTTAGATCTAATAATAACTCCTTCCATGACATGACTTGTAGAAGATGTAGACTCCTCCTTCAATACTTCCACTCTTCCTTTAGTGATTGATCCATGTATAGGAGGTGTTGGGGATGGTCGCTCATTATTGTTTTTCCTTTCAAAAAAAGGGAAACATAAGACTCATATAGTCATATATATGTATGAGTCCTATGTGAACGTGACACGTTTAGGTTTTAGAGGATACTCATAGAGTAGATAACCTCACTATTCAAAGTTTGCGTTGGGTTAGGAGGTAAAATGAAAACGGAATGAATACAGGTAAGAAAAGAAAATGAAATGAAAATTGTTATGTTATTTTCATGTGTTAAAAAACCTCTAACATCCGAGAAAGGTTGATTGATTTGATATTATTAAGTATACAAGAATGATTTCTAACAAATTGAAAGAGAAAGGTTGATTGATTTGATATTATTAAGTATACAAGAATGATTTCTAACAAATTGAAAGAGACCTAAGAGTTTATGTTTAGTTTTATTTAATGTTTAAGTGGGCTGTAAGGACGTAGGCCCAAATGGATAGCCTGAATTCGTGGCCCATCTGTATACATTCGAGAAAGGTTGGGCGTAGGGCACAGAAAGCGGGGAGGAATTAGCGAAGCGGGGAAATGGAGAAAGAAATGGCGGGAATGAAAAACCCCTTCGCTTGATCAATATAAATCAACTTTAAACCCCATTTCTCTTCAAATTCCCCCATCGCTTTACTCTCTTTGTTCTTGATTGTCAGCTTGGATCCTACGGTTTCTCTTCTCAAGTCATGGGCAAGAGGAAGAAGGCTAGAGTGTCCGTCGATGTAGAATCCTCCGGAGAAGAAGAACACATGCAGCAACCTGGAGAGAACGATGATGGGGAGGGTTCCAGCGCCGGGAAAAGCCTCTACGAGGTTTGTATGACACAGAACTCGCTTGTATCATTATTTATGTTCGTAAATTGTTTCTTCGGTCACTATCGCAGTTGATTTGCATTAACCCTAGGTTTATACTGATTTCCCTCAAGCTTTGAGGAGATAAATTTACTTGCTTTTCTAAGTATGGTCTGCTCCGTTGATTGTGAGCTTGTGCGTACCGGATTGATAGGATGGCCTCAAGTGGAGTTTTACTTGGGAAACAACCCTAATTGTGAGATCAATTATTCCTCAAACGTGGTTCATACTCTGCCAAGTTTGAACTTCTATCCGTCAAATTGGAACTGTTCTGTTGCCTAATTCATCGATTATTGGTGTAGCTTGGATACTCCTTTACTAAATAACGACGCTTAGCTTGCACTATCTAGCTATTTGACACTAATGTGAAAATTTTCTCATCTGTAGTTTGAAAGTATAATTTCTCAGATGGAACATTGAAAAACCTATTACTGCAAATTTGTGACGTTTTATAAAAACTGATGATGGAATTTTATCAACTTTCCCTCAAACTACATGACTAGCCTACTTGGATTCAACCATCTGTTCGGCCTTGCATCTTATACTACTCCTTTAGATTACATGTCCATAATTATTTCCTCTGTATAGACTTTAAGTGTTATATGTTCAGGGACACATTCAACAAAAGTGTTTTTTTCTCATTAATTGTGTATCTTTTTAGATTCTCGGTGTGGAACGGACAGCATCCAAACAGGAAATAAAGAAGGCATACCATAGGTTGGCATTACGGCTCCATCCTGATAAAAATCCCGATGATGAGGTATTATGTTTTGACAAGCTTCAGTCTGTACCTATTTTTTGCATATGGTATTGTATATTTTCATGGAATATGAGTTTGTTGTCTATTTTCCCTTTTAGGAAGCAAAGGAAAATTTTCAGCAACTGCAAAAGGTGATATCGATTCTGGGTGATGAGGAGAAACGGGCACTCTATGATCAAACGGGAATTATTGATGACGATGTAAGTTATATTTCAAAGGCTTTTGTGCAATTCAGTAGGTTTATATGGTTCATATGTTATAAGAAGACTATTAATTTGCTCTTGTTGTTCCATGGAGCTTTTGGGTGCATCCTTAAGCACATTTAGTTGTGGGCATAGGGAGGGGATAGATGCCTTATTATGGCATGACTGCACCATTACAAAAAGGCTAAATACTAAATATACTTCTGGTCTTTAACGAAGCATACACTGTTGGAGATGTAGGAAAAAGTCCCACATTGACAATACGATATTGTGTGAACCTAACATACAAGTACTAGGGCCCTTCTATTGCCAATTGGTTTTAGGATGGAACCCCATATGCTTTATGTGTGGTTCGCTAGACGTGTGCCCTCCGCGTCATTTGGTCCCGGACGGATATAAAAAAAAGTAACACAATATACGATATTGTGAATCCCATATGCTTGTATGTGTGGTTCGCTAGACGTGCGCCCTCCGCGCCATTTGGTCCCACTACACTATGTTTAACACCGCGTTTATCCGGTTGTGCTTTCATATACAGGACCTTGCAGGGGAAGCTGCTCAAAACTTGCATGATTATTTCCGAACTGTGTATAAGAGGGTTAGTATCAGCTTTCCTTCCAAAAATGAGTAATTTGTCAGCAAAACTGTTTCTTGACCCCATAAATCTCATGTTTTTTTATAGGTCACTCCAGCCGATATTGAAGAGTTTGAAGCAAATTATAGAGGATCTGATTTGGAGAAGAATGATCTGATCAAACTGTACAATGAATGCAAGGGTGATATGAACAAGTAGGTTTTGTATCCATTTCGGCTTGGTCTCAACATGCATTTACAGCTTCTCACCTCTTTAAGTTGCAGGCTCTTTTGCAAAATGTTATGCTCAGATCCAATGCTGGATTCACATCGATTCAAAGACGTGATTGATGAAACTATAGCTTCAGGTGACCACAATTATATCTTTTTCCTTTATTTTGGTTAAGGTTTTTAATTTATACTTTCTGGAAACCATAACAGAATAGATGCTTCTTGTAGGGGAGCTGGAGGAAACTAAAGCATACAAAAAATGGCGGAAGAAAGTGTCTAAATCAAAACCTCCTACAAGCCCTTTACGTCGCAGAGAGAAGTAAGTAGTATCTGTTTATGGCAATCTTGATTGTAGAGTTCCAAATCTTGATTCCTTTGGGTTCATGTGGCAGGTCAAAGAAGTCAGACAAGGATCTGTATGCAATCATATCTCAGCGACGTAATGAAAGGAAAGACCGTTTTGATTCCATGTTTTCGTCTATGATCTCCAAGTATGGCGGAGCAGAAAACAGCGGTGGTTCGGAACCTACCGAAGAAGAATTTGAAGCTGCACAGAAAAAGGTGGAAAAGTCTCGGAAATCCTCTAAGAAGCAGGGGCTCAAGTAAAGGAACAAGATTTGTATTATGCTTGAAAGCTTCCCCCAGCTTAGTGTTCTTGTGAGATTATTTCATTTTACTGGTTTGAACTAAAGCGTATATGCAACATGAGTGCTGTTATTAGCCCAGATTTGTGTAACTGTGTTTGTTTCATATGAATGAGAACTTAAGAAGAATTGGGCAACGTAGATATATCGAGTATAATAATTGGGTTGTTGGAGACTGTAGGAAGGTTGTCCCTTGGCAATTTTATAAGCAGGTAGTGTTACACTGAGAAAATTGCCTGACAGTGAAGACAAGGAGCATTAATTTCTCTTGTTTATATGTTGGAAGAGCTTTACTATAACCATAATAATAAGCAAAGTACAATAAGCTTTGGAGTGGACTTTTTCTCTCCTCTGTTATTGATAACAATTGATTTTTAAGCAGTGTGAAACTCAGTAAATTACTGCACAATTTGTAAAAAAAAAACAGTGCAGTTACATAGTTATATTTTTGGGAAAGTTTCTATTAGTTTTTAATCTTTTAATACTTTAAAAGAATTTTAAATATTTATCTCCTTGCTAATTTCATTCTAAATATCTACTCACAAATCTTATCCTACCAAAACCCCTATCAGATTTTTAAATTTTACAAATATTTTCATTAAACTACTAAAAATAACCTATCCAAAAAGCTCAAACTAAATCAAAAAGAACTTCGAGGAGCGAAAAGTCTTTCTGCCATATCATCGAGATTCCAGTCACGTCAGTTTAGAAGTTCCATTTCAAAGTTCGAGTAAAGAAAAGTCTTCTTGCCGCATCAACGAGATTTTTGTCACGTCAGCTTAGGAGCTTCATTTAAGCTTTTAAAAGGGGTAAGCTATGTAGACAATTTTCACCTTTTACTTTCCTTTTTTTTCAATAATTTAATAAATAGTATATTTCTACATCATTTCATTATTAAATAATATTACTAATACTATTATAAATCAACATTAATCATAAAATTTAAAATTTAAATACTTTTTACAAGTAATAAAAAAAAAACTAAATAACAAACAATTAATAAAAATAAACCCAATTTAAATAACAAATATGACAAAATTACACTAAATAACATCAAAACAACAAAAATATCTAAAATAAACAATAAGTCCGGTTTTAGTTGATAATGCAAACTCGTGTTGCGATATGTACTCCTATTTTGTATAAATTGGACCTATTTGAAATCGAAGAACCGAGGCGATCGGCTCATTAACAACTTGAATGAATTGGGATGAATCATAATATAGTTGATAGGTATCACGTTCAACGATCATATTGTGCAAAATGATGTATGCCCTCATTAATTTTCCGAACAAATTAATGTGTCAAGCAAGCGCATGATGATGTATAATAGCAAAACGAGCCTGCAAGGCACTGAAAGCTTGCTCCATGTCTTTACGAAATGACTTTCTCCGTTAGAAAAACAATGTATCTTTTGCACCAAATGGGTGCCGAATTGACGAGAAAAATGTAGCTCATACGGGATAAATCTCATCGTCGAGGTAATACATCATGTTGTATGTACAACAAAATTTGTCGTGGATGCTCGACAATGCAACACATCATCAGACACAAGAGGACGGCAAAAAACGTTGATATCATTACATGTACCTGGAGTTCCAAAAATTGCATGTCATATCCATAAATTGTAAGATGCAACAACTTCTAGCCCAACAATCAGCTTTTTATCACCCTTGGCATATTGACGTTGTCAGTCAGACGGGCAATTTTCTCATTTTCAATGCATGTAATCTAAACTACCGATCATTCCTAATTAACCTCGTTGATCTCTTATGTATAGTAGGTATTGCATGTTTGTGGAATCAGTTTTTGAATAAGTACTCATCCCCGAACAAGTTTATAATTCCATCAACAAAGTGGGATGAACAAGATCTTGTATGTCCCAATGCAAACATAGTCATAACCGGCATCGACGCCCACTCCATACACTAGCATACATATGGTTGTTGTGCATTTTTTCAATGGTCTTAGACCTACCCTACTAGTCGCATTCGGAAATTGGAAGAAGAATGAAAAATATTGGGACAAAGCATTGACAACACGAAGAAATATGTGTCTCCTCATTTGGGATCTTTGTCGAAACAACCAATCATTGTAGGTTGGTGTCAAAGAGAAATAATTTTCGAACAATCGATCATGCTTGCCTTCATGATCTTTCTCTCTATGTATATCCGCCTTTGACATTGTTGTGAACTTCCAGCATTTTGTTGGATTAATTTTCATACGAAGCTCATCAATTTTTCATTGATTAATCTATCGATGTTCATATTGGTTTCTAGATTTGTGGAGGAGATGGAGGTGTAAGGTCGAATTTTGGTGATTAACAGGTAAGAGATGGATAGAGAAGGAGATTTGGAATTCAAAGGTCTTTTTAGACATTGTGTAGTTAGAGAAATGAAATTGCAAATGTGTGATAGGTACGTGAAGCTCACTTTAGGTTTTTATAGAAAACATTGGGTCGACTTCAAGATTAACATGAGACGGACATTTGAATTCAAATTTGGATTCGAAATTCAAATACAATGTTAGATGTCATTTATTGTGTACAATAAACTCGTGACTGAGTTGTCAATGTATGCTCGATTATTGTGTAAAACAGACCCTTGACTGAGTTGTCAATTCATGCTCAATTATGGCCACAACAACAAATTTGCCAACCTATTTATTTTTCATGATTTTACGCACCTCGGCTTAGGCGGGTCACACTCACTAGTGGTAGGAATCTTGGTTTGTACAGGCCGAGATTGTACCGGTCATTGTGGGTGGCGAGGCCTACACCTGATCAGTGATTTCCGTGATCATCCCATGGTTGGGGTTAGGAGGTACCTTCGTATTCAACGTGGGTTTACTCTTTTACACTTTTTCCCATGGTCAGGGTTAGGAGGTACCTTCCTGCACTTGATTCGTGATTCCCCCGAGTATTTTATATTTTGGGTACGTTTACATATATCCATATTATTATTTTCAGAAAAATCGGAAAGTTTTTTCAGTTCGGAAATCCCGTTTCGAATGCTTTTGATCGAGTTTACGCTTTTACACTTTTTCCTTTTTATTTTATTTTCTCTTTTCTTTTTCTTCTTTCCCTTTCTTTCTCTCCACAACTCCCCAGCAGTGATGATCCCCGACCTGCTGTAGTGACCTCTCGCTCACTCCCGACTCCTCCTTAACCCTCCTCTACAACCCACGACCTCCTCTACTCTCCCCCCACCTCTCATGCTCAAAGCGTTGAAACCAAGCGCGAGGAGCTTGTTTGAAACCATACAAAGACTTTTGAAGAATACATAGATGATCAGGGTGAGAGGAATCACGGAAGCCTGGAGGTTGAAACATGTACACCGTTTCATTTAAATGTCCATGGAGAAAAGCATTTTGAACGTCGAGCTGGTGAATGGACTAGGAACGAGATACTGCAATGCTAAGGACCATGCGAATAGTTTCCGGTTTAACCACGGGACTAAAGGTCTCATCACAGTCAACTCCAACTTGTTGAGAGCACTCATTGGCAACCAAACGAGCCTTGTACCGTTCAAGAGAGCCATCAGACCTGTACTTATGTCGAAAAATCCACATACATCGCACAATATTAGCATCATTAGGACGAGGAACCAAAATCCATGTCTTATTTTGCATAAGGGCTCGATATTCATCAAGGATGGCATGGTTCCAATACGGGTCTTGGAGAGCGAGGTTGTGTGATTTTGGTATGGGTGAGATAAGACGGGAAGAAGGTGTAGTGCATACGGATAGGTCGAATATAGGTTTGGGTTTCACAATACCGGAGCGACTCCGGGTCTGAGGCCGAGTGGGCATGATAGCTGGGTGGTCGGAAGCCGAGTGTATAGGTTGGGAATGGGTAGCGGACAAATCATTTAAGAGATGTGGGATAGTAATTTGACTAGGTGGAGCAGGTGGGCCTGGTATAGCAGGTGGGCCTGGTACAGCTAATGGGCTGGAGGTATTAGGCGGACCTGTTGAAGAAGAGATTGGGCTGGAGGAAGCAGGATCAGGCTGGGTTAATGCGGCAGGCTGACGAGAGCAAGGTGCTATCACAGAACATGGGCCAGACGCAGGATGGGCTGGGCCAGACGCAGGATCAGTTGGGCCGGACGCAGCAGTGTGGTACGGTGAAGGTCCGTCGTCGGTGAAAAAATCATAGGATTCCGGGGAGGGTGTGTTCCGGTTGGAAAACGGAAAATGAGACTCATCAAAAGTGACGTGGCATGTGTGCAAGATTATGTTTAGTGTGTGCATGTGTGCAAGATTTCAAGCTGATCCTAAAGAGTCACACTTGATAGTTGTGAAAAGAATCTTTCGGTATCTCAATGGCACTAAGGATCTAGGGTTATGGTACCCACGTCAAAGTTCGTTTCATCTTGTTGGCTATTCAGATGCAGACTTTGCAGGTTATGAGGTCGACATAAAAAGTACTTCTGGATGTTGCCAATTCTTAGGGTCATCCCTAATCAGTTGGCACTCCAAGAAGCAAAGTTTTGTTGCCCTATCTACAACTGAAGTTGAATATATAGCTGCAGGAGCCTGTTGTGCACAAATTCTTTGGATTGCTCAGAAACTTCGTGATCTTGGCTTTGACTTGAAATATATTTCTAAAAAATGTGATAATACTAGTGCTATTTCGATAACCAAAAATTTTGTGCAACATTCGAGGACTAAGCATATTGATATAAGACATCACTTCATACGTGCTCATGTTGAGAAAAGTGATGTTTCGATCTCTTTTATATCAACTAACTTGCAGCTTGCAGATATCTTTACCAGGCCTCTTCTTGAGGAACAATTTAATTTTATTAGATTAGAGCTTGGTATGTTGAACAAGGAAGCATTAACGTACGGGGAGTAAACAAGTTTATTTGTTCCTACACATGCAGCCCAATTGATGTTTTCAAGGGCCTTGAAATATTTTAAAAGGGTATATAAATTTTACGGATCTTTTAAGAATTAATATCTTTTAGATATTTTAATTCTTAAAATGCTTTTATGAGTCTTTTATTGAAATTTTGAAAAAGATTCGTTGTTGTTTTATTGGTATTTAAAATTGGTCTTTTTAAAGCTTGATTTTCTCAAGATCTTGTTATATCACTGTTAAAAAGGACCTATTTTTTCTATCTTTTTCATTCTTTCATAGAAACCCTATTTCAAAATCCCTTGTTTTCTCTCTCAAACTTCCCTCATGGCACTTAGAAGCAAGAAATCCGCTTCTCAAGCTTCCAAAAAGAAAGGTGTTCAGATCCCCTCAATTGCTAAAGAAGAAATACTCTCTAAGGATTTGGATACATCTCATACAACTGGTCTTCCCTCATCATGGTTCATAAATTTTCAAGCTTCTAGATCTTGGCTTGATGGTTTTCACAATCGACCGCTCTGTATGTGTGATCTGGTGGACACTGAATTTCTCGATACTCTATTTCCTTGCATCGACAAGATCAAGAGTTCGATTATCTGGAAGGTTCTAAACCCTGGAGATTTTGCTTTTCCACGACTCACGAGACTATTCTATGTTAATCTCATCACAAAAAGGGACAAAGGATGTATTACTCTTGAATCTTCAGTTAAAGGTACTTCGATTTCACTCACTTCTTCTGTTTTAAGTGAGATATTTGAAATTCCTACCGATATTGTGTTCAATCACCCTTCAAGATCAGAGAGTGTTCGTATGGCTAAGGAGAAATTTCTGGTTCCAAATTCAACATCACATCAACTTACTCATACCTCTCTAGCCTTAGAGGCTAAAATAGTGTTTACTATACTGGTTCGATGTATTGCTCCTCGTGCAAACTCAAGAGAACTACTGACTGATCAATCTATGGAACTAATTCATCTGATTATGTCTGGTCTAGACATAGATGTACCAAATCTGATTCTCAACCATATGATGCATTCTATCAATTGTAAGCGACCCATTCCTCTTTCTTACGGAAACTTGCTGCCTAAGATCTTTGACTATTTTAAAATTGATACATCATCTGAAGATCGACAGTCAATTTCTGGTAAAATTGATGAGACCTGCTTAGAAAGATTGGGAATTGAGAAAACCCTTGCTGGCATATGGACTTTAAAAGGAAAATGAACTACTCAAATTTCAACTATAGAGGCTCAATCTTCTCCTACTCCAGAAATCAGGTTAGATGGTTGTGAAAAAGAAATAATATGTCTTAATCGTGAGTTATCTGATTTTCAGTTTGACACCAAGAGACGAATGGATGCAAATTTTGAGCTGCTATCTACCATAAATGCTAAAGTCAATGAAATGTATTTGATGAATGCTCTTACACTGACTACAATGGGAAGTATTTTGCTCGTGCCTGAAGATGTAGCTCAACATACTCAAGAGAAAGTTGAGAATGTGCTGATGAATTGCAAAAGGCGTGTACAAAATAAATCAATTTTATATCCAACTCATGTTGAGCCAATGTTTTTTCCAGCAGTTGAGTATGAAGTAGTTAAGCAGAGAAGAGCTGAAGAAAAGAAAAGACGGTTAGTAGCTGAAATGGATGATTGGCGCTATAAGAAGTCTTCATCCAAAGGAAAAAGGAAGTTCTATGAGGAGAATTGAGCCTATTGTTTGAAATATTCTTTTTGGTGTTTGTGAAAATACATTTGGTTATGTAATCGGTTTTAAAACTCTCGTGCTTTAACTATTTTTCTCCCTTGTTGAAAGACAAAGGGGGAGAACTGAATGTGATCCGACATTCGATATTCTGCATTCTGCATTATAGTTTTTGATTTTCATATGCATTGCTAAACTAACAAATGAAGGTACGATAAAACATTTTTGTTGTCTTCCATCAAGGGGGAGATTGAAAACTCCACCTTTATTATAATGTTTTACAGGTGTTGATGATGGAAGATTTAAACACAAATGTAGTAGTTTGATACTCTAACAATATATTGATTATATTCTCGAGATGCTTGGTTGGTTTGAATTTAGTGCAGGACTTATCGATGATTTCAAAGGCCTTGATATGGACTTCAAGGGCCTTGAAATATTATTCAAGGACACAAGGAAGATAGTGTTATACAAAGGGACGATCTCAAAGGCCTTGAAGAAATATAGTTGCATAAAATAAGAATTCAAATTACAAAGAAGATTTTCTAGGAAAGATTTGCTCAATAGAAAGATTTCAGTGACGATCTTTTTCAACCGAATATTAGAAGATCTTTTCAGAATATATTCTAAAACCGAAAAGCATCAAGATTTCTTCTCGTTCGGTTCAACAGAAAGCGAGAAGATTAAGGAGCTGAGGAATTAACGTGTTCTCAGGAGATGAAGATCTATAACGTTTACCTCATCAGAAAACAGGAAGCGATCTTCATGGAGAAGAAGATTCATCTTCAAACGGTCATCTTTCCAACGGCTAGAAGACCTCTTTATAGAAGAGTGTAAATGAAGATGGTGATTGAAGGTGAAGAGCAGGAGCTTACACGGAAACATCTTTACGTCTTCAAGCAACCTAAATATCTTCATTTGATTCATTGTTTTTCTTTCTCTCTTTTTCTAAAAAGCTTTAACCCCTTAGAGAGAGATATAAAACACAAGAGCTTCATTGGAAGATCTAAATAGTGTTATACTAGAGTGTGTGTTACTCTGCGAAGTAACTAGGCTATTATAGCTAGGTGAAGAGTTGAAGCTAGATCGTAACATTGACTACAGTGAGAGAAGAAGGGGATTTCTTCTAGTTTGTATCTAAGACTCTTTGAAGCTGATAATAGATAGTTAGGTCCTAAGGCTATACCCTGAGACGGAGAGTAGGCTATTTAGAGCAAAACTTCGTAAACATATCCTCGTGTTGATCTTTTACATTCCGCACTATATCTTGCTATTGTGACTAACTTTGTTTTGCAGGAGCACGAAGTCAAGGCCCTTGAAAGTTGTTTTAAAGTCCTTGAAATCAAAGCTTCACAAAGAGCTCGGATCTACATCAAGGCCCTTGAAAGGAGTTTCAAGGCCTTGAGATTGGGTTTGCGAAAAGTTCCCATACTCTATTCAGCCCCCCTTCTAGAGTATCTTTTAACCGTTTCATTTCACCTACCAGTTCTTCAGTAGTATATCATGCTAGGTTTGTTCTAGCATAACTTAGAGTGAATGTCACTTAGTGGTTATGGACTTTAGGGAGTTATGGATGGCTTATGGATTGTTTTATTGAGGAATGATCTTTTGGAATCTTCGAGGTTAGGAGTTGTATCATAGCATAGTTGTGATGTATGTTCTAGTAAGACAATGAGCTTATGTTGATATTCAAGCATGTGTAGTTATGAGCATATTGAGATTGTGGAGACTAGGACGTGAGTATCCTAGCCTAGCATTTATGATCATGGAGATTATCGAGACTACGAGTGTTTTGTCCTAGTGTGTGTTGCATGACCTTGTAGATGTCATTAGAGCTAGAAGTCTAAAGACTTCTAGCATCAAAGATAGATGTTGATCGTGTGCCTTGTTTTGGCCAGAAGTTGAGTATCTTCTTGCGGGAAGTTGAGAGCTTTTGTTATAGAGTTACCTTTGAGACGAGGTAAGTCTCCGGACTTATGTTACTAGCTTTTACATATTAGATTGATGTGTGATGGTGGTGTGTGTTAGGTTTTTTTATAACCATGAACCGGACTGGATGACTTATATATGTATTATTGGCCCAAGTGTATGCTTATCGGACGGTGACATCACTACCCAACTCCCGAGGGAGACTGAGAGGTTCTCTGCGACAAGGCCATACACGGTATACGGGTGGGCACTGCACCACTCCATATGTATACGGGAGGTGCGCTGCACCACTCCTGTTGGTTACACGGGGATAGGGGCGAGAGTCATAAGACTTCTCGTGTCACAACCTTAATAATTTGGACAAGTCTAGTGTTTACTCTTTTTCTTTTTATTTGTTTTTCCTTTCCTTTTGTTTCTTCTTTCTTTTCTCTCTCTCCCTCATGCGGATGAGCTGCCCCGGCTCATTCTCTCTCCGACCCTTCGTTTTTGCCGCCTGCAGCCCTATCCCCTCTATAGTCTGCATCCCGACCCCTGGTTGCCTTCATTCCTGCCCATCTATGATGAGCTTGGACATGCCTCGCCTGTCCAACTGCAACCATCTCTCCCTTCCCCAGTTATCCCCTCTCACACACCCCACTCCTCTCCTCCACACTCTGTTGGAGGCACCTCATGCTTCTTGTCATCCCCGACCGGAACCGAGACCCTTCCCTTGCTGCACCACCGGAATCAGATCTCGCAATCGGCACCCACACCGGATCTGAACTGTTGAGCCTCACCACCACCTCGATCTACATCCAATACCTGTCTCTATTCCGGGTTTGAGCCGCCACTGAAAAGACCAAAGCAGCAGATCTGCGCTCTTACTCTTTGCGCTGAAAGAGGCAGTTCTAACCAAGCCGCTAGAGATCGAAGCTGCCATCGCCGGAGAAGCCCTCTTCCCATGCCGTCACCCTTGCCTACCGGAACCGCCGCCTGTGCGCCTCCTTCCCCAGCCCGGCACTTGTGCCACTCGAGAAAGAGGACCCTTTTTTTAAATTCAAATCAGGGCCGCTCTATATGTGGTTAATTACAGATTTTACCCAGTGTTTTGTTATTACAACTTTGCCCCATAAATCTAGATTGTTGCATTTATGCCCTCTGTTAGATTATTTTCAGAAAATGCCCCAAGGTTATAATTACGGATGATGGCCATATTTTTGAAAATGTATAATTTGCCCCGGAAAATGTGTTAGCGGTATTTAACCTTAGATTTTTATTACGGGGATATTCTTATATTTATATATACTATACATTATGCCTTTGTTGGAATCAATTCGGTTTATGGCTCAAAGATTTAATTGCGGATTATGACCTATGTTCATATAAGTGTATATTTGGCCCGGAAAATGGTTGAGCGGTTTTGTTTTAACCTTGGTTTTGAAAACGAGTTTTTACCTTATATATGTATAAGTTATCTTCCGTTCAAATTTAGCGTATAAGCTAAATTTCTTTAGTTTTGGTGTTAGGTTCGGAAGCGCCCCGATAAAGGCCCAACGAATCCATATCGACATCCATAGATCGTCTTCCGTCTTTTGACGTCACGTGAGCACCCTCCCCAATCTAGTTATATTTAGTAGTATCATGATAGGTTGGATCTTTCATAACTTAGAGTGAATGCCATGTAGTGGCTTTTGGGACCTTAGGCGAGTGTGATGAGCATGTTGAACCTCATAGGAATTTACGTTATTCTTGGTTGTTTAGTATGGTCATATGAGAGTTAGTAGGTTTTTGAGAGATCTCCTCATGCATTGAGTGAGATGTGAGTAAGATAGATTCTAGGATGCGGTCCTAGAATAAGAGTCAAATTATCTTGCGTAAATCATTAGTTTAGAAGTCCTAGACTTCTTGAGTTGAGCGGGTTTCGATATATATCTTGTTGTGAGCAGGTTGTATGCTTCTTCCCAAGGGAAGCGAGAGCGTTTTGTGAGTTAGCGTTTGGGACGAGGTAAGTCTCCGGACTTACTTAGCTCGTATTCTTCTTATTAGGTTCGATGCGTGTTTGGTGGTGTGCGTTTATTGTTTATGTGTGTGTTTATTGTTTATGTATAACAACAAACCGAAAATAGGACGACTTTATATATTGATAATTGGCCCAAGTGTATGATAAAGGACGGTGACAACACTGCCTAGCTCTTGCGGAGAGCTAGGGGGTTCTCGGCGACTAGCCCGGGCAGGTAAACGGTCAGATGCATCAGTACCATTCCTTGACGACCAGTAGGGACCGAGGCGAGATTATGCGGTGATTCTCGTGTCACAAACAAAAGTTGAATTAGAACGGGATATGACTTAATAATAATAAAAAGATAATGAACCGGGCTTGTGTGTTTCGAGCATGTTGTGTGTTTATGTTTATTTGTGTGTGTGCCATCACCTTGATTCTAATGCTTTGAATATTAGCTAATGGTTGTATACCGATGTTGTAGATTGCCTTACAAGTTAGGAATGCGGCCGAGAGATCCGGAAGACTAGGCAGTCGGGGTTCTATACATTTAAGGAGGGGTTTTGGTTGGAGTCGGGTTGTATTTTGTTCTTCGTTTATTGTTTTGTATGCCGCGTGTATGGTGTTTGGTCTTTGGAGTTGTTTTCGGTTGAAGTCTGTTGTTTGTATTCTTTCGAGTTTCCTTTCATTGCATAATAGTCTATTTCGGTTTTGGCCTTTATTTGTGCCTTGTTGCAAGATCCGGTGAAATTGTTGTTAGGCTAAGAGTCGGGACCCATTGTGAGGTCTCCACCCGTAGCATCCTGAGCCCCACGGATTCGGGGTGTTACACCTTTACCGTTATTCTAATGCTTAGAATGTTAGCTAACGGTTTTATACCGATGTTGTAGATGCCTTGCAGGTTAAGGATGTTGCCGAGTTATCCAGAAGAGTAGGCAGCCGGAGTTCCGTACATTTTAGGACGGGTTTGGGTATGAGTCTTGCGTAATGTATATTGTGTTTATGACATTTTGGTCTTTGGAGTTGAGAACTCGGCTGGAGTCTTTCGTTCGTTTGCATTTGGGAATCATAACATTTGAGTTATATGTATTTCGGTTTTGGCCTTTTATTTGTACCTTGTTGCAAGATCCGGTGAAATTGTTGTCAAGCTAAGAGTCGGAGCCCATTGTGAGGTCTCCGCCCGTAGCACCCCGAGTCCCGCGGAATCGGGATGTTACATAGAGATTGGTGGGACACGGTCCCTAATGGCTGTAGTATACCACCAGTGTTGACATGAGATGATTTCTTGAGAGAGTTTGATGTGATGTTAGTAATGGATTGGTCATCCACTCATATAGCTTTGATTAATTGTTATACAAAGGAAGTCACTGATAGCATGAATTATTGTCTATATTTCGGATATGGTTTTGACGTTTTCTCATCATTATTCTGCATGCATGTATATGTATTCTTGATGATTATGTCATTATTTGTCTACTTTGTAAAAATCAAGGTCTAAACCACGTTTGATTGTAATTGTAAGGAATAAGGCGTATTTTGGATCAAAACGAAACATTGAAGTCTAATGAGGCTATGAAGCCACATTATGGAGCACTTGGAAGGACAAGAAGAAAGGCAGGAACCATAGGAAAAGAATGGAAGAAGGATTCAGTTGAAGATACGAAGAAAAGTACGTAATCCTGTACAGATCTCAGACCAACACGTACCTCACCTCGACCGAGATGTCCAATTGGGCTAGCTCGAGATCGACGGCCCACAACCCAAGATAAATAAGATATATTTTTTACCTAAAATTATTCTATAAGAAGGGAAGGTCAATATCGCAGAAAATATCTTTGGATCACAAGATTTTTGGAAGACGACTATTGGAAGATTGAAGGAAAGAGATCTAAGGAATGATTACTTGGAATTCAAGGAAGAAGGGAAGATAACTTTTAAGGTTTTATAGGGAAGTTGCTAGTGATTGTTGTCATTCTTTTGGAACACATTATTAACGATTATTTGATTGTTTTGCATCATTGATTATTGGAAACCTTTGTTGAGTGTTTTATTCCCTTTCTTGACTTCTTGATTATATACTATTTAATTGCTTTGAACATGATGACTGTTGGCTATAATCCCTGCAATTCTAGGGTGATTAGTTGAAGGTTGTGGTATAGACGATGAAAGAATAGACCTTTATCGTGAGTGGAACCTGAAAGCTTGAGTTAACCCTAAACCGAAACCCTTCTTGGGCTGTTCTTGGAGCATCTTGACTGAGATCGATAAGAACCGCACGAGATTGCCCACTACATTGCCAGATCTTGAGTTTAGGTTATAGTTTGCCAAATCCTATCCTTGTTCCACCTTTCCTGATTTATATTCAAGCCTAAGAAGAGACTTACCCGGTGATTCCTTTGCTTGTTTACCGATGATGATGAGTGTTAGGTAACAAAGGCATATCCTTTGTTAGGGTTTGAGTCTGCCTTCATCCTACCTTTGAGAGTTAACCTAAGACTTACCCGGTGATGGTTAGTTTTGTTCCCTTAGGTAGTGTGTTGGTTTGAGAGTAGTACCTTTCCTTAGTTCCTTGAGACTTACCCGGTAATAAGTTCTTTTGTTTGGGATAGTGGATGGTGAGATGTTCGCCACTTAGCGTGCGTGCAAATAAGCTTTAAATTTATAAAACTAGAATCAAGCAAGCGAACCCGCAGTGTACGGATCGACGTAGTTAAGCAAGAGTTCCAGAGTATCGAACACAGGGATTTGGGGGGTTAAATCCAATTTTAGAGTTGTCAAGCAAGTAAAAGTATGAGATTTTGTAATTATTGGGAAACAACAATACTAAAGATCCAAGAATCCAGCTGTGGCAATCGATTCAAGATATACTAAAGATATAAGGACAGAGTTGAGGTTTGCAAAGATATACGAGTGTAAAGCAATGTACGGTGAAGTTCCAAGGCTTTATATGACTTAACTAAAGGCGCTCTCTATAAAGGTTGTTGAGGATTCAGTATAGAAAGGATCTAAAGTCAAGAATTAATATCAAATATCCAAACTTGTAATCCAAGGATCAAGACTAACTAAACCGATTAAGGTTGCGATACTCGGAATCGAGGTAGAGGTTGCTGAGGCTTCACTACCACCTAGAAAAGGCAAGCCAAGACTAAGTTAAAGCAAATCTTTAACTTTGGATTAAAGTAAAAGCAAGGTTCGTAAACTAAGGGAAATTACGGTTGGATCTTGAGATTCCACGGCCGTGGAATTCAAGAACACACCGTGATTTTGGTTCGTCGACGATTCTCTCTAACTCTCAAGGTCCAATCTGTTTACGATCGATCTATCATCATCTAAGCCACAACTATCAACCCTTCACCTTAGAATTGCTAAAGGGTTTTAGCCAACAATAGTCATTATGATATCGAATTCAAGATTTAAAAGAATGAAAGATGAAAACCTTTGAAAACCTTGAATAAATCTCAAATCAATCTCAAATCCACAAACAAGAACGATGATGTAAGTAGATTCAGAATAACACAAACAATCACAATCCTTGATAAGAACAAGGAATGGGAGGTCTAATCAAACCTAAGGACAAAAGGCGTAATCTCCGCACGAACAATGAAACCCTCAATGTGCGGAAGCAAATCTCCAAGCGATGAAGCTCTCAACGTGATCTAAGCGGAGGCGTAAGCGAAGGTCTAAGCAGAGGTGACGGAATCTCTCTCTTTCCGTCCTTTTATAGGGCAAGATAGAATAAGTGTCCAGCCCATTGTGTAAAAGATCGTGGCTTCAAATTGTACGTTAAAAGATCGCATAAATCACGGTTCCTTGGAATTCCACGCCCGTGGTTTAGAGCGTGGAAATTCATCACGGTTGCTTCACATCTTCCACGGCCGTGTAAGTCACTGGAGTGCTCCACGCTTGTGTTGCCAAGGTTCCACGGCCGTGGTTTAGAGCGTGGACTCTAGTACGGCCGTATTTTAGAGCGTGGAACACAAGTAGCTCGTAATTCTTCTTTGTCTAGTGTCATTCTTCATCCTAGCATCTTCCTTAGCTCCTTTGTGGTGTCCTCAATCCTCGGACATGCTCAATTCATCTCCATTCTCCTTCAATCCGTTCGGTTTTAGCTCTTATTCGCCTACAATCAACACAAAGCTTATGTAGACCTCTATATCGACAATATAGACAAACTAGCTCACAATTGCTTCAATGCTTTATCAATGAACACCAATATCGATGAAATACACTTAGAAACGTGCCTAAAATATCACAATATTTCATGCTAACAAATAACCCCATACTTGCCACTTGCTTGTCCCTAAGCAAGGTCTTTCAAAAGCTTTAAAACTCAAGGTAGGATGAAATATGGATATACTCTCAAAAACAAAACTTCTTTTAGATGAATGTGCTTTCTAATCAATAGATCATTCTCAAATCTTGCTTCATTCGTTTATAAGACTTTCATACACATAATCAAAGAGTAAATAGTAAAGAAAGCTCATGAATTGATCAAACTTCCATGTAAACATCATAACCTTCAAACATTATCAAAATCAATCATAAGAAACTTCAATTTAGATCACTAAGTCATATATCATTCTCTTGATCTTAAGGACTTTCAAACAAGGTCTAGAATGCGGAAAGGGAGGGAAAACTTTAAGGAATATGGTGCATGAATCCGGGAAAGTGGATAACCAACTCTTTTCTTTTTCTCTTACGGTTTCCGCAACACTTTCAACTTAGAGCTTCGCTCTCTTCTTTTCAATTCAATTTTCAACTTTCCTTTTGGAGTTATGGATAGAGGTGCACAAAAACCGAAGCCTAGGAGATTGGCGTTTCTCATTTTTACGAGATGCCTCAAACCCTTGATGCACATACCATAATCCGCTAGGAATATCGCTCAATCCGACTTTGGCAAGACACAAACACCCGGCTATGTGAATGGTGCCGAGTTACTCATCGTCATGATTGACTTCCCCAAACCTATAATTTCTTTCTATTCTTTTGAATACAAAATATTGCTTTCATGGCCCTCCCACATCAAGCATGCCAAATATCAACTCCTCCAAATTTCCGGATAGGTAAAGGAGGTCATAATTTCATTGAGGGGCTAAATGATCAAAGAAAGAAGAAAGAAAATCGAATTGCCTTAATCATCTCAAAAAGAAGTATAAGAACTTATCATGTGATTTCAACCTTGATTTTTCAATATGATTTAAGTAACATTCATCACATTATGAAACTTGCAAAAGAGGAATAATCAACTCATTCAATTTCTTTTCAATTCACTATTTGTTTAAGCATGCGATTGTCATCAAAACTCAATTCACAAGTAGTGATTATCATAGAAATCATCTCTATCCTTAGAAGCACAAAATTTTCAAAATTTTTCAATTTTTATGGGTTTTTCAAAAGCTTTTTCATGCAATGCAATAACGAAACGTGTAACAATAGAATGAACATGCAAGGTAGTCTCGATAAAAGCATACAAAGTGAGTAAGAGTTATTACAAACTATTAGTCACACCCCACCCCATACTTGGAACAAACATTGTCCCTAATGTTCAAAAAGAAAAAGAAGAAAAGAAAGAAAGAAAAAGAACTCACAAAATGGTGGTGGAGCGGCTAAAGCGGTTGATCATCTATGTCATCACTGAGGTGGAGGCGGAAACGGGAAGAAGCTTGGATCATAGTTCCGCCCAAACTGCTGGCGGTATATGTCTCTCATCATGCGGTCATGATCGTCGGCTCGTGCATCCCTAGCATCTGCACGGATCTCCAAAGCTCCGAACCTGCTGGAAAGGTCGGTGGCCCACTCTGACAACTGCTCATACCAACCAGGCGGCTGGCTGTACCACGCCGGTGCATCTGAAGGTGTTGGTGCAGGTGTGGCTGTGCATGCCAAGGCGGTGGAGCTCCCATCCAATCCGGCTGAGTGTTATACCATGAAGGAGGATCCGCCATCAAGTAGGCCTCTCGCTCACACTAGCACGGCGAGAGGAAGAGCCAGATGCTCTAGCAGGGCGGGGAGAGCATCTAGGAAGGTCAGAAACTGCATCCGGCTGATCCGGGAATGTACCAAAGTCATGATCAGCTCCCCCTCCCTCAAACTCGTCATCCCCTCTCATCTCCTCCTCTACAACTGGTGGTGGTGGAACATAGGGAGGGGCTACTAATCTGTTCGCATGCATGGTAGCGAACGTCTCCTTCCAGTTATGACGTCCAGCCATAATGGAGTACTCAGGCAGCCACCCAATACCTCTCTCAGTCCTACTCTCCCAAGGCATAGCAGCATATGGTGGACCTCTATGAGTGGGGAAGATGAGGCCTCTAGTCATAAGGGCCTGAAGTCCTAGGGGTCTAGCTGCGATGCGGGTGCAAGCTGAGAAGTCTACCCCTAACTGTCTAGCAAGGTGGGTGACCATCCCACCGTATCCAATGTTGCCAGCCCTCTTATTCTTTAGCTTGCTCATAGTAGCAGCTAAGAGGGTGGCGCAGTCAACTGGCCTTCCATATAACATATTGTAGAGAAAGAACAGCTCATCCGTCTTAATCTTCCGAGGTGTCTCCGTCCTAGGGAAAAGACACTCAGAAAGCACTCTATGAGCAATCTTCAAGGCTAGATGATAGATCAATCTAGCCTTGGTATCAGCAGGCTGCCAGCGGTCCTCGTTGGCGTAAATCATCGCAATCTCCTCCTAGAAATCCTTGGCGTACACGCCATTGGGGAATCGACCATTAAAGGTCTCCTGGAACCCAAAGAAGGCTCCAAGAAATCATAGTTTCTCTCCATCAACCGGAAAGAAATTGTCCTGTCTACGTGACTGTGCTCGAAGGAAACCACAAACTCCCTAGTGATCTCCTCATAAGCATCTTCCCGAATAGCGGAGAAGATGACTAAACCGGCTCTATCCAAAAGCCATGTGAGATCCCCTATCACATGTAGAGGCTCTAGCTCCTCAAGCAGTAAGTATCTAGGTCTTATGACCGTCCTCTCCTCGATCCTCTCTAAGGCATCTAGATGATCCTCATGGATGGTAGGGATCCTAGGGGGATGTGGTGATGGTGATGATGGAGGTGATGGAGGCTCAGCGGGTGGTGCTCTAGAAGAGGAAGCATTGTTGCCTTTCCTCTTTTTGTTCTTATTTCTACCAGACACTCCCCTTACAAAATCCATTTTCTGTTGAAAACCATGGTTTGTTCTTCAGATTCCACGGCCGTGGAAAGTCCAGAAACCCTGGTTCATCTCGAAAATTCTCAAAACTCAGCAAAATTACACCAAACTCAGCAGCAAGCAGCCCTAGACTAATTTCCGTCCAATTCCAATCAGTTCTCCTAAAAATTCTAGCAAAAACGAAGCCGAATCGATAAAGAGAAGGAAAGAACGAAAAACCTAGGTTTTCGGATTTTGGAATCTGAATTCCGTCTTCTCCGGTGATTTGCCGCTCGAATTGTTGCTTGGATCTTGTTCGTGATTGGATTTGTTTCAGCTGTGGCCAAAGAATCGTTAAAAACGATTAACGAACGAAGAATTGGGAGATGGGGAGTGGATTCGGCGATTTGGGCGTGGAATGGGGTTTGTGTTGTGTGTTTTGTGAAGAAACGTGGTTTTTTATAGTGGCCGTAAAAATTTTTTGAAAATCACGGTCTATCGGGGGGTTCCACGGCCGTGGAAATGTACGAAACCGTGGTTTTGGTGATTTTTCTCAGGCCTTTGAAAATTACGGTCACTATAGCTGTCACGGCCGTGGTTTTGGCCGTGGAACTCTCTGTAATGTGTCAAAGTCCAAGTTTCGTAAATTTTCTTCAAGCTTTTCCTCCCCCCTTTCTTTTCCACTGTTCCTACATCCAAAAACACGAGCATACCGGAAGGCATCGAAGGCAAAACAAAGCAAAACGTCTAAACTAAACTAGTCTATGAATCAAAAACAAAAACGTAAGTGCAATACCTTGGGTTGCCTCCCAAGAAGCGCTTTGTTTAAGGTCCGTAGCTAGACCATATTCGCACTTATTTGAGTGCGGTGGGCGCGAACTCTTCAGCTTGGAGTTCCGGCGTATACTTCTTGAGTCGTTGACCGTTCACCTTAAAGCTTCCGCCCTTTTCACCCCATACTTCAACTGCACCATGGGGAAAAACACGTTTGATTAGAAAAGGTCCAGTCCAACGAGATTTAAGCTTACATGGAAAGAGACGAAGCCTTGAATTGAAGAGGAGGACTTGATTTCCTTCTTTGAGGTCCTTTGGAATGATATGCTTATCATGCCAACGCTTTGCTCTTTCTTTATAGATCTTGGCGTTTTCGTAGGCATTCAAGCGGAGTCCTTCAAGCTCATTAAGGTCCAAGAGACGCTTCTCTCCCGCTTCCTTCATGCTGAAGTTCAACCACTTTATTGCCCAATACGCCTTGTGCTCCAGCTCTACCGGTAAGTGACAAGACTTCCCATACACAAGGTTGTATGGTGTAGTTCCGACGGGAGTCTTATATGTAGTCCGGTACGCCCACAATGCATCATCTAGCTTCAAAGACCAATCCTTCCTAGTCCTTGAAACCGTCTTCTCTAGGATTCCTTTGATCTCTCGGTTAGAGATCTCCACTTGTCCACTAGTTTGTGGATGATAAGGGGTGGCGATCTTGTGAGTCACCCCATACTTAGCTAGAAGAGCTTCAAAACGGCGGGCAATGAAGTAAGAACCTCCATCACTAATGATAGTCCGTGGCGTCCCAAATCGCGGGAAAATGGTCTTGTTAAAGAACTTAACCACTACCATGGCATCATTGGTGGGAGAGGCAATTGCTTCAACCCATATTGAAACATAATCAACCGCTAAAAGTATGTATTGGTTTCCACAAGATGATGGGAAAGGTCCCATGAAGTCTACTCCCCAAACGTCAAAGATCTCCACCTCTTGGATGTTGTTGAGAGGCATCTCATTCCTCCTAGATATATTTCCTGTTCTTTGACAAGCATCGCAGCAGGAAACAAAGGTTTGCACATTTTTAAATAGAGTAGGCCAAAAGAATCCAGATTGTAATACCTTAGCGCTAGTCTTGTTCGAACTAGCATGTCCTCCACAAGGTAGTGAATGACAATGGAGGATGACACTTTGGATCTCATCTTCCGGCACACATTGCCGAATAATGCCATCCGGACCTCTCTTAAAGAGGAGAGGTTCATTCCAAAAGTATTCCCGAACATCCTTAAAGAACTTCTTTCTTTGTGCGTAGGATAATCTGGGCGGTAATTCCTGACAAACCAAATAGTTAACAAAATCAGCAAACCATGATTCGTTACCTTTGGTGATCACATCAATGCACTCCTCTATGATATGTAAATGCTCGTTCGGAAAGGAGTCATCTATAAGTAGATGGTCGTCCTCTAGATGTGTTAGACGACTCAAATGATCCGCAACAGAATTTTCCGAACCCTTCTTGTCGCGGATCTCTAGATCGAATTCTTGTAGGAGAAGAATCCATCTAATTAGCCTTGGCTTCGCATCCTTCTTTGCAAGGAGATACCGGATCGCAGCATGATCCGTGTATACAATCACCTTTGCACCTACAAGATAAGAGCGAAATCTATCAATTGCATATACAATAGCTAAGAATTCCTTTTCGGTAGTGGCGTAGTTGAGCCGCGCTTCATCTAGCGTCTTGCTAGCGTAGTAGATAGCATGGATTCGCCCTTCCTTTCTTTGTCCAAGGACAGCTCCTATAGCTACGTCACTTGCGTCACACATAACCTCAAAGGGAAGGTTCCAATCCGGAGGTTGGATAATTGGGGCTGAGATTAGAACTTCCCGAATCATATTAAACGCATCTAAGCATTCATGCGAAAACTCAAAAACTGCATCCTTCATCAATATATTAGTTAGCGGTTTTGATATTCTAGAGAAATCCTTTATGAAACGCCTATAAAATCCAGCATGTCCTAGAAAACTTCTTATCCCTTTCACCGAAGTTGGGGGAGGAAGCTTTTCGATTGTCTCTATCTTAGCTTTATCCACCTCAATCCCTCTACTAGAGATTAAGTGTCCTAATACAATGCCTTCTTTCACTATAAATTGACACTTTTCCCAATTAAGAACTAGGTTAGTGTCTTCACATCTTTGTAATACAAGAGCAATGTTAGAAAGACAATTGTCAAAAGAGGAACCATAAACGGAGAAGTCATCCATAAAAACCTCCATGATTTCCTCTATATATTCCGAGAAGATGGCCATCATGCACCTTTGAAAGGTGGCTGGGGCGTTGCAAAGCCCGAACGGCATCCTCCTATAGGCAAACGTACCCCACGGGCACGTGAATGTGGTCTTCTCTTGATCATCCGGGTGTATCGGAATCTGAAAGAAACCACTATAACCGTCAAGATAGCAAAAGTGTGAATGTTGTGCTAATCTTTCAAGCATTTGATCGATGAAGGGTAGTGGGAAGTGATCCTTCCTCATCGCGTTGTTTAGCTTGCGGTAGTCTATGCACATCCGCCATCCTGTTACGGTTCGTGTAGGAATGAGTTCATTGTTTTTGTTGGTGATGACCGTCATTCCTCCATTCTTCGGAACTACTTGTACGGGACTCACCCACTTGCTATCGGAGATAGGATAGATGATACCTGCATCAATTAGTTTAAGAATTTCCTTCTTGACAACCTCCTTCATGGTCTGATTCAACCGCCTTTGAGGTTGTCGCGAAGTTCTAAAGTCTTCTTCCATTAAGATCTTATGCATGCATAGGGAATGTTTGATTCCAACTAAATCCTCTATAGTATATCCTAAGGCTTTCCTATGTTTCTTAAGGACAACCATAAGCTTATTATGTTCATCTATGCTTAAATCGGAACTAACAATTACCGGAAAGGTAGAATTAGGTCCAAGAAATGCGTAACTTAGATGTGTAGGAAGTGGTTTCAATTCCATCACTATCGGAGTTTCCAATGGCTCTTGAGGAGTATCCGATGCTTCCTTAGAAGTGTCTAAGGATGTAGAAGGTGTTGGAGAAGAATCAAGAGAAGTTGTAGAAGAGACACAATTTCCTTCGAACTCACCCAAAATTACGGCACCCCTGCCTTCTCCACGGCCGTGATTTTGGGCGTGGAAAGTAAATACGGTGGCTCTGTTTCCTCCACGGCCGTGTAACCCTCTGGAGTGCTCCACACTTTTGTTGGTGAAATCCACGGCCGTGGAATAGGCCGTCTGACCGTGGATCCATACGTTTTCTGCCTCATCGTGGAGTTTCTCGAACTCTTCTTCACACACTTATTTTTGTGCCTCTAAGGCTTCAATTACCTCATTGCACTCCTCTTCTTCCCCTATATCCATTATGCTCATAGAAAGAACTTTTTGCAAGGGATCTTTGAAGAGAATAGAACTTACCTCCTCTCTAGATAGCTCTTCGTCTTGGATATTGAATATATCCTCATCAAAGGTTGGTTCCTTCACCAAAGTGAAAAGAACAAACTCTACCTTCTCTTCTCCTATGTCAAAGGTGAGTCTAGCATTCTTGCAATCGACTATACAGCCAAATGTTGCAAGAAACGGTCTTCCGAGAATGATCGGGACCGGACTATCTGCAATAATGTCAAGAACAACAAAATCTATAGGAACATAGAATTTACCTAGCTTGACCGGAACGTCTTCAACTATACTGACGGGACAAGTTATGGATCGATCCGCCATGTACAACGTCATCTTTACCGGTTTAGGGTCACCTAAACCGATCTTCTTGCATAAAGCAAGCGGAATGATGCTCACGCTTACTCCCAAATCACATAATGCATCATATGTGACATCTCCCACTCCTATGGGAATACAAAATGACCCCGGATCCTTTAGCTTTGGGGGCATCTTCTCTTTCATGGTTTTAATGAGATCCGAAGAATCCGGACTCATCTTAACCTCTCCAAAATCCTCTAGCTTTCTCTTGTTAGAGAGGATCTCCTTTAAGAATTTTCCATAAGCCGGCATACCTACAATTGCATCAATGAAAGGTATATTAATATGCAGTTTGCTCATAAGTTCAATAAACTTACCGAATTGCTTGTCTAGACGCGCTCTTGCTCTAGATTGCGGGAACGGTAGGAGAGGTTTGTAAGCTGGAGGAGGAACGTAGACATCTTCCTTCTCCTTCCCCTTTTCTTTGTCCTTCTCAACGGAGACTTCTACAAACTTGGGCTGCGGGTCGGTAGTTGTTACTCCGCTCCTAGTTGTGATTGCCATCACCCTTCCTTTTGGGTTGTCCTCCGTCTTTCCTGGAAGTTTCCCTTGATTCCTAGGAACTTCCTCCGCATGACTAAAAATTTGGTTTTCTAAAACCTTTTGGGCTTTATCAACCTTAGTTATGTGATCATCAACCTTGATGATGCGAGTCTCCAATCCTTGAAGCTTGCCCAAAATTGTTTCCAACATGGGATCAGACTTCTCCTTCCCCGAAGTACTTCCACCATTAGATGTTTGCCCCTGGCTTTTCAAAGGAGTGGAAGAAGAGGAAGGTGGAGTTAGTGAATTTCCTGAATTGGAAGAATAAGAATTACCGGAATTTTGTTGGTTGGGACGCCAATTGTTGTTGTTTGAACCCCTATTGTTGTTCCAATTGTTGTTCCGGTTGTTGTTGTTGTTGTTCCAATTGTTCCGGTTGTTGTTCCAATTGTTGCGGTTTGTATTCTCATTCCCGTTGTGGTTATTGTTGTTGCCTAAATAACCTACATCTTGTTCCTTGTGCTTTGGAAAGTTGGTTTTGATTGCTTCCTTCAACTCTTTAATCTCCGTATTGAGAGAAAAGATTTGAGTTTGAGCCGCTTGTGATAGCTTTGCTCCTTGATCCACGTGATTCACCTCCACTTTCCGATGAGAATACTTCTCTATAACTCGCGCTTGCTTCTCAATGAAGTCCCAAGCGTCATCTTCCCTCATGTCCATGAATGTACCACATGAAAGGGATTGGAGCTTGAATTGTGTCTCCACATCCAGTCCCTTATAGTATATCTCCAATAGCGCCAATTTGGATATGCCATGATGTGGGCAATCCAATAGCAAATCCTGAAATCTTTCCCAAGATTGAAACAAACTTTCGTTAGATCTCATAGAAAATGCATTAATCTTACCTCTCAACTCCGCCGTTTCAGATGGCGGAAAGAACTTAGTGAGGAATTCCGAAGAAAGATCCTCCCATGTTTCAAGTTTCCCACTTGGAAGAGCTTGATACCAAGACAATGCTTTCCCTTTCAAAGAGAAAAAGAAAGGTTTGAGCTTATAGCTGTTGGTAGTTGCATTCTTTGGCTTCATTGTCTCCATCATGATCTCAAAATTTTGTAGATGTTGATGTGGAGATTCAGCGCTTGTTCCCCCAAATTGATTTTGGCGGACAATGGTAATAACTTGAGGGTTGAAGCTAAACCCTTGTGCATCATCAACATCAAAGTTCACACCTAAACGGCATGGTTGCTGCGTTGGATCCATCCTTTGGCCAAGAGTTCTTGGCTCCTCATCTACACGTTCGAATCTCGCACCTCTAGCTGGAACACGGCGATTAGCAGTTGGCCGTGGGAAGAATGGGTTCACATTGATCGTTGGATCAATTTCCTCTAGTGGTGGCATGGAAGAGTCGCTATCCTCATTGGATGAGTTGGCTCTAACCAATCTTCCCGGTCTCCTTCTTCTCTTTTTCTCCTTGAGGTTGTTTATTTCTAACCTCATTTGGAACATCATGTCCGATAGATCATCAACCTTTGTTTGATGACGATCCATCTCTTCCCTACGAGTCTTCTCACTCCATTGGAGTTGAGCTTCTTTTTCCGCCAACTCCGTTTGGTAATCACGTTCTCTTTCTTCAGCCATTTTTCTTTCCTTAAGCTTTCTCCTCAAAGTCCTCTCAAGCTCTTGATCAAGAGGTAAGAGGTCTTCGTTGTTCCTAGACCTGCGCATACGCTCGAAAAGATATCAAATAACAAGGGAGAAGCTACCAAGCTTGACAACCGATAACCGAATTTGGCCTAGACCAAATCCCCGGCAATGGCGCCAAAAACTTTTTCGCCACTTAGCGTGCGTGCAAATAAGCTTTAAATTTATAAAACTAGAATCAAGCAAGCGAACCCGCGGTGTACGAATCGACGTAGTTAAGCAAGAATTCCAGAGTATCGAACACAGGGATTTGGGGGGTTAAATCCAATTATAGAGTTGTCAAGCAAGTAAAAGTATGAGCTTTTGTAATTATTGGGAAACAACAATCCTAAAGATCCAGGAATCCAGTTGTGGCAATCGATTCAAGATATACTAAAGATATAAGGGCAGAGTTGAGGTTTGCAAAGATATACGAGTGTAAAGCAATGTACGGTGAAGTTCCAAGGCCTTATATGACTTAACTAAAGGCGCTCTCTATAAAGGTTGTTGAGGCTTCAGTATATAAAGGATCTAAAGTCAAGAATTAATATCAAATATCCAAACTTGTAATCCAAGGATCAAGACTAACTAAACCGATTAAGGTTGTGATACTCGGAATCGAGGTAGAGGTTGTTGAGGCTTCACTACCACCTAGAAAAGGCAAGCCAAGACTAAGTTAAAGCAAATCTTTAACTTTGGATTAAAGTAAAAGCAAGGTTCGTAAACTAAGGGAAATTACGGTTGGATCTTGAGATTCCACGGCCGTGGAATTCAAGAACACACCGTGATTTTGGTTCGTCGACGATTCTCTCTAACTCTCAGGGTCCAATCTGTTTACGATCGATCTATCATCATCTAAGCCACAACTATCAACCATTCACCTTAGAATTGCTAAAGGGTTTTAGCCAACAACAGTCATTATGATATCAAATTCAAGATTTAAAAGAATGAAAGATGAAAACCTTCGAAAACCTTGAATAAATCTCAAATCAATCTCAAATCCACAAACAATAACAATGATGTAAGTAGATTCAGAATAACACAAACAATCACAATCCTTGATAAGAACGAGGAACGGGATGTCTAATCAAACCTAAGGACAAAAGGTGTAATCTCCGCACGAACAATGAAACCCTCAATGCGCGGAAGCATATCTCCAAGCGATGAAGCTCTCAACGTGATCTAAGCGGAGGCGTAAGCGAAGGTCTAAGCAGAGGTGACGGAATCTCTCTCTTTCCGTCCTTTTATAGGGCAAGATAGAATAAGTGTCCAGCCCATTGTGTAAAAGATCGTGGCTTCAAATTGTACGTTAAAAGATCGCATAAATCACGGTTCCTTGGGATTCCACACCCGTGGTTTAGAGCGTGGTTTAGAGCGTGGAAATTCATCACGGTTGCTTCACATCTTCCACGGCCGTGTAAGTCACTGGAGTGCTCTACGCTTGTGTTGCCAAGGTTCCACGGCCGTGGTTTAGAGCGTGGACTCTAGTACGGCCGTATTTTAGAGCGTGGAACACAAGTAGCTCGTAGTTCTCCTTTGTCTAGTGTCATTCTTCATCCTAGCAACTTCCTTAGCTCCTTTGTGGTGTCCTCAATCCTCGGACATGCTCAATTCATCTCCATTCTCCTTCAATCCGTTCGGTTTTAGCTCTTATTCGCTTACAATCAATACAAAGCTTATGTAGACCTCTATATCGACAATATAGACAAACTAGCTCACAATTGCTTCAATGCTTTATCAATGAACACCAATATTGATGAAATACACTTAGAAAACGTGCCTAAAATATCACAATATTTCATGCTAACATGAGACTTACCCGGTGATCTATCTCATCGAAGAAATACCTTCCCTACGTAACCTCAGCTTTATCCATGTTTATCCTTGAGAAATTTTGAGTCGAAACCACAACTAGATACTTTGATCTCTCGAATCTACATTCCCTTATTTGGTTTATATCATTCATTGTTCTTTGTTGGTCGAGTTTGCATTTACAACCCGAAGTTATATACCGTTCTTGATTTCACCATAGTCCTTGTGATCGACCTTCTAATATTTGCTAATATTGCGATTGATCCGTACACTGCGGGTTCGCTTTTGCTTTATTCTTGGTTATAAATTTAAGACTTATTTTGCACACACTTTGGAGCGAACAATCACCACAGAGATATATGGGTTAAGAGAGGTAATTTTCACCGGTGATGGAAATGTTATTCCTACTTGCCTCATATATGCACTAAAAACTTTTAGATTACTTTGGGAAGGGTGTCAAGCTTATCTAGCTAGTGTCTCAGATTCTACTATTGCTTGTCCCGGAGTTTCCGAGATGGATGTTGTTAGAGAATTTTCTAACGTTTCCTTGATAATTTACCTAGTTTACCTTTGAGTAGAGAGGTAAACTTCGAGATTAAGACATTACCACGTGCAACACTTATATCAATTGCTCCTTACAAGCTGGCTCCTCTAGAACTGAAGGAGCTATATAAACAGCTAGAGGAGTTGCTCGAGAAAGGTTTTATATGCCCGAGTATTTCTCCTTGAGACACAACAGTGCTTTTTGTGAAGAAGAAGAAGAACAGTAGTTTTTGATTATGCATAGACTACCGTCAGTTGAACAAAATCACCATCAAGAATATGAATCCCTTACCGAGGATAGATGATTTACTTGATCAATTAAGGGTTGCCACAAAATTTTCGAAGATTGACCTTCGATCGGGATACCGGCAGTTGAGGATAGTAGATAATTCTATACCGATGACAACTTTTCGTACTCTGTATGGACACTATGAGTTTACAGTTTTTCCTTTTGGGTTGAAAAATGCACCTACAACATTCATGGCATCACTAGTACAAAAATAGCCTCTCTCAGGGGTAATTTCTTTGGGGTTAATAAACCCTTGTAATTTTAAAACACTCTAGGGGGTTTTTTATATAACCCCTAAGAACATATTTTGTCTATATTTTTTTTAAAATATACTTTCATGGATTTTATTTAACTCCCTAGAAAAAATCTTGTTAAATTTTAAATCAAATCTCGTAATCCATTATTATCGGAGGATAAATCATAAAACCGCCCTAAAACCCTAATATCTTTTACTTTATTTTTTTAATGTAATCCCTTATTTTATCTTCTATTCTCTCTGTATAAAACCGTCTAACGTGAGTCTTGAACCCGATACCACGCCGCGACATTGTTATCGTCTCCAAGCAGTTGCAATTGTTCACCGCCAAAACCTCGCATGTCGCCTTCCACCTTCAAGAACCGCCAGAACCTGTCATCTCCAAGCAGTTGCAATTGAGTATCTGCTGAGGTTCAATTGTAACCACCGCCAGAACCTGTTGCCCCAAGGGTTCAGTTGCAATCGATCACCGGCAGCTTCCCTGAAGTCCTTCAATCGATCAGCGGCGGCGGTGTCCAGTTGCAACCCCGGGTTTATACGCCATATGGATATTTTGTACTGTTAAGAAAGGTAAGCATACATATAATTCTGAAATTTTATTCTTCTGTATATGTGTATATATCTATGAAGTGATAAATTAATACACCCAAGTTTATTGTCCTCGCTTGAGTATCATATAGTGTGCTAATTACAGAGTTCCTAGACATCATGATAATAAATCAGAACGTACATATGGAAACCGGGCTCTTTTGGTTGCGGAAATTGAGTTAAATGTAACCAAACCAGTTTCATCTGATATTGAGGCGAACTAACTTTTGAGTTTTGATGAATATGCGGACAAAGATGGAGGCTGGAGAGGGATGTTTACAAGGGACGGACCTCGAGTTGCTCGTGCTGGACCATCAGCTGGCATTGTGGTTTCATTTTACGAGGTTGTGAAGCATGTGTTGTACGAAAGGCGGATGGATCAGTGATCATTGATCAGTAGTACTCAACTCTCTTGCAAGTCCAGTCATCTTTGAAGAACTTCTTCCTTTGAGCGTACGTCAATCCGGGTGGTATTTCCTGACAAACAAGGTAATTGACAATATCAGCATACCAAGGCTCTTTACCATCAGAAACTTGGCGAAGCCAGTGCTTCACCATGAATCAGAAAGTTCGTTGTCCTTAGTTGACAACATCTCGCTTGCTATCTCGGTCGGTGCCCGAGGTGGGTGACCGAAATGTTCTTCTGATAAGAATACCTCGCTTGGTCCAGGAAGTGCCTCGGTCGAGGTATTGGAAGTGGGACCGAAACCTAACGTGCTTTTCTTCTCCTGAAGCAGTCTATCAAATCTAGCTTTTGGGTCTGCTTCCAATACCTTTAAGCTCCGTGTATCTGCATCACAAGAGACATCTATACCTTCCCCCATTAAACTAAAACTAAGAATTCTTTCAAGAGGATCGTTACTAGGGATAGAGCTCACCAATTCTCTTGATTCTTCTTCATCATAGATGTTGAAGATGTCATCCTCAAGCGGCTCTCCCTTCATTGCAGCAAGCAATGCAAACTTCACATGATCGCCGCCAATGTTGAATTTCAACTTGACGTTCTTACAATCCACATTGCAACCGGAAGTTGTTAAAAATGGCCTCCCTAGAATGATAGGAATGGGATAATCTGCGGGAATATCAAGTACAACAAAGTCTATAGGTATGTAGAAATTACCTAATTTGATGGGAACGTCCTCCAAAATACCCACGGGACGGATAATAGAGCGATTCGCCATGTATAGTGTCATCTTCACCGGCTTGGGCACTCCAAGTCCGACTTTCTCACATAGCTCCAGAGAGATGATACTCACGTTGGCTCCTAGATCACATAATGCATCATAGGTTGCATCCCCAACTTGAATAAGAATGCAAAATGAACCGGGATCCCGTAATATAGGTGGCATCTTCTCCTTCATGATTTGAATGAGCTCCAAAGACTTAGATGCCATCCTTACTTCCCCTAAATCCTCACGCTTCCTCTTCCTTGATAGAATCTCTTTTGGAAACTTCCCATAGGCGGGCATCTCTAGAATGGAATCAAGGAAAGGGATGTTAATATGTAGTTTATTAATTAGGTCTAGAAACTTACCAAAATGCTTGTCTAGATGTGCCCTCGTCCTTGACTGAGGGAATGGAAGTGGTGGTTTATATGCAGGAGGTGGAACATAAACTTCAGATTTATCTTTCGCTTTCTGGGGCTCTATCTCGGTTGGCACCTCGACCGATGTGTTCATCTAGTCGTGGCTCGACCGAGGTACTGGATCTACAGTCTTCAATCCACTGCGTGTTGTAATTGCCATGATTTGTCCTTTAGGGTTGCTCTATGTCCTTTATAGGAGCTTCCCTGGATCTCTTGGCGCTTCATTCGCCTTGTTGAAAAATTGTTGCTCTAAGGCTTTTTGTGCCTTCGAAAATGAATTCAACGATGTCTACATAGCGTTGAGCTTGATCAATATTGCTTTCAGCACAACATCTTTCTTTGGTGGCTGGGACGAACTTGATGCAAGTTCCTGGCTTCTCAATGGAGTAGAAGAAGAAGAGCGAGCGTTAAGAGCATTATTAGCATGAGAATAAGGGTTACCGGGATTAGATCTCCAATTGTTGGAGTTGGAGTTTCTATTTTTGTTGTAAGTGTTGTTCCGCGGCCCTTGATAGTTGTTTCTTCCTTGATATCCTCCATCTCGCGCCTTCTTTGTTTGAGCTACTAAAAGCTCCTTCAATGCCTTTACTTCATTGCTAAGCGAAGTGAGTTGAGCTCCATTTGATGATGTGTCTTGTTGCTCCATTTTCAGTTCCTTGATGGGAGTACTTCTCCATGTGTAAAGCTTGCTTTTCAATGAAATCTCAAGCTTCATCTATTTGCATATCCATGAATGTGCCGGCGGAAAGTAATTGGAGCTTGAATTGAGTATCTCCATCCAAACCCTTGAAGTATATTTCCAACAACTCGATCTTTAAAATCCCATGATATGGGCAATCCAACAGAAGATCCTTGAATCTCTCCCATTACTTGGACAAACTCTCTTTGTCCTTCATAATAAAGGCATTGATCTTTTCCCTCAATTCAACGGTCTTAGAGGGAGGAAAGGACTTAGTAAGAAACTCCGTCGTCATCTCTTCCCAAGTGTTGATTTTTCCTGCCGGAAGAGATTGATACCAAGCAAGCGCCTTGTCTTTCAAAGAGAAATAGAAAGGCCTCAACTTGTAGTTGATATTCTCCAGTCTTGAAGGTTTCAAAGTCTCCATCAGAATCTCATAATTTTGCAAATGATGATGTGGAGACTCTCTCTCCAAACCTCCAAATTGACATTGTCGAATCATAGTTAGAACTTGTTGTCAAAGTTCATAATCATTCTCAGCTGGATCATGATAGCATGAATTATAGTCTATATTTTGGGGTTTGTTTGGACGTTTTATCTTTCATAATCTGCATGTTTGTATGTGCATTATGTGATTTTACTACCATTTCATCTACCTTTGCGAGAATCGAGGTCTACACCTAGTTTTGTTGTAATTGCAAGTAATATGGTACGTTTTGCATCAAAAAGGAGCAAAAGGAGTCATGAGTCATTTGGAGCTACATCCAGGGAGCATAGCCATGGATTAAAGATTTACTTTGGAGCAGATTCAAGAGATTTCACATTCTGTTGTGACTCACCTCGGTTGACCAGAAATTCACCTCGACCGAGGCGATCCAGAGACGCCGACTCGACTGAGGCGAACACCTAGGACGCGGCGAGAATATTTTATTCTTGGATGAGATCTTTTAAATTTGGAAAGTGATCTTATATTTTTAGGCTTGGCTCCTGGAAGGAAGGAGATATGCAGAATCATATATTTTACCTATTTTTATGGGAAAAGATCTTCCTAAGATATCTTATCTTTGGAGGGTTATTTTCCTATAAAAAGGGTTGGATTTCCACAAATCCAACATCCCGCTTACACCAAAAAACCTGCTATCAGTGCAAGAGAGTCGCTTACGCAGCAGCAGCAGCATACTCCAATTGGAGAGATTCGAAGAACCTTTTTGAAGGTTGAAGGAAGATTGAAGTCTATAGCTTTTATAGCTTTATTGGAGGGTTTTGTAAGATTGTCTTTAATCCCCTCACTTGTTGTCTTGTCTTGTTGGATTGTTATCCAAGGAACGCTTTGTTGTGATATTTGATTCAGTTATTGAAGTCTTTTCCTTAAATTCTTCTTTGTTCAAATATTCACCTTCTTCCCATATATTTAATACTTTCATTATGATGATGAGTGGCTAATTTCCTTGTGTGATTCTAGGGTGATTGGCTGAAGGTTGTGGGAAAAACAATGATAGAATAATCTTAGATTCCTGTAGGATCCTGAAAGTTCGAGTCTTTAACCTTAACCCTAAGCATCTCGTTCGGTTGATGAACATCTCGGCCAGGGTGGAATTCTTCTGACCGAGGTGACTTATCCGAACCTAAACAGAAAGTTAAGTGTTAGAGTTTGCTAAATCTTGTTCTTATTACACCTCTCTGGTTCAATGCAAGCTTAGGATGAGACTTACCTGGAAATTCCTTAGTTTGTGTATTAATGATCATAAGTGTAGGTAATAAAGGTTTATCCTTTATTGGGGTTTGAGTGTGCTTCCATCCCATCTTTGTGAGTTAGCCTGAGACTTACCCGGTAAAGGTTGATTCTATTCCCTTGGATGGTGTGTTAGTTTGAGGTCATAGTTCTTTATCTTAATTCCTTGAGACTTACTCGGTAATAGGAGTTAGGGTTTAGGATTAGTGTGTAGTGAGACTTACCCGGTGATCTACTCCACTTTAATAACACCTTCCCCACGCAAAAATCTCAGCTTTGTCCGCTTATCTTTAGATCTTGAGTTGGAACCACAACTAGATGCTTTAATCCCTAGAATTGCATGTTTGCTTTATTGACTTCCTATTCATCTTTGATTGTGTTAATTGCTCTTGTGGTTAGTATTCACGAAGCTTACCGTATTGACTTTGTTTCACCGAGTCCCTGTGATCGACCCCTGGAATTTCTTGCTTTTTACTACGATTGACCCGTACACTGCGGGTTCGCATCCTTGTTTTAAGCTTAAGTCTAGGGTTATAAATTTAAAGCTTGCACACACCGTTTGGAGCGAACAAGTTCTTGGCGCCGTTGCCGGGGACTTGGTCTAGACCGAGCCGGTACGGTTTGCTCTTGGGGCGCTTGCCCCGTGTCATCTAACCACTCTACTTGAGTGACTTTTGCAGGTTCTTTCTTAGGTATATGCGAAGAACCCGCACTGGGAAGGAAATCGTTCCTTACGATCCCGAACCAGAAAAGACATACAAGCGACGCTTAAGAGAAGCAAAGATGGCCCAACAAGACGATCGCGATCTTGCGGCCGAATTAAAAGAGACGCTAGAGCTGCTACGTCTCAGCAAGGAAGAACTAAGGCAAGAGAAAGAAGAGAATCGCACCAGGACTGCAGCTATCGAAGCGGAAATAGCAGTCATCCGAAATCAGATTCTACAGCCACGAAGGGAAGATCCTCCTGTTGATCCTCGACCGATGCAGGATCCAGTAGTTGACCCTCGACCGAGGCAGGTTCCAGTGCCAGACGCCCCGGCCGATGTACTTCCACCTCGGAGACCAGTCCGAGATGTTCTTCTTGCAGGAATCCCACAAACCCTAGGTCAAAGGATGGACCCTAATCAACAACTGAGGCGTCCAGGAGTGAACCTAGGAGATCCAGCGGACCATGACTACGAACTTCGACCGCAAGTTCTATCCATGATTCGCCAATGCCAATTCGGAGGGCTAGAGAAGGAGTCACCGCATCAACATCTTCAAAACTACGAGATCTTGATGGAAACCTTGCGACCTTCCAGAATTGAAAATAACAACTACAAGCTAAGACCTTTTTACTTTTCTTTAAAAGATAGAGCTCTTACTTGGTATCAATCTCTTCCTCCAGGAAAAATTAGCACATGGGAGGAGATGACTACGGAATTCTTGACCAAATTCTTCCCCCCTTCAAATACCGCTGAAATGAGAGGGAAGATCAATGCTTTCATTATGAAGGACAAGGAGAGCTTGTCCAAATCTTGGGAGCGGTTCAAGGATATCCTTTTAGATTGCCCACATCATGGGATTCCAAAGATCGAGTTGTTGGAGATCTACTTCAAAGGTCTGGACGGAAGCACCCAGTTCAATTTCCAACTACTCTCCGCCGGTACCTTCATGGACATGGCGATTGATGAGGCTTGGGACTTCATTGAGAAGCAAGCCTTGCACATGGAGAAATATACCCACCAAGGAGCTGAAGGTGGAGTTAAAAGAGTCAACTTTCAAGAGACTCAATCCAACAACAATCAACTCACGTTTTTGAAGAATGACGTGAAGCAATTGAAGGAACTCTTGATGGCTCAAACTAAGAAGGAAGAGCAAGGGCAAAGGAACAACAACAATAACGGGTACCGTAACAACAACAACGGTCCCCGAAACAACAACTAGAACAATAACAATAGAGGATCCAATAGCAACAACTGGAGGGCGAATAACCAAAATCACGGTAACAATCATTCAAACTCCAACTATAACGATTCCTCTAACCCTTTACTCTCTTCCCCTTCTTCTTCTTCTACTCCATTAAAGAGCCAAGGGCAAGGGTCAAGTTCGTCTCAGCCAGAAAAGAAAGACGCAGTTCTGGAGGCTATCTTGATCAAGCTTAGCGCTATGGAGAATTCTATGACTTCATTTTCGAGGGCCCAAAAGTCCTTCGAACAACAACTTGCTAATAGGGCGAATGAAGCGCCAAGAGATCCAGGGAAGCTTCCAGCAAAGACGGAAAGCAACCCTAAGGGCCAGTGCATGGCCATAACGACGAGGAGTGGACTTAAAACTGCAGATCCAGTACCTCGTTCGACGCAGACCACCTCGGTCCAGATCCAGTCGAAGAACACCTCGACCGAGATGCCAACCGAGGTGGAACAACAGAAAGCAGGAGGGACGACTAAAACTTATATTCCACCTCCTGCATACAAACCACCACTTCCATTCCCTCAGTCCAGAGCCAGAGCACATCTAGACAAGCACTTTGGTAAGTTTCTTGACTTGATGAATAAGCTACATATTAATATTCCTTTCCTTGATGCTATTTTAGGTATGCCCGCCTATGGGAAGTTCTTAAAAGAAATCTTATCAAGGAAGAGGAAGCTGGAGGATGTTGGTGAAGTTAGGATGACATCTAAGTCTTCGGAGCTTATCAAGATCATGAAGGAAAAGATGCCACCTAAATTAAGAGATCCCAACTCATTTTGCATTCCCATTCAAGTTGGGGATGTCACTTATGAAGCCCTTTGTGATCTAGGAGCCAGCGTGAGCATCATCCCGCTGGAGCTATGCACGAAGATCGGACTTGGAGAGCCCAAGCCGGTCAAGATTCGACTTTATATGACGGATCGCTCCATTACCCATCCCGTGGGCATCTTGGAGGACGTTCCGGTCAGGTTAGGTAACTTCTATCTACCTATAGATTTTATTGTACTTGACATTCCCGCAGATTATCCTGTTCCTATTATTCTCGGGAGGCCATTTCTAGCAACTTCAGGTTGCAACGTGGATTGCAAGAACGCCAAGTTGAAATTCAACGTAGGTGGCGATGAGGTGGAGTTCGCACTACTTGCAGCCATGAAAGGAGAACAGCTAACTGATGATATCTTCAACATCTACGATGAAGAAGAATCAAGAGAATTGGTGAGCTCTATCCTTATTAACGATCCACTCGAAAGAGTTATTAGCTTCAGTTTAATGGAGGAAGGTATAGATGCTTCTTGTGATGCAGATATACGGAGCTTAAAGGCACTGGAAGAGGATCCAGGAGCTACAACTGAGAAGCTAGTCCAGGAGACGAAGATCTCCAGTTTCGGATCCAGCAGCAGTACCTCGACCGAGGCACTTTCTGGACTGAGCGAGGCGACCGAAGAACATCTCGGTCAACGCCTATGCGCCTCGACCGAGGTCGATGGCAAGATGATGTCAACTGAGATTGCTGAGAATAACAAATTTCTTACTCCCTTCTCTGACATTCACCCACTGTTGGCGGACCATTCCATCCACCAACTTTCTGATAATAAAGGTCCTTGGTATGCTGATATTGTGAATTATCTTGTTTGTCAGGAAACACCGCCCGGATTGACGTACTCTCAAAAGAAGAGATTCTTCAAGGAAGTACGACATTACTACTGGGATGAGCCGCTGCTATTCAAGCACGGACCGGATGGGATGCTTCGAAGGTGCATTCCGGAAGATGAAGTTAATAGCGTCATAAGGCATTGTCATTCACTTCCTTGTGGGGGGCATGCTAGCACCGATAAAACATGCGCTAAGGTATTGCGTTCCGGTTTCTTTTGGCCTACATTATTTAAGGATGTGCAATCTTTCGTTGTCTCTTGTGATGCATGCCAAAGAACAGGAAATTTATCAAGGAGAAACGAGATGCCACTTAATAACATCCAAGAAGTGGAAATCTTTGATTTATGGGGGATTGACTTCATGGGACCTTTCCCATCCTCCGGAGGAAACCTCTACATTCTCCTTGTAGTTGATTACGTCTCTAGATGGGTTGAAGCCATTGCTTCTCCCACTAACGACGCCAAGGTGGTTGTGAAGTTCTTGAATAGAACTATCTTTCCACGATTTGGAACTCCACGCATCATCATTAGCGATGGAGGAACGCATTTCATCAACCGAAAGTTCAAGGCACTTCTATCGAAGTATGGGGTAACCCACAAGGTATCAACCGCTTATCACCCTCAAACTAGTGGAAAGGTCGAGATCTCGAATAGAGAAATCAAGGCAATTTTGGAGAAGACCGTCTCTAGAACGAGGAAGGATTGGTCCATGAAATTGGACGATGCTCTATGGGCGCACAGGACCGCATTCAAGACTCCCATAGGTACCACTCCTTATAATTTGGTATATGGGAAGTCTTGCCATTTGCCCGTTGAATTGGAACACAAGGCGTATTGGGCGATCAAATGGTTGAATTTCGACATCAAAGAGGCTGGTGAGAAGAGACTATTGGAACTCAACGAGCTGGAGGAGCTGCGTTTGAACGCTTACGAGAATGCCAAAATCTACAAGGAAAGGACGAAGAGATGGCATGACAAGCGTATCGTCCCAAAGGAGCTTAACGAAGGAGACTTAGTTCTACTCTTCAACTCCCGCCTCCGCCTTTTTCCAGGTAAGTTGAAATCTAGATGGACCGGACCTTATGTTGTGAAACATGTTTTCCCTCATGTTGTAGTTGAGATATGGGGCGAAACTAGCGGAAGCTTCAAGGTCAACGATCATAGACTTAAGAAATACCAACCGGAAACGCCGGTTGAAGAGGTTGCACCAATATACCTCGTTTGAGACGCATCATGGTCCAGCTAGCGACCTTAAATCAAGCGCTTCTTGGGAGGCAACCCAAGGTATTGCTTTCTTTTCCCGTTTTCTAGTCTAGCTTAGATAGTTTTTGTTCTTGCTTTGCTTTGCTTTGTTTTTGGCGTTCTGGACAGACAACAGGGAATATCTAAGGAAGGAGCATAACTGGAAGGACAGAAGTTCGAGATTTTGAGAAAACAGAAACATCTCGGTTACTGTCAGAGCACCTCGACCGAGTTGATTCTTGAGCAACCGAGGCAACTAGGGTTTCTACAGAACCACCTCGGTCCATACCACCTCGGTCCAGTCGAGACCATCTCGACCGAGGTGACAGCAGATCCAGGAACAGTATAAAAGGCGGAAAATTTTATTTTTTCACTTTTTACCTTATCCAACTCGACCGCGGCGCCCTTCCCACCTCGCCTCCTCCGTTTTTGCTCATTTTCGAAGATTTCCGCTTCCAAACTGCGATTGAAGGGTAGAGGAACCTATTGCAACAACAGATCTGCAAAGAAATCGAACGAATCGACCGAAACGAGGTAAAACAAGTCGAAACCCTAACTCGTTCATTCGCTTCGATTTGGGCTTTGGTTGCCCTTGATTCTGCTGAGAAAAGACTTAAGTACCCCATAGGAAGCAACTGTAGTGATTTTTGGGGGAAAAGAACTGAATTTCTGAGAATTGGAGACGCGACTGTTGCGCCTCGGTCCAGTCGAACTGCATCTCGACCGAGGTGATTCTTGAGGGTTGTCAGTGACCGAAGTGTTCTGACAGTGTTGAGAGAAAATGAGTTCCGATCGTCGCCTAGCCCTCAGAGACAGATCCTCACCTTCCCCTTCTTCCTCTTCTTCCCGTCCTTACCGCCCGGTGATCCACGAGAGATGCCGGGTTGATTATGAGCGCATAGCTAGCCGTCCAGTTATTGCACCACGTTTTTTGGACGTGTCAGCTTTCGATTGCCTAGGGTTAGATGGTGACCTTAGGAGGATGATCGCCACTGTTGGGCTGGATCAGTTTACTGAGATCCGAGCCCCAGCCTATTTGGAGCCGACCTTAGAGTTTGTTAGCTCCTTCTCCTACCTCCCCACAGACCAGTCTATGAAGTACCGGTTAATGAACCGGAACTTCATAGTTCCCCTAGAGGTCTGGAGAGAGATTTTCGGCTTTTCTGAGCCTACCGCCACTGATTTCCCCTCCCGATCCGTAGCTAGGGAGTTCTGGGGGCAGATTGCCCATATTACCGAGCATGCAGACAGATGGTACCCTGGAGATTCCAGGAAGAAGGTCATCTTCCACCCAGCCTTCAGACTAGCCCATAGGATATTCAGCGAGACACTTCTGGCGCGTACTGAGATGCCCCAGAAGATCCGACAGGGCGAGCTCTTCAGCCTCTACTGTATGGTCACGGGGGGTTTCCCAGACTTTGGCTTGATCTTGGCAGAGGACCTGCACAGGATCAAGGCCAAGGCGAAGGGAGACATTTGCTGCGGAGGTCTAGTCACCCATATTGCTACCTATCACGGGATGGACCTCAGTGTTTGTACGATGGCGGCGGCTCCGAAGCCTCTTGGATTATAGGAGATGATCACACGGAGGATTTTGGTTCCCCGTGGTTTGACCACTCCATATGTTGCTATGCCTTAGGAGCGGACTGCACCACAGGGGATCCGCTGGTCTGCACAGTTCACAGTTTTCGATCCACACTACTGGTAGACAGCTTGGGCTCCACTGATGGAGGATCATAGAGAGGCAGCAGCTGCCCCGGCTGAGGAGGAGGAGGATGACGACGACGAGGAGACGGTAGACGAGAGAGATGGTGGAGTACCGATGGATACAGGGACGGATACTGCAGGTACGAGCGCACCGCCGATCATAGACTTGGATGATGAGGAGGATACTGAGCCTGCACCTACTGCACCTCCCGCTAGATCTGCTAGACGTCGGACACGCCGTCATAGAGATTTTGAGGTTCATCGCCGGATCGACGACCTGACAGATCAGATGATAGACTCTTATGCTGCCCTTACTGTGGACATGCATGAGAGATTTGCTGCCCAGGACCGACACATTGACCGCTGGACTCATCAGATGTTAGAGGAGCACCACTATCAGCGCAGGATGATGGAGCTACAGTTCCAGCAGACTATGGGCTATTCGTTCGACCCGGCTCAGTATCCGTACGTACCACCACCACCACCGCCGGATCAGGATTACTGAGGAGTTGCAGGATTTTCTTTGTTATATTTTTATGCAGTTCAGCTATTTATCCGGTGAGTACTCTCATTTTTCAGACTTATATTGACCCACTGGGACAGTGTGTCCCAAGTATGGGGTGTTTGTACTTATTTGACTACTTGATGTATTTATTTGACTACTTTTGATGTATGACATTCTATCTTATCGGATATTTTATTTATGCTTCACTTCGGCATTTATATGATTATCTGATATTACATGCATACCTACAGGTTATTTGATTGAGAAAAACGGTCGAAATCGAAAAAAAAAATGATTTTTAAAAAAAAATTTTGACCTCGACCGAGTCAGTCTTGGCCAAACGAGGCATTTCACCTCGGTTGAACCAAGAACACCTCGACCGAGGTGCGTAACAGAAAGTTTTCGAAAACGATTTTGTGCTACTTGTCTGGATATGATCTCAGTGAAGATTTTGTTTACTTCCTGGTTTTAAATTGTTTATGTGTTTGAAAGGTTTTATAATATGTTTAAGTTGCTAAATGCTTTGTTTGAAAATTATTAGCATGTTTAATACTTTATTTTTTCTAAATTATGTTGAATCTGAAGGTTGACACCGCAGGTTAAGTTCTCTCACTTTCTTCTTGGAAAGACCAAGGCAATTCATTCTTTTCTTCTTCTTCTTCTTGATCATGCTTAGCCCCTCATATACATTTTGCCTCCCTTTACCTATCCGGGAATTTGGAAGCAAGCGAAGTGGTGAAAGCAAGTGGAGTTAAAGTTGAGAAGTGGCTGGAAGTGAAAGTGTTAGAAAGCAATAATAGGTTTGGGGAAGTCAATCATGAAGATGAGTAACTCGGCACCATTCACATAGCCGGGTGTTTGTGTCTTGCCAAAGTCGGATTGAGCGATATTCCTAACGGGTCATGGTATGTGCATCAAGGGTTTGATGCATCTCGAGAAATTGATGATTGCAGATTTCCTAGGCTTCGGTTATTGTGCACCTCTGTCCATGCATCCCAAAAAGTAAAGTAAAAAGAAAAAGTGTGAGATAAGCGAAGCTTATTGGTGGAAGATGTTGCAAGCCAAAGTGAAAGTGAAGTTCATCCTTTTCCCGGATTCTAGCACCACATTACCTTACATACATCCCTACCCTACACGTTTCTTGACCTTTTCTTTTGGGAAGCCCTTGAGACCTTGAGCTTGTTGATTGACTTAGTGGTTTAAATCGGATTATACATGATTAATTCTGATAATTATGATTTATTATGCATTCTATGGTTTTATGCAAAGATGAACAACTTTCCTATATTTATAAAATGTTTTGAGCATATTGAGTTTTTAAATTCCAAGAAGTACTCTCTTAGAGTGATCTATGATAGTTGCACACCATAAAATGTTTTTGAAAGACTTTTCATTGATTTTCTTGACTTATAATCCATTCTATCTTGTCTTTTATATGAAGAACTTGCTTGGGGACAAGCAAGGGCTAAGTATGGGGTATTTTGATAGCATGAATTATAGTCTATATTTTGGGGTTTGTTTGGACGTTTTATCTTTCATAATCTGCATGTTTGTATGTGCATTATGTGATTTTACTACCATTTCATCTACCTTTGCGAGAATCGAGGTCTACACCTAGTTTTGTTGTAATTGTAGGTAATATGGTACGTTTTGCATCAAAAAGGAGCAAAAGGAGTCATGAGTCATTTGGAACTACATCTAGGGAGCATAGCCATGGATTAAAGATTTACTTTGGAGCAGATTCAAGAGATTTCACATTCTGTTGTGACTCACCTCGGTTGACCAGAAATTCACCTCGACCGAGGCGATCTAGAGACGCCGACTCGACCGAGGCGAACACCTAGGACGCGGCGAGAATATTTTATTCTTGGATGAGATCTTTTAAATTTGAAAAGTGATCTTATATTTTTGGGCTTGGCTCCTGGAAGGAAGGAGATATGCAGAATCATATATTTTACCTATTTTTATGGGAAAAGATCTTCCTAAGATATCTTATCTTTGGAGGGTTATTTTCCTATAAAAAGGGTTGGATTTCCACAAATCCAACATCCCGCTTACACCGAAAAACCCGCTATCAGCGCAAGAGAGTCGCTTACGCAACAGCAGCAGCATACTCCAAATGGAGAGATTCGAAGAACCTTTTTGAAGGTTGAAGGAAGATTGAAGTCTATAGCTTTTATAGCTTTATTGGAGGGTTTTGTAAGATTGTCTTTAATCCCCTCACTTGTTTTCTTGTCTTGTTGGATTGTTATCCAAGGAACGCTTTGTTGTGATATTTGATTCAGTTATTGAAGTCTTTTCCTTAAATTCTTCTTTGTTCAAATATTCACCTTCTTCCCATATATTTAATACTTTCATTATGATGATGAGTGGCTAATTTCCTTGTGTGATTCTAGGGTGATTGGCTGAAGGTTGTGGGAAAAAACAATGATAGAATAATCTTAGATTCCAGTAGGATCCTGAAAGTTTGAGTCTTTAACCTTAACCCTAAGCATCTCGTTCGGTTGATGAACATCTCGGCCGGGGTGGAATTCTTCTGACCGAGGTGACTTATCCGAACCTAAACAGAAAGTTAAGTGTTAGAGTTTGCTAAATCCTGTTCTTATTACACCTCTCTGGTTCAATGCAAGCTTAGGATGAGACTTACCCGGTAATTCCTTAGTTTGTGTATTAATGATCATAAGTGTAGGTAATAAAGGTTTATCCTTTATTGGGGTTTGAGTGTGCTTCCATCCCATCTTTGTGAGTTAGCCTGAGACTTATCCGGTAAAGGTTGATTCTATTCCCTTGGATGGTGTGTTAGTTTGAGGTCATAGTTCTTTATCTTAATTCCTTGAGACTTACCCGGTAATAGGAGTTACGGTTTGGGATTAGTGTGTAGTGAGACTTACCCGGTGATCTACTCCACTTTAGTAACACCTTCCCCACGCAAAAATCTCAGCTTTGTCCGCTTATCTTTAGATCTTGAGTTGGAACCACAACTAGATGCTTTAATCCCTAGAATTGCATGTTTGCTTTATTGACTTCTTATTCATCTTTGATTGTGTTAATTGCTCTTGTGGTTAGTATTCACGAAGCTTACCGTATTGACTTTGTTTCACCGAGTCCCTGTGATCGACCCCTGGAATTTCTTGCTTTTTACTACGATTGACCCGTACACTGCGGGTTCGCATCCTTGTTTTAAGCTTAAGTCTAGGGTTATAAATTTAAAGCTTGCACACACCGTTTGGAGCGAACAGATCACCTAGGTTGACTCCTGGACGCCTGACATGCTGATTGGGGTCCATCCTCTGTCCTAGGGTTTGTGGAACTCCAGCAAAAAGAACATCTTGGATAGGCATCCGAGGTGGTAGGTGTATCTCGGCAGGGGCAACTTGAACTGGGTCTTGCCTCGGTCGAGGATATGGGATCGGTCGAGCCAGAAACTGGGCCCTTAGAGCGGCCATATCTACTTCAATTCCTTCTATTCTTGCGCGGGTCTCGTCTTTCTCTCGCTGCAGTTCTTCCTTACTGAGGCGTAGCTATTCCAATGCCTCCTTTAATTAGGCTTCAAGATCGCGATTGTCTTGATCGGCCATCTTAACTTCTTTCAATCTTCTTTTGTAGGTCTTTTCTGGTTCGGGATTGTAGGGAACTATTTCCTTTCCAGCACGAGTTCTTCGCATAAACCTAAGGAAAGATCTTGCGAAAACACTCAAGTAAAGTGATCAATAGCAACAAGGGCAATATCCCCGAAAGACAACCGAAGGCAAACTTGATCTAGACCAAGTCCCCGGCAACGGCGCCAAAAACTTGTTTGCTCAAAAAGGTGTGTGCAAGCTTTAATATTTATAACCCAAGAAGTATGCTTGAACAATATGCGAACCCGCAGTGTACGATCAATTGTAATAAAAGCAAGAATTCCAGGGGTCGATCACAGGGACTATGGTTAAACAAAGATCGGTAATTAGGCTTTTAAATAACCACAAACAAATTAAAATAATCAAATATGATATAAAAGTCAAGTAAAAGAGAATGCGGATTCTAGAAATTAAAGCATCCAGTCGTTGTTCTGACTCAAGATCTCAAAAGATAACATGGACAAAGCTGAGGTTTGCATAGGGAAGGTGTTTCTAATGTGGGAATAGATCACCGGGTAAGTCTCACAACTCACTATCCCAAACCAAAGCTCCTTTTACCGGGTAAGTCTAAAGGTACTAAGGAAAGGAACTATAATCTCAAACCAACACACCACTCAAGGGAATAGAATCAACCTTTACCGGGTAAGTCTCAGGCTAACTCACAAAGATGGGATGAAGGCACACTCAAACCCCAATAAAGGATAAACCTTTATTACCCACACTCATGATCTTGGGTATACAAGCAAAGGAATCACCGGGTAAGTCTCATCCTAGGCTTGCGTTGAACCAAAAAGGTATAACAAGGATAGGATTTGGCAAAATGAAACTCTTAACTTAGATAAGGTTAAGGAAAGGATCACCTCGCTCAGTTAAATTCCATTCCGGCCGAGATGTTCAATGGCTGACCGAGGTGTTGTACGGTTAAGGTAAAGGCTCGAGCTTTCAGGGTCCGCTGGGATTAAGATCATTTTGTCATCGTCTTTCCCACAATTTTCAGCCAATCACCCTAGAATCGCATAAATAACTTAGCCAACAATCATCATGATAACAATAATCAAATTTATAAGAAAGGAATTAATATTTAAACTAGATAACCTTAACACAAAGGTCTTAATAACTGAATCAAATAAATAACAATCAGCGTTCCTCAAGTCACGAATTAGAAAAGACAACAAAACTAAAAGCCAAACTAAGAAGATCTTACAAACTCCTTCAAAGCCAACTTCAACTTGATTCCTTCCTTCCTTGAACTTCAACCTTCAAAACTTCCTTCAACTTCCTTCAAAACTCTTCAGAAAATCCTCCAGAAAATCCTTGATCCGAAGATGGCTGAATTGTAGAAAATCAGCCCATATATATAGGAGAATTATCTTCCAAAGATAAAATATCTTAAAAAGATAATTTCCTAGAAAATATATCCATATCTCTCAAAATATATCAGCCAAATATAATATCTTCCTTCCAGAAATCCAGCCAAAAATATGTGATATTCTCTTTCCAAAAATGGAAGATCTCAGCCAAAAATAAAGATCTTGTCGGCGGTAAGGTGTTCGCCTCGGTCCAGACGCTCCTCAAGATCACCTTGGTCGAGGTGATATTGTAGTTGACCGAGGTGAATCTCAGCTGAATGTAAATCATCTCGAATCTGGTCCAAAATCAATCCTCTAAATAATTTCCATGCTTCCTGAGATCTTCTTATAACTCTTCAATGCTCTAGAATGTAGCTCCAATGACTCCTTAGCTTCCTTAGCTCCATTTCGGTCCAAAACGTGCCATTTTCCCTACAATTACAACGAAACTAGGTGTAGACCTCGATTCCCGCAAAGGTAGACAAAACAGCAATATAATCAAAGAATATACATCCATACATGCAGATTTATGAAGATAAAACGTCTAAACTAATCCCAAAATATAGACTATAATACATGCTATCAAAATACCCCATACTTGTCCCTTGCTTGTCCCTAAGCAAGTTCCAAATCTTAGATACAAGATAGAATAGATTATAGGTCAGAAAGATCAATGAAAAAAATTTCAAAACCTTTTGTGGTGTGCTCCACTCATAGATCACTCTAAGAGAATGCTTCATGGCAAAAAAAATCAAAACATGATCAAAACATTTTAAAAATATAAGAAAGTTGTTCATCTTTGCATAAAATCATAGAATGCATAATAAATCATATTTATTGAAATCAATCATGTATAATCCAGTTTAAACCACCAAGTGAATCAACAAGCTCGAGGTCTCAAGGGCTTCCAAAAGAGGTCAAGAAACGTATCAGGGTGGGATGTATATAGGGTATATGGTGCTAGAATCAGGGAAAAGGATCTTACTTTGCTTTCTTTGAAACTAAACATCTTCCACCAATAAGCTTTACTTATTTTACTTTACTGTTTTGGATGCATGGACAGAGGTGCACAATAACCGAAGCCTAGGAGATCAATAATCATCAATTTCTCGAGATGCCTCAAACCCTTGATGCACATACCATGACCCGTTAGGAATATCGCTCAATCCAACTTTGGCAAGACACAAACACCCGGCTATGTGAATGGTGCCAAGTTACTCATCATCATGATTGACTATTCCAAACTAATTGTTTCTTTCTAATAATGTTAGTCAACATCTCAACTTCACGTCACTTGCTTTTCTTTGCTTGCTTCCAAATCCCCGGATAGGTAAAGGGAGGCAAATATGAGGGGCTAAAGCATGGTCCAAAAGAAGAAGAGAAGAGAATGAATTGCCTTAATTATCCTAGGAAGAATGTGATAGAACTCATCTTGTGGTGTCAACCTTCAAATCCAACATAATTTTGATAAAAACAAAGTATTAAACATGCTAAAACTTCTAACAAAGCATTTTGCAACTTAAACATATCATAAAACCTTTCAAGCATATAAAGATTTTAAAACCAATTTGCAAACAAAATAATCATTGAGGTCATATCCAGAGAAAAAGCACAAAACGTTTCGAAAACTCTCAGTTAAGACTGCCTCGGTCGAAGTGTTCTGGCGTCATCCGAGGTTTCATCCTCGATCAGCCATGAACGTCTCGGTCGAGGTCATAAAAAAAATTTTCAAACTAGTTTTCGACGTTTTTCTCAAATAGAAACCTGTATGTATGCATGTAATGATAGATAAACACATAGAATAAGATCATAATATCCAAGGGAGTCATACAAGCATACACCTAAGTCACATAAAATACATCCAAATACCCCATACTTGGGACACATTGTCTCAATGGATCAAATAAAAGTCTAAGAATAGAATACTCACCGGACGTAGCTGAACTGCATAATAAATAAATAAGAAATCCATGACGCTCTAGTCCTCGTTAGCTGGCGGTGGTGGATGTGGAATGTAAGGGTGTTGGCTCGGATCAAACGGGTAGCCCATAACTTGTTGATGTTGGATCTCCATGATCCGTCTGGTGTAGTGTTGGCTCTCCAACATCTGATGCGTCCATCCCTCAATATGTCTACGCTCTTCCTCAAAGCGCTCATGAATGTCAACTGTAAGGGTTGCGTAGGAGTCAATCATCTGCTCAGTAAGATCATCTATCCTCTGATGTGCCTCGGGATCTCTGAATCGGCAGCGGGATCTGCGCTGAGGTGGTGGTGATGGTGCTGCTCTCTCCTCCTCCGTCGCCTCATCATCAAGATCGACAACGAGAACACTAGGACCGCGGGTATTAGTACCGGTCTCTATAGCAGCTCCTTCATCATATCCCTCCTCATCATCATCATCGTCAGTTGCGTCTCTAGCATCCTACATGTAGGGAAACCAAGCAGCAGACCAGAACTGACGGTCAAAAACAGAGAACTGGGATGACCACATAATCCCCTGTGGTGCAGTCGTATCCCATGGCATGGCAACGTAGGGCGTGCCAAGGCCACGAGGAACGAGAATACGTCTCGTGATCATCTCTTGCAGTCCCAGCGGCTCCGCAGCCGCAACCAGTGTACAACAAATATCGCCCTTCGACTTGCCCTTGATCATGTGCAAGTCCTCTGCCAACATAACAACAAAATCCGGAACTCCTCCGGTCACCATACAACACAGACTCAACAACTCTCCCTGACGGACCTTCTGGGGCGTCTCAGTACACGCCAAAAGTGTCTCATTGAAAATCTTGTGAGCAAGGCGGAAAGCAAGATGAAATATAATATGCTCCCGGGAATCTCCGGGCTTCCACCTGTCACCGTGGTCAGCCACATGGGCTATCTCACCCCAGAAACTCCGAGCCACCACTCGGGAAGGAAAGTCAGTCACTGTCGGGGTAGGGAAGCCGAAAATCGCCTTGAACTGGTCCATAGGAACTACATAGTTCCAATTCAGCAACCGGTACTTGATTCCATTGTGCTCCGGCACGTAAGTAACTGAGCTCACAAACTCCATCGTCGGCTCCAAATAAGCCAGCGCTCTGATATCCATAAACTCCTCCATCCAAACCATGGAGATCATCTTCCTCAATTCCTCCACCACATGGAGGCACTCGAAGGCAGAAACATCTAGAAAATGCGGGGCAACGATCGGACGGCCGCAAATACGAACAAATTCCTTTTGGTGACGCTCATGGATCACTGGAATAGCAAACTGAGAAGGGGAAGACTGATTGGAATTGCTAGGCTTGTCCCTCAAGGCCAACTGACGATCAGATCTGTTGCTCATATTTTCTGACAACATCACCTCGGTTTCCCCGAGAACACCTCAGCCGAGACACAATCAACTGGACCGAGGCGAACTGTTGTTCGATCGCAAATCTCAAATCTGTAAGTTCTTTTCCCCCAAATCACTACCAAAAGCTTCCTAAGGGGTACTTATATCTTTTTCAGCAACAAATAATGGCAACCAAAGCCAGATCTGCTCGAAATTAGTAAAAGAAGTTAGGGTTTTGGAACGAAGTACCCAGATTCTGCAGATTTAAAGCGTTTTCCTTGTTGTTTGATGCTTGGACACTTATTCTCTTGCTTCCTCCGGTATAATCAAGCCAAAAAACGCAAGAAACGAGTGAAAACTGAGAATTTGAGGCTTAGGGGTCGCCGCGGTCGAGGCTTCGCTTGGGAGGGAAAAAGGTGAGGAGAGAGAAACCGTCTTGCCTTTTATACCCCTCGCTGATTTTGGTTTCACCTCGGTCGAGGTGGTCCCGACTGGACCGAGGTGTTTGACTGGATGTCAGACCTAGTCGCCTCAGTTGCCCCAAGAACATCTCAGTCGAGGTGTTGTGACAACAACCGAGATGTGTCTCAATCGAGCTCCGTCTTCTCAATTTCTCGAACTTCTGTCCTTCGAGTGTAGCTCCTGAGCTGTAATCCTTCCTTAGAAAGTACTTGGTTCCTATCTAGAGGACGCAAAAACAAAACGAAGCAAACTATCTAAAACTAAGCTAGAAAAGGGAAAAGAAAGCAATACCTTGGGTTGCCTCCCAAGAAGCGCTTGGTTTAAGGTCGCTAGCTGGACCGTACGTCATCCTCAAACAAGTTATAATGGTGAAATCTCCTCAGCCGGGACTTTCGATCGGTACTTCTTCAGCCTATGACCGTTGACCTTAACGCTTCCGCTTGTTTCACCCCAAATCTCAACTGCACGATAAGGAAAAATAGTTTTCACAACGTAAGGTCCTATCCATCTAGATTTCAACTTAGCTGGAAAGAGACGAAGGCGGGAGTTGAAGAGTAGAACAAGATCTCCTTCTTTGAGCTCCTTAGGAATGATATGCTTGTCATTCCATCTCTTCGTTCTTTCCTTGTAGATTTTGGCATTCTCATAGGCGTTTAAGCGCAACTCCTCCAGCTCATTGATGTATAAAAGTCTCTTCTCTCCGGCTTCCTTGATGTCGAAATTCAACCACTTGATTGCCCAATATGCCTTGTGCTCCAGCTCAACATGAAGATCACAAGACTTCCCATATACCAAATTGTAAGGGGTGGTACCAATGGGAGTCTTGAATGCGGTCCTATAAGCCTAAAGAGCATCATCCAACTTCACGGACCAATCCTTCCTCGTCCTAGAGACGGTATTCTCCAGAATTGCCTTGATTTCTCTATTCGAGATCTCAACCTGCCCACTAGTTTGAAGGTGATAAGGGATTGCTACCTTGTGGGTTACCTCATACTTCAATAAAAGTGCCTTGAACTTCCGGTTGATGAAATGTGTCCCTCCATCGTTAATGATGATGTGTGGTGTCCCAAAACATGGAAAGATAGTCCGATTGAAGAACTTCACAACCACCATGGCATCATTAGTGGGGAGGCGATGGCTTCCACCCATCTAGAAACGTAATCAACAACTAAGAGAATGTAGAGGTTCCCTGCGGATGATGGGAAAGGTCCCATGAAATCAACTCCGCATACATAAAAAATCTCAACCTCCTGAATATTGTTGAGTGGCATATCGTTCCTTCTTGACAAGTTCCCTGTTCTTTGGCATGCGTCACAAGAAACAACAAACGTTAGCACATCCTTAAATAATGTAGGCCAGAATAACCCAGAACTTAATACCTTAGAACACGTTTTGTGAGTGCTAGCATGTCCTCCACAAGGAAGCGAGTGGCAATGTCGTATGACACTAGCAACTTCATCCTCCGGAATGCATCGTCGAAGCATCCCATCAGGACTTCTCTTGAACAGTAGAGGTTTATTCCAGTAGTAATGGCATGCATCTTTGAAGAACTTCTTCCTTTGAGCGTACGTCAATCCGGGTGGTATTTCCTGACAAACAAGGTAATTGACAATATTAGCATACCAAGGCTCTTTACCATCAACTGTAAGTGACTTTCAAGAAATGAATCAGAAAGTTCGTTGTCCTTAGTTGACAACATCTCACTTGATATCTCGGTCGGTGCCCGAAGTGGGTGACCGAAATGTTCTTCAGATAAGAACACCTCGCTTGGTGCAGGAAGTGCCTCGGTCGAGGTACTAGAACTGGAACCGAAACCTAACGTGCTTTTCTTCACCTGAAGTAGTCTATCAAATCTAGCTTTTGGGTTTGCTTCCAATGCCTTTAAGCTCCGTATATCTGCATCACAAGAGACATCTATACCTTCCTCACTTAAACTAAAACTAAGAATTATTTTAAGAGGATCGTTAATAAGGTTAGATCTCACCAATTCTCTTGATTCTTCTTCATCATAGATGTTGAAGATGTCATCCTCCAATGGCTCTCCCTTCATTGCAACAAGCAATGCAAATTCCACATGATCGCCGCCAATGTTGAATTTCAACTTGGCGTTCTTACAATCCACATTGCAACCCGAAGTTGCTAAAAATGGCCTCCCGAGAATGATAGGAATGGGATAATCTGCGGGAATGTCAAGCACAACAAAGTCTATAGGTATGTAGAAATTACCTAATTTGATGGGAACGTCCTCCAAAATACCCACGGGACGGGTAATAGAGCGATCCGCCATGTATAGCATCATCTTCACCGGCTTGGGCTCTCCAAGTCCGACTTTCTCTCATAGCTCCAGCGGGATGATACTCACGCTGGCTCCTAGATCACATAATGCATCATAGGTCACATCCCCAACTTGAATGGGAATGCAAAATGAACTAGGATCCCTTAATATAGGTGGCATCTTCTCCTTCATGATTTGAATGAGCTCCAAAGACTTAGATGTCATCCTTACTTCCCCGAAATCTTCCAGCTTCCTCTTCCTTGATAGAATCTCTTTCAGAAACTTCCCATAGGTGGGCATCCCTAGAATGGAATCAAGGAAAGGGATGTTAATATGTAGTTTATTCATTAGGTCTAGAAACTTACCAAAATGCTTCTCTAGATGTGCCCTCGCCCTTTACTGAGGGAATGGAAGTGGTGGTTTATATGCAGGAGGTGGAACATAAACTTCATATTTATCTTTCGCTTTCTGGGGCTCCATCTCGGTTGGCACCTCGACCAAAGTGTTCGTTTGGTCATGGCTCGACCGAGGTACTGGATATGCAGTCTTCAATCACCGTGTATTGTAATAGCTATGATTTGTCCTTTAAGGTTGCTCTTTGTCCTTGCTGGAAGCTTCCATGGATCTCTTGGCGCTTCATTCACCTTGTTGAAAAATTGTTGCTCTAAGGCTTTTTGTGCCTTGACAAACTTGATGCAGGATCCTGGCTTCTCAATGGAGTAGAAGAAGACAAGGGGGCATTAAGAGTATTACTAGCATGAGAATAAGGGTTACCGGAATTTTGTTGATCAGATCTCCAATTGTTGTTGTTGGAGTTTCTATTGTTGTTGTAATTGTTGTTCCGTGGCCCTTGATAGTTGTTTCTTCCTTGATATCCTCCATCTTTCTCCTTCTTTGTTTGAGCTACTAAAAGCTCCTTTAATGCCTTTACTTCATTGCTAAGCGAAGTGAGTTGAGCTCCATTTGATGATGTGTCTTGTTGCTCTATTTTCAGTTCCTTGATGGGAGTACTTCTCCATGTGTAATGCTTGCTTTTCAATGAAATCCCAAGCTTCATCTATTTGCATATCCATGAATGTGCCGGCGGAAAGTAATTGGAGTTTGAATTGAGTATCTCCATCCAAACCCTTGAAGTATATTTCCAGCAACTCGATCTTTGGAATCTCATGATGTAGGCAATCCAACAGAAGATCCTTGAATCTCTCCCATGACTTGGACAAACTCTCTTTGTCCTTCATAATAAAAACATTGATCTTTCCACTCAATTCAGCGGTCTTAGAGGGAGGAAAGAACTTAGTAAGAAACTCCGTCGTCATCTCTTCCCAAGTGTTGATTTTTCCTGCCGGAAGAGATTGATACAAAGCAAGCGCCTTGTCTTTCAAAAAGAAATAGAAAGGCCTCAACTTGTTGTTGTTATTCTCCACTCTTGAAGGTCTCAAAGTCTCCATCAAAATCATAGTTTTGCAACTACTGATGTGGAGGCTCTCTCTCCAAACCTCCAAATTGACATTGTCGAATCATAGTTAGAACTTGTGGTCGAAGTTCATAATCATTCTCAGCTGGATCACCTAGGTTGACTCCAGGACGCCTAACTTGTTGATTAGGGTCCATCCTCTGTCCTAGGGTTTGTGGAACTCCAGCAAAAAGAACATCTCGGATAGGCATCCAAGGTGGAAGGTGTATCTCGGCCGAGGAAACTTGAATTGGGTCTTACCTCGGTCGAGGATCTGGGATCGGTCGAGGCAGAAACTGGGCCCTTAGAGCGGCCATATCTGCTTCAATTCCTTCTATTCTTGTGCGAGTCTCGTCTTTCTCTCACTGTAGTTCTTCCTTACTGAGGCGTAGTTGTTCCAATGCCTCCTTTAATTCGGCTTCAAGATCGCGATTATCTTGATCGGCCATCTTAGCTTCTTTCAATCTTCTTTTGTAGGTCTTTTCTGGTTCGGGATTGTAGGGAACGATTTCCTTTCCAACACGAGTTCTTCGCATAAACCTAAGGAAAGATCCCGCGAAAACACTCAAGTAAAGTGGTCAATGGCAACAAGGGCAATAGCCCCGAAAGACAACCGAAGCCGAACTTGGTCTAGACCAAGTCCCCGGCAACGGCGCCAAAAACTTGTTCGCTAAAAAAGTGTGTGTGGAAGCTTTAATATTTATAACCCAGGAAGTATGCTTGAACAATATGCGAACCTGCAGTGTACGGATCAATTGTAATAAAAGCAAGAATTTCAGGGGTCGATCACAGGGACTATGGTGAAACAAAGATCGGTAATCAGGTTGTCAAATAACCACAAACAAATTAAAGCAATCAAAGATGATATAAAAGTCAAGTAAAAGAGAATGCGGATTCTAGAGATTATAGTCTATATTTCGGGGCTAGTTTAGACATTTTATCTTCATAAATCTGCATGTATGGATGTACATTCTTTGATTATATTGTTATTTTATCTACCTTTGCGGGAATCAAGGTCTACACCTAGTTTCGTTGTAATTGTAGGTAAAACGGCACATTTTGCATCGAAATGGAGCTAAGAAAGCTAAGGAGTCATTGGAGCTACATTCTGGAGCTTTGAGAAGATCTCAAGAAGCATGTAAATAATTAAGAAGATTGACTTTGGACCATATTCGAGAGATTTCACATTCAGTTGAGATTCACCTCGGTCAGCTACAGTACCACCTCGACCGAGGTGATCATGAGGAGCGTCCCGACCGAGGCGAACACCCTGTTGCCGGCGAGATCTTTATTTTTGGTTGAGATCTTTTATTTTTGGAAAGAGGATATCTTATATTTTTGGCTGGATTTCTGGAAAGAAGATATTATTTTTGGCTGATTTATTTTAAGAGATAGAGATATATTTTATAGGAAATTATCTTTTTAAGATATTATTATCTTTGGAAGATAATTCTCCTATATAAAGGGTTGGATTTTCTACAATTCAGCCATCTTCGGATCAAGGATTTTCTGGAGATTTTCTAGAGAGTTTTGAAGGAAGAGTTGAAGGAAGTTGAAGGTTGAAGTTCAAGGAAGGAAGGAATCATAGTTGGAATTGGCTTTTGAAGGAGTTTGTAAGATCTTCTTAGATCTCTTTTGGTTTGTTGTCTTTGCTGAATTGTGACCGAGGAATGCTTGTTTGTTGATTGTTTGATTCAGTTATTGAGACCTTTTTCTTAAGGTTTTCTTGTTTGGATATTGATTCCCTTTCCATTAATTTGATTATTGTTATCATGATGATTCTTGGCTAAGTTTCTTATGCGATTCTAGGGTGATTGGTTGAAAGTTATGGGAAAGACGATGATAGAATGATCTTAATCCCAGCGGGACCCTGAAAGCTCGAGCCTTTACCTTAACCGACGAACACCTTGTTCAGTCATGAAACATCTCGACCGAGATGATACATAAACTGAACGAGGCGAACCTTTCCTGAACCTTATCTGAGTTAAGAGTTTAAGTTTGCCAAATCCTATCCTTATTACACCTTTCTTGGTTCAATGCAAACCTAGGATGAGACTTACCCGGTAATTCCTTTGTTTATTTACCCAAGATGATGAGTGTAGGTAATAAAGGTTTATCCTTTATTGGGGTTTGAGTGTGCTTTCATCCCATCTTTGAGAGTTAGCCTAAGACTTACCCGGCAAAGGTTGATTCTATTTCCTTGGATGGTGTGTTGGTTTGAGATTATAGTTCATTTCCTTAGTACCTTGAGACTTACCCGATAATAGGAGCTTTGGTTTGGGATAGTGAGTAGTGAGACTTACCCGATAATCTATTCCCACCTTAGAAACACCTTCCCTTTGCAGACCTCGGCTTTGTCCGTGTTATCCTTTCAGATCTTGAGTCGGAACCACAACTAGATGCTTTAATCCCTAGAATCCACATTTCCCCTTGCTTGACTTTTACATCATCTTTGATTACTTTAATTCGTAGTTATTTGCAATCTTTGACTACCTGATTTCGTGCTTTGTTTCACCATTGTCCCTGTGTTCGACCCTTGGAATTCTTGCTTTTATTACAATTGATCCATACACTGCGGGTTCGCATATTGTTCAAGCATACTTCTTAGGTTATAAATATTAAAGTTTGCACACACCTTTTGGAGCGAACAAGTTTTTGGCGCCGTTGCCGGGGACTTGGTCAAGACCGAGTTCGGTATTTGGTTGTCTAGCTTGGAAACTTTTGCTTTTGCATTTAATCTTTTTCTATGAGTTTTGTAGTTTTCAGGATTCCAATGGCTGCGAGTCACTATGAACCTGCATTTGATCCAGCCTGGATAGCAAGACAAAGTGCTAGGGCGGACCATTATGAATACTTGGAAGAGAAATACGCCTTCATTTGGTTTGACAGTGAAAGAGAAAGAGAAGAGGCTATTGAGGAGGAGCTTGCAATATGGGATGAGGTGAATGTCCCTAAAAAGATTTATCAACAACCTCTTGAAGATTTGCTTGAATCAAAATGGGAGAAATTGATGAAGAAAGTGGAGGAGCTCAAAGAAAGCTCCCTATCCTATGCTAAGCCGAAAGAGGTGCATAAGGAAGTACTACAAGTTTCAAGCATTCCTCTAATAGAACCGGAAGTTTCTCCTGAAGTTCTTGAAGAAGAGGAAGAAGTGGAAGATCTCAATCCAGCTGCTGAAACTTGGGCCGAGGTTGAAGAAAGATCGGCCGAGGTGGAAGAGAGATCGGCCGAGGTTGAAGAGAATCCAACTGAGTTGGGAAAGATTCCATGTGTGGATTATCACCCTAACATGAAATTTTTCCCAATATTTGAAGAACTTTATAAGGTAGTTGCTCCTACTCCCTTTAAAGTTCTAGATTTCTTCAGGGATGCACCGAAAAGTTGGAGGTCTCTTCCGAAAGAGCCTCCTAAGATCAAGATGAAACCTCCCTTGAAGTTGCTGAAAGAAGATACTCCTTGGACTGAAAGGAACGGAGTTAACAAGCACTTCACGGCTAAGACAACAAAGTGTTATTTGTTCAAGTATGGGGTCACTCAAGTTGGAGATGGGGAAGCTACTAGGATTCTTGAGAAGCTGTTTTCTCGATCAAGGAAAGGATGGGATGCAAAATTGAATTAAGTCACATGGAAGCATAGGAAGACCGGTAGAATTCCGGGGAGAATCAAACCGTACAAACTTGTACGTGGGAGATCTTACCATTTGCTGGTGAAATTAGGAACCGGGACTTTTTTGGAAGATTTTTATGACGGATGTGATGAGTACTCCAAGATATTCGAGGTACATTGAGTAATTCCATGGAGAAAGGTCCAGCTAGCAACCTTAAACCAAGCGCTTTTTGGGAGGCAACCCAAGGTATTGCTCTTTTTTCCTTTTTCTAGCTTAGTTTTAGATAGTTTGCTTCTTTGTTTTTGCGTCCTCCTATACATGATTGATTTCGATAAATATGATTTATTATGCATTCTATGATTTTATGCAAAGATGAACAGCTTTCTTATATTCATAAAATGTTTTGATCATGTCTTGATTTTATTTGCCATGAAGCATTCTCTTAGAGTGATCTATGAGTGGAGCACACCACCAAAAATGTTTTGAAATGCTTTTTATTGGTTTTTCTGACTTATAATCCATTTCTATCTTGTATCTAAGATTTGAAACTTGCTTGGGGACAAGCAAGGGACAAGTATGGGATATTTTGATAGCATGTATTATAGTCTATATTTTGGGGCTAGTTTAGACGTTTTATCTTCATAAATCTGCATGTATGGATGTATATTATGTGATTATATTGTTGTTTCATCTACCTTTATGTGAATCGAGGTCTACACCTAGGTTCGTTGTAATTGTAGGTAAAATGACACGTTTTGGATCGAAATGGAGCTAAGGAACCTAAGGAGTCATTGGAGCTACATTCTGGAGCTTAAGGAAGAACTCAGGAAGCATGGAAATGATTAAGAAGATTTACTTTGGACCAGATTCGAGAGATTTCACATTCAGTTGAGATTCACCTCGGTCAGCTATAGTGTCACCTAGACCGAGGTGATCTTGAGGAGCGCCCCGACCAAGGCAAATACCTTGTCGCTGGCGAGATCCATATTTTTTGCTGAGATCTTTTATTTTTGGAAAGAAGATATCTTATATTTTTGGGCTGGATTTCTGGAAGGAAGATATGATTTCTGATTGATTAATTTTGAGAGAGATATATTTTTATAGGAAATTATCTTTTTAACATATCTTATCTTTGGAAGATAATTCTCCTATATATATGGGCTGATTTTGATTCATTCAGCCATCCAAGAATCGGCGGATCAAAGAGATTTCTGGAGTATTTTTTGAGAGTTTGAAGGAAGAGTTGAAGGAAATATTGAAGGATTGAAGTCCAAGGAAGGAAGGAATCATAGTTGGAATTGCTTTTTTGAAGGAGTTTGTAAGACTTTCTTAGATTGTCTTTTTGGTTGATTGCCTTTGCTGATTTGTGATTGAAGAACGCAATTTGTTTGTTATTTGATTCAGTTATTGACACCTTTTTCTCAAGGTTATCTTGTTCGAATATTGATTCCTTTTCCATAAATTTGATTATTGTTATCATGATGATTATTGGCTGAGTTTCGTGTGCGATTCTAGGGTGATTGGCTGAAAGTTGTGGGGAAGACGATGATAGAATGATCTTAATCCCAGCAGGACCCTGAAAGCTCAAGTCTTTAAACTTAACCCTAGAACACCTCGCTCAGTCGTTGAACATCTCGGCCGGGGAGGAATCTAACTGAACGAGGTGACCTTTCCTGAACCTATTCTGAAGTTAAGTGTTCTAGTTTGCCAAATTTTATCCTTGTTACACCTTTCCTGGTTCAATGCAAGCCTAGGATGAGACTTACCCGGTGATTCCTTTGTTTGTTTACCTAAGATTATAAGTGTAGGTAATAAAGGTTTATCCTTTATTGGGGTTTGAGTGTGCTTTCATCTCATCTTTGTGAGTTTGCCTGAGACTTACCCGGTAAAGGTTGATTCTATTCCCTTGGGTGGTGTGTTTGTTTGAGATTATAGTTTCTTTCCTCAGTACCTTGAGACTTACTCGGTGATAGGAGCTTTGGTTTGGGATAGTGAGTAGTGAGACTTACCCGGTGATCTATTCCCACCTTAGAAACACCTTCTCTTTGCAAACTTCAGCTTTGTCCGCGTTATCCTTTGAGATCTTGAGTCAGAATTATAACTAGATGTTTTAATCCCTAGAATCCGCATTTCCCCTTACTTAACTTTATATCATCTTTGATTGCTTTAATTGCTTTTAGTTAATTGCAATATTTGACAACCTGTTTCTGTGCTTTGTTGTGAAAATAAGGCAAGTGAACAATGCCTATGACATGAACTTGAACTTGAATCGTGAGGCACTTGTTATTTTAGTTGTGAAAATATTAAAGCTTACACAAACCGTTTGGAGCGAACAATGCCTATGACATGAACTTGAATCGTGAGGGACTTGTTATTTGTTCACTTTGCCTTATTTTCACAATTAAAATGATCTTGCTGAACTTGTAATGCCTCTTAATCCTAATTTTTAAAAATCAGCTTTAAAAAAACTCAAATTTCATAGCTTTCTGCAAAATTCAATGACGACTCACATCTACCTACCGCTTTCCACCAATGCCAATAATGGAGAAAGGCAAGGGAAGTCCAACAATGGAGAATAGTGCAGCCAATCCACCAAGTGAAGAACAAACCAACCATAGATCGAATTGAAAGGGACACTTGGATTACAGAGAAAGCAACTTCACATATTGAAAATAATAACACCATGGGTACACAATTTATAAACAAACGATCAGTACCTTGAGAGTCGATGCATGTAATCTAAAATCGACTAAAATCTATTTTATTTCATTGAATTAAATAATTATATTTCAACTTAGAAGATAAGAAAATAATAATAAACTAATATAAATAAATAACTATTAATAAATTAAAAAATAATGTCAATAAATCCATCGGTTAACATTATATAGAGTCAAATGATATAAATGAGGATAAGTTGTTATGTGTTGTAACCGTTGTAGAAATATATTTTTTATATATACATACGGATTAGCAACGTCTATATATTTATTAATTATTATAGCTCTATACTAAACCTGTTCAAATCCGAGACCGGCCGGACCGGGCGCCCGGAAAAATGGGCGGGTATGAAAAGAGGAAGAGGTCTGACCGGGCCAAAAAGTCCGGCCCGCCAAGCCCGCCGGCCAGATCCGAACACTACCTTAGGCCCGTCCGGACAGAAAAGCCCGGCCTGGCGGCCCGGCTAGAAAGAATAAAAATAAAAAATATATATTATAATGTATTTATCATTTATTAAGTATAAATATAAAATATTTAGTATAATTATAATAAATTTAATATATTTTACATAAATATCATAAATATAATATGTATATATATTTTTGTTAAATCATATTAAAAATATTTTTTAATTTTTTTTAGAAAAAAGTTACCAGAGGCCTGTCTGTCCGGCCGGACCGGATACGACAACCTTTTTAGGCCCAGTAGCCGGGTCGAGTGCGGTCCGAGTCCGGACAAACGGACTTAATATTTTGTAATGCCCCGCCCGAGTCCGTACTACTGTGCGTGTGCTTTATTTGTTGATAGCTATTAATTAGGAAGTATTATATATGTTTAACATTTACTATAGGATGCTGGGAATCTTTATCTCCTCCTGTAAGTACCGACACTCTCTTGATGCTCCAGGGAAATACAATTTTGTGTTTATATTATTTTAATGGTGGGCCATATACGTCAATCGCTAATTTTTCCTTTTTCTTTTTTGTTTTGTCCTTACCGCTTTTTGTCATTATCATACTTGTTTAACAATTACACCCTAACAACTATTAAATTCATGCTTTACATTAACAACATCATTATCTCACAACTTGCGATGCTTCCCTTTGCAAATAATACCATTTTAAAAAGTAAACAAATTATTTTTGCCAAATTATATTTAAAAAAAAACTAATTTTTAATTCGGTGAATTTACAAGATACGATGTAATCACCTAATGTATTATAGGCTAAATTATTTTTGTATAAAATAAAATAAAGAATTTAATAGGTAAATAATTTAAGTTATGAAATTTGGATTCTAACTCCAATTTTTTCACCTTTTTATTCTTTATCCATTAATTAAAAATATTTTTTTTTTAAATTTCAAAAATCTATTTTAGATTTTCAAAAATAATTTTTACATAACTTTTACATAATTTTTAAAAATTAGCTTTTATTGTCATCCACAATATTCCTCCAAAAAAATTGTCATGCATCGTTGTCAATTGTATTATTATCAATTGTAATGTCAATAATTGTATTGTCACAAATTGTGTTGTCATTAATGACATTATCTTCAACGAAATTGTCACAAATTAATTGTCATCAACGATATTGTCATTTCTAGTTAAAAAAAAAGAAGGTAAAACGTATTGTCATCAATCGTAATGTTAATAATTATATTGTCATTAATGGTATTGTCTTCAACGATATTGTCACCAATCTACTATCATCAACCGTGTTGTCATCAATTTATTGTATTGTCATCAAATGTATTGACAATAATGATAGTGTCTCAAACTATATTGTTATTAACGGTACTATCATCAACAAGATAGTTGTCGACTGTATTGTCATCAACGATTTATTCACCAATCGTGTCATCATCAATTGTAGTATTGTCAACGAGATTTTCATCTACTTTATGTCATCAGTTATATTATCACCAATTTATTGTCATAAGTTATATTGTCAACTCATTGCGTTGAAAAGTTTCAACTTCAACACAATTTGTTTGCATTAAAGTTCATATTATAGCCGCCAGATTCAAACGTTATCCAATGGTTATATTATACACTATATACAACCCCACACAAAATAATTTAATTTCTTGTATGTATGTGTTTATATATATATATTGCTAGGAATTTTCACGAATCTGTCAAGAAGCATGAAAAAAAGCTTGGGTTGAGGGTCTAGTGCTATGTTCATTACTCGAGGGTCGGATTGAATGGTTGGAAGAATTGTGTAGTAGATAACAACTTGGAAGAAGATAGGGGATGCTTGTAAGTTCGAGTTGTTTTCTCAAGCATATCAAACAAGACTTATACTTGAGAAAATATCTCAAACTTAAAAATGTTTCCTTCTTCCAAGTTGTTATCTACTATACAAACCTTCCAACCATTAGAAAACTCAACCCTCGAGTTATGAACATAACGCTTAACACACCCTCGACTCAAGCTTTTGTCATGCTCCTTAACAAAGTTTCTTGGAAGCTCTTGTCAAAATATGTACAAGAACTAAAAGTATTTTGGGTGAGGTATGAAACATGTATGATGTTAATACCTTTGAGGTTGTAAAATAATAGAAGTAGTGCACCCTCTATTATTTTTTCTTTGTACGAAACCTCAACGTTCGAAATCGATTTTTTTTGTTTGCTTGGTACGAAATCAATCTTTTACCTACTTTCTTGTAATTTATTGCTTGTACAATAATAGAAGTAGTGTATCATCTATTGTTTTTGTCTCTATTATACTTTTTTCTCCCAGGTTATTCAAAATATTTTTCAGATAAGATAAAACCATCCATCGAGGTCCTCATGGTCTTGACATCAGGTGGTCAAGTCTCTAGCATGCTCAATAAGTCATTGTGTCTTCAACACCTCCGTGACGTCCTTCATGTCATTATAAAAAATGTTATAAATAAATAACAAGCGGATAACTTCACATCGTACAACTATGGTAACATACCTTTCCCATCTAAATCTAGCGAGCCATATGGTCAACATATCCCGTCAACAAATTTGAGATCCTCGAGGCACCTGAGATGGTGGGAACACGTACAATATTTGCTCTGGTCCAACAGTTGAAGTCGGTGCATGAACAATAAGGGGTTGGTAGTGGTTGAGGCAAATATTGAAACAAATGTAGGTGGGGTAGTGTAGGTAGGTGTTGGAAGAATGAGTGAAAGAGGAGTAGGGGAGGAACGAGGTGTCTCCGTATCAACGACACAAACGGTCCCGTGATGATCGTCGGAAAAATGCAATAGGCCACCACTCTGTTGTCTATTGATTTCGACCTTAATGTAGCATGAAGGTCGAAATCTCAAGAGTGTGTAAAATGAAATGGAAACGAGTTGATCAAGGTGCTTGAGGTTTGAGGTAACAAGTAACAAGTATCAACTATCTAATATCTATGGGAGAAAACATTAAGAATTGGGGATATTCCTCCAAACCATAACTAGGTACATACTTGATCATGTTGTGTTTGATAAAAATAGGAGAGTTTAAGTCACAATATTAATGTAGCATGATATAGGTATGCTTTGTCAAGGCATTTGGTTTGCTTCAACTAATAAGTATCACATGGTGCTTTCTATTTACTCAATGATTGATAAGCTTCTCTACAACTTATGACTATATTGAACTATGCAAGCATCACATGATGTTTGCTATTTGCTTACACAATTCGACATAGCCATGGCTTGGACATTCACATGACAAATGTGCTTAGCCATCCTCACGGTCTTAGCTAGCATCGTTCAAGCATCGTAGGCATTAAACATTGCACTTAGAATTACTTATAGGTATCATCTAATATGATTAATGCATAGAAACACTCATCATTCTTGAAAATATGCATTGTGCTCTAAGAAAAACTAGATTATGAATAATCTAGCATTTGACATTCAAAATAAGATCAAACATGGTTGAACATTCAAATGGATTTGAAATCTCATATATGTTACTAATCATGCATTTGATTCTCCATGTTTTTATCAACACAACATAGATCAAGACTATCCTAGCATGATTTGGAGTTTTCACCCCAAATTCTAACAAGGTGACTACTCACTCATGACTAAAAATACAATAACACAAACAAATAAAATGGATATCATGGTGACAAACTAGATTCAAACTAACGAATATAGAACAAGAATGGAATAGTTTGGACTTACCAATCCAAAGTTATGGTCGAAACAAGATTGCACATGGATCTAGAGAATAGATTTGTGAAGAACTTCAAGAACACTTCCATTTCTTTTTCAATTCGGCTAACTTACAAGAGAGAGTTCTAGAGAATTGTTCAGTGTTTTGGATGATATCAAATACAACCAGCCATTCCTCTATTTATAGGATAAAATTGGAGCCCCCCCCCCCCCCCCCCCCCCC
>BSUD01000003.1:45197303-45244999 GCA_033239045.1 Fagopyrum esculentum
CCCCCCCCCCCCCCCCCATCTAGAATCATCCTAACAAACTCACACATCAAGTGTGAGTTAGTTGCAAAAATGGTCCACACTAGGTAGCTTGGGTCGAGTTTTAAGTTGTCTTAGGTCGGGTTGAAGGAGCTTCTACCTCGAGTTATTTCACCGCCTTAGAGAATTACACATAGCTCGAGCTTTTGTGCTTATTTGGTCGAGTTTTTGTGCTTCTTAGATCGAGTTGCCTCTTTCACTCAAGGTAAGTGTAATCTCCTCTTGAAAGGTGTTCTTTGCTCGAGTTTTCTCTTCAACTTAGGTCGAGTTTTTGTGCTTCCTTGATCGAGTTTTGAGTGAACTCGACCTAAGTGGACTTTTGCAACTTGAGTTGTTCCAAGCTGGGGTTACCGTATCTTCTTACCTCGAGTTTGGTAAACTCAAGGGTCCTCTTCTAGGGATTTTGCTTGTCTTGTTCCTTTCTTTCCTTCTTCATTTGGCTCTTTGATGATGATGTGATGAGTACTCTTTGGATCGGCATAGATTGGTCTTTTGTGCTCCACTTTAGACCTAAAACACATAAAAACACCAAACACAAGGGGATTAGGCATTCTTTCATACTTTTAAGTAAATAAAAAATATGAATGCCTTTTCCATTGCAAAACTAAGGGAAAAAAACACATAAAATATCTATAAAGATAGCATAAAAACATGCTATCATCAAACGAACACTCTCTACCCTTTGGATAAAATTTGTGTGTGAAATTCGGCATCATTTTGTGTTCAAGTTTGAAGAATAAATAGAGAGAATAAATGAAGAGGAAGAGTTCGGCAACAGCTGAACGCGTTTCATAAAGGGTTTATTGGGCCTTGCATTGAAGTTGAAAAAAATTCAATGTAGTTGACGTGCGTTGAAGATGGAAATTTTCAATGCATTCAATCTGCTTTAAACTGTATAGTTTGTAAAATCTTCAACCTAACAATAATAAAACCCTAAATTAACTACCTTTATTTCGTCTGTTTCACTTTTCTCTATCCACGTACCTCAATTTTCGGTCCAAGTAAACAAATGCCTAAAAAATCACTATTTTAAAAAAATAAGTGAACATATATGATTATTAAACACGGACCTTATTTGGACCCATATAAAATTAATTTGGACACCCATAAAAAAAAAGGCATCTCGCACGTAGGGTGTGAGAGAGTAAAAAAAAATTAATTTTTTTAATAAAAAAAACATTCTGTTTCGGGCATGTCAAAAGCTCTTGCACGTAATGATGCCGAATTTATATGTTTTTTTGTAGTTTTATTGCCGAACTCTTCCTCTTGTGTTTTTGTAGTTTTGTTACAAATTTGGTCTCTTGCATGTCAAAAGCTCTTGCATGTCAAAAGCTCTTGCACGTAATGAGAGACCAAATTTGTAATAAAAAAAAGGCATCTCTCTACCCTTTGGATAAAATTCACGGGAAGTTTTTGTAGTTTTATTGCCTTTTCTCGGTACTTGTTCTCGCACCTTAAGTGTGAGAGACCAAATTTGTAACAAAACTTCCCGTGAATTTATTCATTCGTTTCCCCATGTCTTTCGTCGGTTCGTAACATATTCCTTCGTTTTCCATACCCATGAATCTCCCTCATCTTTGCCTATAAATTGTGCAAGAGAGCTAATTCTCATCCATTACGAGAGAAGAAAAAAACTTTCAGGAAAAATCCTAATTTTCTATTGTTATTAGAATTTATTTTACGAGAATGGTTCGAATCGAGGCTGAGAGTGAAGCCGCAAGGAAGAGGCGTGCATAAAGGATTGCGCGGAAAAATGTCATTAGACACGAAACTGCGCAAAATCCGGTAAATTTACATCCAATTTTGTAATATATTGATTTAGATTAATTTAGGAAATTTATATTATTATATTTTAGATGAAATTTAAGTTAGTAAATTTATATTAGTATATTTTAGATAAAATTTAAGTTAGTCGGAATTAGTAAGTTTACATGCAACTACGTATTTTTGGATTAAGTTAGTAAATTTAGTCGAATTAGTAAGTTTACTTGCAAATTGTGCAAGAGAGCTAATTCAAGTTATTTATTGGTCCAACAGATATGTGGCCACGTGATATTCTTGATACTCATACCGGACAGTCTCTCGTCATTGATATATTGGTCGATTATCGGACGCATAAAGCGAAAGCTATTTGGATCGATCCGGAGGCTAACGTTCCTATTCGTTATTCTTAAAAAATGACATTCATAACTTCAAAAGTTGGTAATAATATTTATTTTATTGTGTAGATCGAAGTACGTAGAGTCTGGAGAACTAGCACGGCCTCGAATGCCTTGCTACGTATGTATATGGACATCCCCGTGGATGTAGAGTGGCGGGTGTTAGTTTATAACTCGGGGTTGCGTTCGTTATTCATAGTTCAGATGAGTAATGTGGATCATACTCTTATCCATACATTTGTAGAGCGGTGACATCCCGAGACGAACACATTTCACATGCCATTTGGGGAGATGATCATCACATTGCATGATGTTTTTCACATTATCAAACTTCCTACAGATGGACCTAGCCTTGGAGTTTCTGGTTCTTAGCAAGATATACGGGCAACAACATATCAACTATTTGGGGATTGGTGATGACATGAATTATGACCTATTTTTAGGCATGTATTTATATAGATTTTCCCTTTATTTTGCATGCATAGACATACATTCATGGAATTTATGATTATATTCACCTACTTTGCAAGAATAGAGGTCTACATAGAGTTTTATTGCATTTGTAGGTAATTTGGCGAATTATGGAGCGAAATAACATATTTAAAGATTAAGCCTTGAAGCGGGACAAAAAGGAGCAATAAAAGGAAGGTAGGACGCGGCCCAAAGTATTCTCTGATACCGTCTGACGCGGCCCAAAGTATCTTCTGATACCGTCTGACGCGGCCCAAAGTATTCTTTGATACCGTCAGACGCGCCAAAGTATCTTCTGATACCGTCAGACGCGCCAAAGTATTCTCTGATACCTGTTGACACGGCCCAGAGTATTTTCTAATACCAGCGGCTCAACTTCTTTTCAGCCCAAATATTTAGGGTTTCATCTTAAAACCCTAGATTTATCCCTACATATATTCGAGAGCCTTCAACATTGAAGGAGGACGGTGACAGCCCCGGGACTTGGAGTTAAATTCTCCAAAGGATACTTAGAGAGGCAGACTTGGAGGTCTTGCTATTTGGAGGGAAGATTTGGGGAAAGACGCACTTCCCTTTTTGCGAAGTTGGAAGATTTTAGGATTTCATTTGAAGGCGGATTGACATCCCGTTCTTCTTTGTTCCTTGAGATTTATGAGAGATTCTTATTCTATCCTACATCTATTGAACGCAAGTTACTTTTGAGTTTTATTGACATTGGTTTTGTGTTTGTTATTGAGATTTCAAGGTTTTACCTTTTCTCCTTTTTATATTTGATATTTGATTCTATGACTATGATTATTGGCTAAAACCCTTTAGCAATTCTAAGGTGAAGGGTTGATAGTTGTGGCTTAGATAATGATAGATCGATTGTAATTTGATTGGACCCTGAGAGTTAGAGAAATATCGTCGACACCCTAAATCACGGCTTGTTCTTAGGTTTCCACGGCCGTGATTCTCAAGAACTACCCGTGATTTACTTAAGTTTACGAACCTTGCTTTTACTTTAATCCAAAGTTAAAGATTTGCTTTAACTTAGTCTTGGCTTGCCTTTTCTAGGTAGTAGTGAAGCCTCAACAACCTCTACTTCGATTTCGAGTGTCACAACCTTAATCGGTTTAGTTAGTCTTGATCCTTGGATTACAAGTTTGGGTATTTGAGATTAATTCTTGTCTTTAGATCTTTTCTATACTGAAGCCTCAACAACCTTTATAGAGAGTATTTCTAGATAAGTCATATAAAGCCTTGGAACTTCACCGTACATTGCTTTACCTTAGCATACCTTTGCAACTCTTAACTCTGTCCGTAGTTCTTTGGATTGCCACAATTAGACACCTGGATCTTTAGGGTTGTTGTTTTTCCCAATATTTGCAAAGCTTATTACATTTCTTGCTTGATAATCTGCAATTGAATTTGTTCCCACCCAAATCCTTGTGTTCGATACTCTGGAATTCTTGCTTAACTATATCGATCCGTACACTGCGGCTTCGCTTGCTTGATTCTAGTTTTATAATTAAAGCTTATTTGCACGCACGTTTAGGGGCGAATAATTGGATAGAAGATAAGAGGCATCAGATCCGTGCGAATAAAGGTGTCTCTCTATCCCGCGGTCGACGTGCCATGAACACATCAAATGAGTTGCATTTGGAAAACTCAAGGGATAGCCCTCAAAAGCACAAACTCCCGATTGGTCACTATCACCTCCGGTCAATATTTAGACTCTTGACACCATCCTTCGACTTGACGAATAACCCAATTGTATATCCACATTTTCCCTTGTCATAAACGCAAAGCCCAAATGAAATGTCAAGTCGGTGCATGTTTGACTGGCAATATTCAAAAATGGTATTTTGAACCTAAAAGACAAAAATAATTAAATAAATTGCATTAGTAACTCAAAGTAATACAATGGTGAAATTACCGTATTTAAGCTTACATGTTGGTGTTGTAAGTGGTGTCCATGACCATGACATAATGATATTTATCCCATAATTTGATCGATTGTTCATGGGCAAATACATTGTCTTGCAAGCTTTCACGCCACACTCCTTGTAACCGAAAATGAATTTTCCTTTCACCAATATGTTAAATAGTAGCTGTGTCGGGATCATTGCTCCTTGTTTTAACCTTTGAATCTTTGTCTGCGCATTGTATACATGTTGCCTCCCCGACCAACTATCTTCATACTTCTGTCTCAACATCTCATGAACAATCTTCGAGGCCGTTCCAGCCGTTGTTGCCCTTTCCACATCGAGAATTTGTTCACTCGTCGAACGACCGGCAAAAGCGTGACCTTCTAGTTGTTTTGACAACTCGTGGTTATGAAATTCAAACTCAAGCACCAATAGTCACACATCTTTCACTTGTTCATATCCATTTATAAAAAAATGGACAACCGAATGGTTGCGCCGAGACTTCACCGGGACATCATTTAAATAGAAACTTTTCTCTTTCCAACCTTCTTGCTCCCAAACTGTTTACATGTTAAGTACGTCATACAGTAACTCCTGTGAATCTGACGCTTTCCATGACTATTTTATTGTAAGAACCATAAACTATTTCATCGCCTCGGCCAGAGTCCAAGCAATCATAGAATCTCTATCTTTCCACAATTTGTCGGTTACGAATATCCTCGAATAATTGAGTTCTTCATTTTGGTGAAAAGATGGGCCATTTTTAACCTAAAATAAAATAAAAACAAATTTAAGTTCTACACAAGTAAAAAATACAACATAATGAAGTTTAAAGATTTCGAAATAATATTTTTACCCCGTACCTGAATTTGACTCACTTGACCTTCTCCTTCATCCGAAAAACTTGAAAACATGCTACTTTGGTAAGAACAAACACTACCCAACTCTCTCAAACCTCTCTTTAAACACTCAAACTTCTCTTAAACTCATATTCATCTTCCAAGTTTTAGCCCATATATATACTAAAATTACCAATCGTAAAATTTAATGTTCCCACCATAAAAGTTAAATTTTAAGCCCCAACCGTAACATTAAATTTACGATTTGAATTTTATGAACTTTTAGCTCTCTCGCACATAGGGTTCGAGAGGCTAAATTTGAATTTACAAAAAAACTAGCCTCTCATACCCTTAGTGAGTATGTGCGAGAGAGAAATTTTTTTTAAAGACAATTATGCCTCTAGTAGGGTTGTTCAAACGATTCGTACCGGACCGTAAACTCACGGACCGAACCGTTTCACAACTTGTGTGAAACGGTCATGGACCGGACTGGATTGGACCTTTTACTGATTGTATGAAACAGTCCATGGATCGGACCGATACGGTCCGGTCCAATACGGTCCGATCCAGATCGTTTTTATTTTTTTTTAAATAAAAAAAATTTGTATGGATTAAATCCGATCCATTCCGGATGCTCTTCCTGTTAAAAATATATAAAGTGTAATTTAATGGTCCGGACCGGAACATTACGGTTCAGGACCGACCGGGATGTAATATCATGAACAGGACCGGACCGTAATTTCCGGTCCAATTTTCCGACCCGGTTTGAATATGTGCAGCTCTAGCCTCTAGCACATAGTGTGCGTGAGGCAAAATGCTAGAAAAGGTGCCTATATTGATTAGGCTAAATTTGGTGAATAGGCATTTTTTTAGTTTTCCTTCTATTAACTAGCCCCCTAATAATTCCATTAAGTAAATATACCCCATTTTATTTGTACCATTCAAACCCTAATCTTCACCTATCTTCTCCTTGTACGCAGCCACCAAGAGCCTCCACAATCAAAAACGGGTCAGAGCATGTCACTCAAGGGATCCACTATTGTTGAGCCACTGCCTCTACCGGGGTCGGAGCACCGCCGCCATCCTTCGACCTCCCTCGGCCTTTCTTTTCGTTTCCCTCGCCCTCTTGCACTAGACAACAACATCTGAACAATCGCGGGCCTTCGACCACCCAGTTCTTGTCACTGGTTTCTGCCATCCTTCGACCACCCAATTTCCTTCGACCTCTCTTTTTGTTTCCCTCGTTTTCGCTATCCTTCGACCACCCAGTTCTTATCACTGGTTCGTTTGGTTTTGATACAAATAGCATCATATAACGGCTTGAAATGCATTTTATATCAAGATTTGGATGCAGTCAAATATGATGATATTAGGGCTTGTTTGATTTCGACTCTAAAATTGAAATGCAAGACGTGCGAGCAGAATAGGGTTGGAGACATCGAAGATCTGAATTCCTTTGTATGTTTTTAGAAAATGAAATGCAGGAGACAACGAGAGTAATGACACTCCTATCATGCACCCAAACAAGCTTTGATGTATGAAGCAAATTATAACAGTGAGCTTATATATACTCAATTCTTGTTTTGGTCCAAGGCCTTATGTTTGGTTGTTTAATCTCTTTGAGTTTCTGTTTCGGGTTTATCTATTTGTACGTGTGCTACATATTGGGCTTCAAGTTTAAGAGAAATTTGTTCTCCATGAAACGACATGTTCAATTTTCTAGTATAAATGATGTTGGATTAAATGCATGATCTTCAAAGAAGGGTATGAATCATTACTAATTGAATTTGAGGGTATTGAGGAATCTCTTTTCAGGGGATGGAACATGTTAATTGAATTTGAGGGTATGACTTTACTGGCATGAATTTCATACCAGAATTTTACGGTATGAATTTATTGGCATGAAAAAAAGAAGGGTATGAATCATTGCTAATTGAATTTGAGGGTATTGAGAATCTCTTTTCAGGGGATGGAACAGATGGAACATGTTAATTGAATTTGAAGGTATGACTTTACTGACATGAATTTCATACCAGAATTTTACGGTATGAATTTATTGGCATGAATTTCATACAAGAATTTTACGGTATGAATTTTAGTACCAAAAAATTCTGGCATGAATTTTCTAGTATAAAATTCATACTAGAAAATTCTGGTATGAGATTTCTGGCATGAATTTTATAACAAAAAACTCATACCAGAATTTTTTGGTATGAATTTCATACCACAAAAAACTCATATGAAATTATGGTATAAAAATCCTGGTATGAAAATCTGTTATAAAAATTATGGTATGAAGTTTTGGTATAAAAATTTTGGTATGAAATTCTTGTATAAAAATGCCGGTATATAATTCTTGTATAAAAATTCTAGTAAGAAATTCTTGTATAAAAATTCTGGCATGATATTTTTTTTATAAAAATTCTGGTATGAAATTCATACCAAAAAAATAAAATAAAAGGCAAAAAAAATAAAAAAATAAAAACAAAAGCAGACTTCTTTTCACATAATTAGTTGAAAAAATTTGGTTAAACTCATGTATATTTCTTTTTTTGTTTGAATAGAAAGATTAAGTACAACCATTAAATAAAATTGTTTTAAAATTAAAAGGTATACAAAACTAATGAAAATAGAAAGGACATATTTTATAAAAAAAATTCTATTAATTATAAAGGGCAAAAATATCAACCTTTATTAAAAGTAGGGTGTAAATAAATTCAGAATAGGTGAGAATGCAAATGCTTCAAGATATCTTCTTGATTTAAATCATTATGAGTGGTAGTTTATAATAATTGCAATGATAGATATGGAGCAAAATGAGAAAATGAAAGAAAAGTTGTTACTACGTAGCAATGTGGCTTCTCCTTTTCCATTTTGATACAGATCGTGGGGATTGGGACATTGCAACTGCACCCAACCCTCTACACTCATCATCATGAAATGAATGCATTCTCAACTACTTATTATTATATCAAAGTTCTCATCATAAATACATTTATGTAGTCCCTAAATTTTTACATGAATGATTGATCCTATAGTTTTAGTACTATAAATTTATGTTCACTTTTAGTGGATAGTCAATGTGTAGAACGTTTTCTTTTCTTAGGGAGGTAATGTACAAAATTAATTTCCTTTGACTAATAGAAATGACAAATTAAAATGTGGGTAATATGTGTGAGTTTTTTTATTCAAGAAATGAAAAATTCACACCTTATGTTACCAAACATCCCCTAAACTACAAGGTATATGTTTATATGAAAATTAATTAAAATTTGGCACATATTTTTTTTTAATATGATGTTGGTTAAATGTATAACTATTTGATTTTTTTTCCCCATTATTCTTGATAACATGTGTAGCTAGTAAATCGTAAAATTATTTAGTTAAGATACGTTATATTGATTTTATTTTTCAATAATTCATTATAATACGAGAGTTGGTTATCCACAAATCTACCTACAACCTGTCTTAGTCTTTACATATGAAGAATGTTGAAACTGTTGGACTTGCACAATGAAGAATGTTGGAACCATCTGATTTGTATTTCGGCTGTAAAAAATTAGCATATTGTAGTTATGAAGAACCATGAAGTTGTTATTGTAGTCTTATTTATGTTTTTTGGAGAAGTTGGACGATGAATAAGACAACAAGAAAATTTGAGAAACTGATTTCCGACCTTAGTCTTGAGGGGTAAAATTTTAAAGGTTGAACTTAAAATGAATCAATGATTATGATTACTTTAAGTTTAAAATTAAAAATAATTATATACCAAAATGGTCAAGGGGGTGAAATTGATTTTGTCAGGTTGAGACAAGATTGTTATTTTGGGGATGAAATTTCACCGGAATCAAAATGGGATCGGGATGAGACCGAAAAAAGATCGGAATTTGAAACCATGGCTAATAAAAAAAAGAGAAAACGTAAACTCACATTCTGAAATCCAAGCGAGAGAAACAATGAAGGTGTACTCGCGCCCATCCTCATGTGTTGTAGAGGCTCAACTTAAAAGGAAGAAGTAAAGTGTATCTTACTGGCCTTTTGTTATTCTTTCCCTCTCTCCTCATCTAGGATTTTTGAATTTTGATGGACGGTAAGGTTTCTTTGAGTTCTGTATGTTTAATTTTTGGGTGTTTGGGCTTAAGATTTAGGACTTATTAGTTGTTGGTATATATTATAAAAAGTGTACCCACTTTCTCACAAAAACGATATTCAAATTGAACCCTAGACTTCAACCTAATTTGTTTTTTTTGTCATTTCCATCTCTTCTTCCAATTATGCTATTGCATAAACGCTCGAATTATGTTGCTTCGAAGGAGTTTGTGTGAGGTTAGGATATTATCGACCTTCGCATACAATTGAAAAAAATGAAAATATTTTTTTTAGAGAATTCTTTTTAATATTTCTCAAAATAAAGATTTGTTTTGTGTAACCATTAAAAATGATGAAAATGAGGTCACATGGTTATTTGTCAACAAATAGAGATAAAAAAAAAAGGTTTGAAGATACAACAAACAAAAACTAGAAAGATACATTGATCCACACCAATAGTAGGAAGCTTGAAACATAATTTTGATGGGCCGAAAAGAAGCGATGACCATTGTGCGTATGAGTACATCATAAGAGATCATAATGCATCAGTAATTGCTTATAACTATGGATAATGTGGGTATACATGCGCTCCTTGAAAAATGGATTGTTGAAAACAAGAGAAATAAATATAAAAAGTATTGAAATTGAGGGAGATAACCTCCCCATTATCAACTCAATCAAAAGTATTTGAAAACCTCCCTGGAAAATCGACCTTATCATCTCAAACATATCTCTTATTCTATCTGGTTTTATGCATATACAAGCCAACCATATTTTCATGGAAGTCAACGACGTTGCGGACAAACTCGCAACATTAGGCCAAGATTGCCTTGCAACTGGGGTAGTGGTTACAAGTGATGTTAAAGTTCTCATCCTTAAGGGTGTCATTGGATGACTCACCAATAGATGTTGATTATGTCTAATTTTTTACCCTTGTATTAAAAAAAGATAAAATATAATTAAATAAAAATAAAAATATAAGAGGTAATTAAATGAAAATAAAACAAATGATCTTGTGTAATTTACTATAGATTATTAAATTGTTTGAGTTGGGTTTATGGAATAAAGTTTTTTTTTATGGCTTTTGGGCATTTTGTACATTGGATTTGCTTAGTTGAATTTATAGAGACTATTTCTGGAGGATCATAGTTTTAAAATAATACATAAACTAAATTATAGATGATGAAAAAAATGGATGGTTTAATCCACATATATATTCTTCACCCATTTTATCCCTAAATAATCTCATGTATAAAACAAATCCAAAATCCCGTAGATATTCATAGATAAAATGGTATTTGATAGAGTTTATTGTGTATTTTTTATATAAAATTTTGGGAAAAATAAAAGTTAGTATTTGCTTGTATATAAACACTAATTTAATAAACTAATATAATAAAATTATCTAATAAATAGTGTTTGTTTTAATAAAATAAACTAGTTTAGGGTTTAAATGAAATATTAGGATTGACGATGACATTTTTATATAAAAAAAAGTGTTTATTATAATAAAAAAAAAAAAAACAATTTATCCTTCCATTACTTCTTTGATAGCAAATTAACTGATGTAAGCTATCATGTGATCATCTAAACAAGTTTTGTACAACCAAATACAATAATTTAAGATATCTATGAAACTTCAATTCAAAATTTAACAATCAATTCATTTGAAGGTTAATTTAAATGTGCACTAATTCATAATGATATGCAAAGAAACACACTAGTGTTTGATATTATAGTTTTTCTAGGCAAAAATTAGAGTTTTATTAGATTATCGAGAGAATCTTTACAAACTCATCTTTTTAAATGTTAACGCCTGAAATTTTAGTTCTGATAGGCGAGCGGTTTGATAATCTTTAGTGGCAGTCACCACTTCTGCGGCATAGGAGAACTTCGGTCGCGGCCTTCCGTGGGTGCGACTCAAGCGTTCCGCAGACGCGGTGATCTGAGTGTACGGAATATTTATTCCGTCTTCTTCCGACCCTTCGTTATCTTAACCCTTGGATGACCTTTGGGCATCCTTGACCTTTTATTTTCTCTGATAAAACAGCTTCCCCGTTCCCATTTCTCATTCATGTATCTTTTCTTCTCCCCCATTCCCCCTTCTCTCCTTCTCCTCCATTCTCTACCATAGCCTTCTCCTTCTTGTGAGTTGCCAAGTAAGGGTGTGGACTGCAGATTCGTGCTATAGAGTAAGTCTCCATCTTCTTCTCCCTCTCTTCTTCTTTCTCCCTTCTTCCTTCTTCAACCCTATAGTTGTGGAAGCCATGGACTCACTCAAAAGAGTCCTTTCTTGTGCTTGCTTGTGTGCTTAGATTTCTTATATTGTGGAGAAGGGTTGGGATCTTGTGGTAGAAGCTAAGGGACGACCAAGTCAACTAAGGAGGCAATAGGAGGTCTGTTGCACATCGAAGAACCGAAGAACCACCGTTTCTGGAGTTCAGCCGCGGGGACGGGTCTAGTGAGCCATGGGGTGGATCTAGTGAGTTGCGGGGGTGGATTCCGCTCTTCCGCGATCACGCCTTTTGAGTTCCGTGGTCGTGTCCTTTCAGTAGTAGGTCCTCGATCTCTTGAGCTCTTCATTCTTTTCTTCATCTTAGTGTTTGATTCATCTTAGTATCATGTTTAGGCTGGCTTAGCATAGCTTAGATGTGAATGTCAAGTAGTGACTTTGGACCTTAGTTGATACCTTGTGAGTATTGTTGGATTGAGATGTTGTTGTATGACCTTTTGGATTCTTCAAGGCTAGTTGTTCATATTCTAACATGGTTGTGGTGTGTGTCCTAGTAGGACTGTGAGCATATGTTGTTATCCTAAGCATGAGTATGTTAGGAGCTTATATGATTATGGAGACTAGGAGTGTTATCCTAGCTTGTGAGTTGGATGATCTTGTGAAGTTCATTAAAACTAGAAGTCTAAGGACTTCTAGCTTGTGAGAGAGGTATTGATATTGTGCCTTGTTTTGATCAGGCGTTGGGTACCTTCCTACGGTGATGCGTCCTTGGACACGTCAATGAAAGATTCCGGATCTACATCTAGCTGAAGCTCAACTACTCCTTAGTTGAAGTGCTGATGCGTTTGAAGTTGGGTTGCGGAAGCTTAGAGATGGAGGCGGAAGTTGAATGGTTGAGTCGATCTAGATTGATCGATCAAGCCTTGAAGTGGATCGGTTGAGTTGATTCTTGAAGAATCCTCGAAGATGGATGAGTTTGGATCGAAGATCCAAAAGAAGAACTTTGAGAGGATGGAAGAGAGATTGATGCTCAAATAAGTAGGAGGAAAACACTTCTCATATACTTAATCAAATTGAACATGCTTTACAAATTAGCCAAGCATCCCCTTATATAGTGGATGAAGGACATACAAAGGGTCGGAACTTAATGACGGAAATAAAGTCGGAATTAAAGTTCCGAATATGAAAAACCAAAAAATATGAAGGTTGAGAATTTAAGTTCGGAATTAAGTTTCCGAATTAAATTTCGAAACCAAAAGTCTAATCTTAAATTCGAAAAACTAATACCCGGAAATAAAGTGTCGGAAATTAATATTCCGAAAATAAAAAGACTTATTATTACAAAACGCTAAAATACGGAAATTGCGCCGGAACGGTGCCGGCTTGACAAGTTTCATGCCATGGTGGCGTAGAGGCACGGTTTGCAACCAATGGGCTCGTGACAAGTAACGGTGCGGGCAATGATGGAGCCGGTAGCTTGGGTGATTGCTTTAGCACGGGAACGGGTGAGCGGTCCATCGGAGCAAACCCGGAAAGTCTCGTCTTCCTCATCTTGGGACATAGGGGTCAAGGGTACATCATACGGGAATTTGAGAGTGGTTTTATCGGGTTTAGCTTTGAGACAAGTAAGTCAATGAACTTACTTAGCTAGCTTCTGTGTATTAGTATGGTGTGATGGTGGTGTGTGTTAAGTTACATAAAAACAATGAAACCGGAATAGGACGATCTTTGTATATTATAATTGGCCCAAGTGTATGATTATGGGCGGTGACACCATTGCCTAGCTCTTGCAAGAGTTAGGAGGTTCTCTGCAACTAGCCCAGACAGGTAGACGGTTGGATGCATCCAAAACCATTCCTTGTTGGATTACGGGGACAGAGGCGAGTCTCGGAGATTCTCGTCTCACAAACTAAAGTTGAATTAGTAAAGGAATAACGTAATCAAATATAATAATTGGATTGTGTGCAAGTATGTTGTGTGTGTATGTTCCCCTTATATGTATATTGGCCTTTACAGTTATCCAAATGCTTAGAATGTTAGCTAACGGTTTTATACCGCTTTTGTAGATGCCTTGCAGGTTAGGGACGCTACAGAGTGATCCGGTGGTAGTGGGCAGCCGGGGTTCCGTACATTATAGGATGGGATCGGATTTATATTATCTTGGTCATGGTACTTTCGTTATGGATGTTTGTTGTTTTGAGAATTCGGTTGGAGTTTCCGTTTTGAGTTGTATTTCAGATTATGTCATATTGCATTAAAACTATTTCGTTTTGCATTTTATTTGTGCGATGTTACAAGATCCGTGAAATTGTTGTCAAGCTAAGGGTCAAGACCCATTGTGAGGTCCTAGTCCGTAACATACCGAGTCCCTTGGATTTGGGGTGTTACATTTTGGTTTTCGATCCTATCTTTTAGGATTATCTTTATTTTATTTTTTAGAGGAATCTCGCCTGTAATTAGCCATAGTAAACAAATTATTAACAAAATTGACAGAACATCAACCGAAATGAACTCCATTAACTATAACAATAAAATTCACGACATCCTAAATGAATTAAAAAAGAAACTAGGACTCAACGAGATGACATGCCTCGCAAACATTTGTCGGAGCATCTGGTTCTTCAAAAACAAAATTATTTTTGGTAATGAACCTATTGGTTCTTGTAATAAGGTTACTACTTTCATCAAAGAATAAATTTATAAGTGGAAACCAGTAATGAAGACGACTTCGATATAAAACAACATAACAAATAAATCATACTAAAAGAAAAAAACATAGTATCAAATGGGATAAACCAAAACCTGACTTCCATAAACTCAATTTTGATGGATCAAAACTTGATTCGAGAGTAACTTCTATTGGTTACGTAATCCGGGTTCACAATGGAAATGTTGTGAATCTTGATACAAAAAAATATCATTTCAACTCGGTCATTAAAGTAGAAACTTTTGACGTGAAATGAGGTCTTCAAGAGACTATAAGACTACAAATTTAAAAAAAATGAAACTGAATTGTGATTAAAACACACTCCAAGGTTTGTAGGAGTTGTACTCGAGAGATCGAAATGATTTTTTCCGAGTCCATAATGGATATTTGTTCTTTCGACGAAGTCCAAATCAAATATGTTTTCACAAAGATATTTGTGTCGCTGACCAATTAACCCATATGAATATTTCGACCCCCAACACCTGTTTCTTTGATACGTTCTCATCTGCAAGGATACTTTTGGACGAAGTACCTCTAGAATATAGTTTAACAGAAAAAAGCTAAAATCATAAAAGAAAAAAAAAATCTTAAACTAGATCTTATTTGTTGAACACACCTAAGCTTTATTTGGACGCATTTTCTTCACCTAATATGTGACAGAATATACGAAGACAGTATTCAGTAGAAGCAAGAATCTGCACATGAAACTTCTAATAAATCTGTCATCGGGAGAATAGAGACAGTTAATTGCGAGTCACAGTCGTAGGCAACATAATCATAACTCATTACATTTTCTTTCAGTTAGATTTAATTAATTAATTAATTAATTTATATGGATAAATGTGCAACGTCTCTTTAATTAAGGTCAGCTACCTACCTTTCTCTCTCCCCACCTCCCCCGTCTCTTTCTCGTGAAGAAAATTCTCTTCTTTCGCCATTTATTTCTTCTCTCCCCACTCCTTAATTCCCATTTTCGGTGCTTCTTTGCTTCTATCCCCCCCTGCTCTTCTTCTATCTTCTTTCCATTCACACCTCTCTTCCCTCAATTTCAACTAAATACCCCTATCTCTTGTTTAATGTTGGTTTTTTGCCCTCTTTTCCAAGCACCATTGTAATCGCCATTTCAAGCTGAAATACTAGGTAAAATACTCATTTGCTCATGTTTCCAGCTTACCCTTTTCCTGTAATTTCTTGGTTTTACTCTTAATCGTTCGCGCTGCACGTTAACTACTACTGCAGCTTATGTGCTTCTGTTCCTTGCTGAAATAGATCCGAAGAGAAGTTGTGTATTCAATGGAGGACTATCAAGTGATAGAACAGATTGGAAGAGGGCCTTTTGGGGATGCTTTTCTCGTGCTTCACAATTCTGAGCTCCACAAGTAAGCAATTTCTGTGGTTTTTCCTTTTATTATCTTAAAGAGTCAAGTATCCATCAACTAAAGTAATTTAGGTGTTCAATACCATTTTTATTTGATGTGGTTTAACTAAAACCGTGTTTTTTTGGACCATTAGGTATTTGATGAAGAAGATTCGCTTAGCTAAGCAAACGGAGAAGTTCAAGCGTACTGCACATCAGGAGGTTAAAGCCCTCAAAATCAGACTCTTTCATACCAAACCCCAACTACTTTGGTTTTGAAGTGAATCAATTGCATGATTATTTGCTCTGAAATTCATTTAACAAGTTGAGTACCCATGTTTCATTTCTTGTATGTGCAGATGGAGTTGCTCTCTAAGCTGAATAATCCATACATTGTAGAGTACAAAGATTCTTGGGTAGACAAGGTGGGTTCACAGTCTTTAGGTGGATGTTTATTACCATTAGGGTCTCTGATCAAATAATGCATTCTGACAATGTTTTGCTGTCCTTTTACTTTTCTTGTAGGATTCTTGTGTAAACATTGTTACCAAGTATAGTGACGGTGGTGATATGTAAGTATAAGTTACCGCTTATGCTTTTATCAGTTGCTTAGGTGCATATAGTTTCTTTTCTTGCCTTCTAATGCTCTGTGGTAACTATGTTGAAGTCTGTCAATGGAACTTATCTATGTTAATCTTTACTCTTATTTACTGTCACGGTCAACTGTCCATTATTAAGGTTTATTACTGTACCTGTTTCTTCTGTTTTGAGAATTGAGAATAAGTCCATTCCATAAAACTCTTATCAAACCGGTTGTGTATTTCAATCTCTAATGTTCGGGTTACAGCGAGTCAATATGGAATAAGGACTGCGTATTTCTCAATTATAGAGCTTGTTGAAGCATCATTCATTCATAGGTTGTACATGTTTTTTGTTTTAACCAGGGCTGAGCTGATTAAGAAGGCCAAAGGATTGCATTTTACAGAAGAGGTAAAGATAGTAAATTTCCAAATGATGATACTAAGACAATAATGCATGTGCAATCATAAATTACTTTTGTATCTTCAGAAAGTCTGCAAGTGGATGGCTCAGTTATTATTAGCTGTAGATTACCTGCACTCGAATCGGATTATACATAGGGCTCTCAAGGTTGGTACACCTAAAAATCTTTCTAATTAGATCATGTTCTTGACTTTCATAGCAAGCATTTTTTTTTAAAACCTACTATGTTTGTGATGCCAGTGTTCTAACATATTCCTTACAAAGGAGAATGACATCCGAGTTGGTAATAATGCAGGATCCTCTTCTATTTAGAGTTAAATCCTTTTGATATGAAAGCCTAAATTACCCTTTCCCACCTAATGTCTGTTTATTGAGTGTGCAGGTGACTTTGGGCTTGCAAAACTACTCAGTCTAGACGCTCTTGCTGCCTCGGTATGGGTTTCGGCTTACCAATTAGAATTTACCTTCTAAAATATAAAACTGGATTGTCGGTTATTGTGGAAATGATCTTACTGGTCTTCGAGAATGTTTAGAAAATGTTATAGGGTTGAGAAGATTGCCATTTTTGGTTGTTTAACATCTACAGTGAAACTTATACTATGACAACAATCTTACCTTAAATATGTATTAACTCTTACAAGTATAAAATCCTTGCAATCTATGCAGGATGTTGGCACACCTAATTGCATGTGCCCAGAGCTCTTGGAAAATATACCTTATGGTTACAAATCTGATATATGGGCACTTGGTAAGAAATTTGGATAACCCTGATATTTTATTGATCCGACTGACTAAAAACGACTCGCATATTAGGCTGCTGCTTCTTTGAGATTGCTGCACATCATCCTGCATTCAAGGCCCCTGTAAGTGCATAAAGCCTTACGATAATGTCTATATTTTGGATATGTTCCTTTTAGCAATTTATATTGTATAGGCTAATTTGTTGTCGAACAGGACGTGTCAGGTCTTATCAACAAGATAAACAGATCGTTACTGTCTCCGTTTCCAATTATGTACTCACCTGTACTGTAAGTATTTTTATCTTTGATCATCAGCAAAACCCCGAAAACCCTGTTTAAACAATTTTAATTTTCTTATATTTTTTAAAATTTGTAATGCAGGAAACAAATCATAAAGACCATGTTGAGAAAAAACCCAGAACACAGGCCGACGGTATGTTCCTAGATTACTCGCCAATTGTCTTGTTTTGAACAACATCTCGTCTTTTCTGATGACGGTGTCTTAAACCATTTTGTTTAGGCTGCAGAGCTCTTAAGGCATCCTCATCTACAACCTTACGTTGCTAGGTGTCGCAATGCATCCCCTGTTTATCTCCCGGTTAGGTCCCCAAAGTCTAAGGAAAAGACACCGAAAAAGGCTTCACCAGCCAAGACACTCAGGGATAGGGACACCAGATCCAAGGACGAGAGGACCCTGAAGCCGACAGATTTAGGAGTACGAACCAGCAATGTCCTGCCGAGTAATATTCATCACAACTATGACAAATCCTCAACCTCAGTCACCTCAGACGAGAATCTAGAAACTAAAAGAGTTGACCGGATTAGCTACACGAGGGAAACTTATGATGCCAGTGAGAGCTCGAAATGTGACTCTTCAAGCTGTGAAATGATAGTGTGCAACACAGAGGAGCTACTTTACTTGCCCACAACACTGAAAGAAAATGCTGAAGAAAACATAACCATAACCAGCTTGCCGGACTACCTGCCTCAAGAACTAGGGGATCCAGATCCGGAGAGTTCACAACGGTGGTTAGAAGTCAACATTGAAAGCACCCCCGAAAAAAGTCTAATTGAGCCCCAGAACCATGACAACAGTTCAGTGCCAATGTGTAGCGAAGAACACGCAAAGAATGAGGATGACGGAATACTGTCCTCATCAGCATCATCACCTGAACAAAACGCCAAGGATGAACAAGAAGAATCCATTGAAGATACACAAAACACAATAGAACCCGAAGAATGCACAGAAGAGTATCCGGTCAACTCATCATCTTCCGAGACTACCGATCTAGTAGTTCCATCGAAGGCTGAAGTACGAGAAGAAGCTAATGATACCAGTTGTGTGAACCCCGGAAGGACTGATAACGACGAAGCAGCTCTAAGAGAGCGCGAGATGTATCTGCTGAAAACTATCAGCAATGCATTGGGCGCTCCTACGGTCGAAATGAAGATCGGGCCTGAGATTCCAGGGCACCAAAGAGCTGATGCATTGGAATCCTTACTAGAATTATGTGCTCGGCTACTGAAAGATGATAAACTGAATGAGCTTTCGGGGGTGTTGAGACCCTTTGGAGAAGAAGCAGTATCATCTAGGGAGACGGCAATATGGCTGACAAAAAGCCTAATGGCGGCTCATGAATCTCAACAAAATTCCTAATTTGGTGTTCTTTGATTCAGTATGATGATCATGGTGTGGAGTGAAGAGTTGGGTTTGCTTTGTCTATATTTTTTGTTGTTTATGTTCCAAGGTTTGACTTGGTTGAAAGACATTGAGGTGTTTTACTTTACACAAAAAGACCAAAACTGTACTCATGCGCGTGGGGTTTGTAGCGCTTTTTAAAAATCAATATGTTTTTTTTTTCTTTTGACTTTTCGGAAAATTTGTCGGATTTGAATTCTTGAGTATTCGTTGAATTTGTGTACTGTCGGCTTCTCAGAAATTTCGTCGGATTTGTAGTATTTGGACCGTAACATCGATGTTGCGTATTCAAATTAGGCAATACTTAGCCATCACGGGGTTATCTTTCTAGATTCTGAGGCATATATGTCGTTTTTACGGTATAAACTTGCAATTATGGACGATATTGTGTTTGGGGTGGATGCCATCCAATCCATTACCCTAAATTATCTATCCAATCCGACCTATCACCCCAATATTCTTATTTGTCTTTATATCCGTATCTAACGTGCGAAGTAGGTGGATTGAGACCTATCACCCCAATATTCTTATTTGTCTTTATATCCGTATCTAACGTGTGAAGTGGGTGGATTGAGTGTGATTTTGGGTGTTCACTTATATACGTATTGGTCTACAATAAATTAAACATCCTAATGAAAATAAAAATTATTAATATCCAACCGAAAATAGCATAAAGTTGTACCTGAGTTCAAGTGCAAATCGAATAACATTAAAATTGAGCATTTCAATAATGGTGTATGTATAATATATTTGAATATATATAATTTCAAGTAGCTGAATGTGGGTTAAATGAGCGGTATGGATGAAACATTCACCTGAATTATAACCGATCCATCTCTCGCTTCATTCGCCGTTTGACTTCACCGGGCTTTTATAAGAATTTCACCCTTTTCCGTCAAATAGGATAACCGTTGTACGGATGAAATTACACTTCCTATGTACAAAGTAGGTTGAGTCATGAGATTCGTGACAAAGCATCGTCCAATTTGCTAGTATACAAGACCCAATGATAAATAATAGCCCATAGATGGCCAATGATGTAGAAAAAATTTGGACAAATGGGTTTTTTTTTTAATTTCCTTTTGTTTTGTATACTCCTCTATTTTTTACCACTTTCATCAATGTTAGGTAAAAGTAATTAACCTCCTCTATTAAAAAAAAAAGAAACAAACATGTATGGTTTCTGGTGGAGATTTTGGTATGGTTTCTAGTATGAGTATTTGGTATGAGTTTCTAGTATGATTTCTGTTTGAGTTTCTAGTATGGTTTCTAATTGAGTTTTTAGTAGAATTTTTGGTATGATTTTTTGTTGAATTTCTACTATGGGTTTTGGTTGCAATTTTGGTATGATTACTGGTTGAGTTTCTGGTATGTTTTTTGGTATGAGCTTCTAATATGGTTTTTGATATGGTTTCTAGTATGAGTTTGATATGGGTTTCCAATATGGTTTGTTGATGTGTTTTTGGTATAAGTTTTATGGTATGGTTTTATAGAGTAACCTAAGGAAACAAATAAAACCTTCACATACCAGAACAAAAACTTCATATTTTCTTGCAACACAAATGGAAACTGATAAAGTGTGTTCAGTTGCAAGGTGTTTAATCCTCATTTATGTCTATAATCCCTAAAATTAATACCAAACAATCATGTTGATACAAAAATCGAAGAATTTGAGAATTTATTTAGAAAAATAAAGCTCAAAACACAAAAGCAGCATAAGAGTTGGGGATCAGACTTAGCTTTCTAGGCTAGTAACTATGCATCATTAAACAACAAAAATATGTTGCTCAGAGCCTAACCCACATTCTTCATTTTACCCATTCCTATATAGAAGAAAGACATTGAATATATAGTTTGACTAAAAGTGGAAGAATCCTCAAAAGTATGCTTGTAATTTGTCATCAAATGTAAAGACAATCAGGTCTCAAAGATTAGACATCATAAGAACTTCCAATTTCATCAATAAAAAGGAAAACTTGTCGCATTTGTAAATTTCGTGAGAAGAAAAACACCCAACAAAAAGCTATCGAAATGAAGGGAGCTGATAGCTCTATTCACTAGACAAGAAGAGCTTTGAACAATAAAATTTTTGTAGGAGTATACTTACTAAATGTGTTTATTTTATGGGTCTGCTTAATAGATCAATTTTTATAAATGGCCTACTTAGTGAATTTGACCAATGATGAATTTCTCTTCTTTATATATACCATGTACAAACTATTCTTAGGCCTGAAGGCCAACGCCAAAATTATAAAATGATTCCTTGACAAAACGAAACAATGTTCTAGTATCCATGACAAACCAAAGCTCCCAACAAAAATCATGTCTCGTTTCCATATTTTCCTTCACTGCCAAACTCACATCCGGAAACTTTCTTCTATGAAAGGCTAAAATTTCTCAAATTCTTTGTGCTCAAAATCCATTTGAATATGTCGACAAGCCCAAACATGGCCTAGAAAAATCACCTACCACTCCCCAAACCAAGGGATATATTGGATGGTTGTTCATGATCAGTTTGTCCTTGTGATGCGGGGTTGAGGCCGCGATTTCTTGATCTAGATTGGAAGTCCACGAACAGTCTCAGAGAAGGAATCTCGGTCACAAATATCGGTCGAGATTTTGGTTTGGCCGAGATTTATGTAACTTCAAACCAAAAAACGCGAGTTTGATGGATTGATAACGGAAAGATAAGAAGATGATTTATGGAATGAAGTTAATGGAAATATAGGAAGATACGAACCAAGATAGCCCTTTTTCTTATCAATTCTTCTTTTGTTTTGAAATCTTTCAAAAAAAAAAAAGACAAGACAAGGAGGGACTAGAATTGACCAGGAGCACCAACCTTTAAGAAGATATCACACACAAGCACAATCTAGCAAAGGACTCACAACAATTCAATCAAAGACTCTCTCTTTTAAATACATGAATAAAACACTAATTCCGTGACTGAAGCAGCGAGATCACACAATATAGTGGTAATAATTATCAAATTCAGTCTCCCTAATAATCTCACCCTTTAAGGCTATTTATAGGGGAAATTCTCCTAAAAAGATAAGATATCTAATCTAAAAGATAATCCTAAAGATAGGATCAAAACCAACAAATACCTTTAGAATGTTTGAGAACTTAAAGGTATTAAAATAATAAAAGATAAGTAGAAGATAATAATCCTCCGATCAAGATCTACTTGATAAACGCAACAGTGGAGAATCTCGGTCTCGAGTCATAGACCTTGTTCTAGATTTTATTGTGTTGACCTAGATTTTTCATCTTCCATGCAATCCTCCATTCTCTCGAATCCTCCCATATTTACAGCTTGCAAGCAACCTTTCTTTGAGTGTCTCCTACTCTTGACTAAGTGATGGTTCCGTGTACTATAGGGGCTATCAAGGATGGTCCCACATCATACTTCCCTTCTTGAAAATGATTCGACCTTGAATCACAACCTTGCTCATCACCAATCACACAATGACTCAAGTATGGTAGCTTATGGACTAGATCAACTTTATGGGATGAAGATATTAGTTTCTCCTTCCTTATCCGTTGTTTCTCGACATGTACATCAGTTCTTACATTCATCGATACAAACAGATTTGGATGTCTAGGCGGTGCAAACTCTGAGATCCGTGGCTCTCCTAGAAGGTCTCTTGAACTTTGTAATACTCGGGGCTTGAATATTTTCACCATAACGTACAACATTAGCAAATCTTAGGCTCTATCCTCAAATCTCGGGCGAGATTTCACAACTGGGGCCGAGATTTCCATTCTGAACTCACAACTCATCTTGGATGATAAAAACTGGATCTATTCTTGGAGCTTTTCTTCTCCTAGGTGCAACCAAGCTGGATCTCTTGATTCGAATGCTATTTCCTTGCGGACTTGAGGATCTTTATCTGTAACTACTTTCTGCTTTCCCTCTAGCTTCTTGCACGATTCGTCATGTATCATTGTGACAATGTCCTCTTGTTTTTCTGCAATCAACTTTACTCGCTCCACTAAAGGTAATGATATAAGATCAAAGAAAGTTATGGAGAACAACTTAATAACAAAGTCATTATAGTTTAAAGCTAGCGTATGGATCACCACTCCTAGAGTAAGAACAACTAATAGGAGATAACAATGCAATTTCCAAAAGTGTAGTTTCTCCCCTTCTTAGCTTTATCTAACTCCTCAAATAAGCTCACACTAAGATCTTTCCATGGAGCTTTCTTCCACATGAGTAGTTCTCGGTCCAAACTTCCAAGGGCTGTGTTAATGGGTGGCGACTCCTTAGATAACGCTTCCTTAAGGTCAGAAAGAAACCTTCAAGGACTGGGGTGAGGTCCTTTAAACTGTAATTGAAACAATCGACAACAGTAGGCTATCTCGGGTAGGAATCTCAGCCGAGTATTCTGCATTATGGCCAAGATTTCTTCCCTGAAGTGAAACTTTTCTTTCCTATGCCACGGTTATGTCCTAATCACGGTAATACTCCCTTCACCATATTCCTCCGGCATTCCTAGCATATAGACTTCGTGTGTATTCTTCTTTTTGACATCCTCAATTTGCAATCCTACAATAAAACTCACTCGCTTCTTTGTGGATTGTTCGCTCTCAGACGTGTGTGAACAATGAACAAAAATAACTTTAAATTTATACTTGAAATAAAAGCTAAAGCAAATAAGCGAACCCGCACTGTACGGATCAATCGCAGCAAAAGAAAATATTCCAAGGTCAATCACAAGGACTATGGTGAAACCAAATGATGAAAATAAAAAATAGAATAGATTTTACAAATTCTGAAGAACGAAAAAGACAAAAGCAATAGAGATAAAAATATGTATATTCGGGAAAATGCAGATTCTAGAGATCAAGGTATTCAGCTGTGGTTTTCGATTCAAGACTTCTATAAATTAGGACAAAGCTGAGATCGCTAAGGAAATGTATTTCTAAGGTGGGAAAGATCACGGGGGGAGGTGTCACTATCCACTATCCCAAACCAAAGCTCCTATCACTGGGTAAGTATCAAGGATCTAAGGAAAGGAACTATAACTCAAACAACCACTCAACCTGAGGGTCAAAAACTAACATTTACTGGGTAAGTCTCAGGTAATGCTCACTCAGGCAAGAAGAAGGCACACTCAAACCTAATAAAGGATTTTGAATCCTTTATTACCTATAACTTATCATCTTTGGCAACCAAGAAAGGGAATCACTGGGTAGGTCTCTTCCCAAGCTTAGATGTAAGCTTGAAAGGCTCAACAAGGATAGGATTTGGGAAATCTCAAACCTAAGCATAAAGATATAACATAAATTGATCAACTAAAGAAGTCTCGGGTTGTTCTTAACTAAATCTCGGACGAGATTCTTGAAAAATAGACAGAGATTCGTCTCTGCGAAGGTTAACCAACTCTCAGCGTCCAATCTAACTTAAAGACTCAGTCTATCATCATCTAAACCATAACCACCAACCAATTACCCTAGAATTGTAGGGTTTTAGCTAACAACACACATATTCAAATCAAGAAAGATATATGAAATCAAGAAACTCATAAACCAAGTAGAACTTAAAGAAAAGTGAGAAATACTTAGCAAGGTGTCTTCATTATATCAAAACTATAGCAAACAAAATAACAAAGATCCAATCTTGTGTTCAAAAGCAATGAAATCTAAAACCTAAGTATTCCTCTCCATGAATCTTCACAAATCTCTCTCAATCTAAAGTGTTGTTGCTAAAGTTGATGATCAATCTCTTGTATCTCTCAATGTATTGTAATCTGGTGTATTTACCGTCGTCTTTGATTGTTGCGGCCATGCTATCTTATAAGAAAATCTAGGGTTTTGAAACTTGGGTCATAATTCGTTTTTACACTAAATCTCGGATGAGTCCATTAACAATCTCGGCCGAGATTCTTCACAAGTCGGGCCGAGATTTATAATCAGTAACGCGTCTTCTTTGCTCTTTGCTCTCATCCTTTGATGATGTCCTAACTTCCTTTATGCTCCAGAATGCTCCAATGTGTTCCACCTTGATGCCTTGTTGTTCGCCACTTAGCGTGCGTGCAATCAAGCTTTAAATTTATAAAACTAGAATAAAAGCAAGCGAACCCGCAGTGTACGGATCGGCGTAGATTAGCAAGTATTCCAGAGTATCGAACACAGGGATTTGGGGGGAACAAATTCAGTTGTAAAGTTGTCAAGCAAGTAAAAGGTAAAGCTTTGCAAATATATTGGGAAAACAGCAACCCTAAAGATCCAGGTATCTAATTGTGGCAATCGATTCAAGATATACTAAAGAACTAAAGACAGAGTTAAGAGTTGCAAAGGTATGCTAAGGTAAAGCAATGTACGGTGAAGTTCCAAGGCTTTATATGACTTATCTAGAAATACTCTCTATAAAGGTTGTTGAGGCTTCAGAATAGAAAGGATCTAAAGACAAGAATTAATCTCAAATACCCAAACTTGTAATCCAAGGATCAAGACTAACTAAACCGATTAAGGTTGTGACACTCGAAATCGAAGTAGAGGTTATTGAGGCTTCACTACTACCTAGAAAAGGCAAGCCAAGACTAAGTTAAAGCAAATCTTTAACTTTGGATTAAAGTAAAAGCAAGGTTCGTAAACTGAAGTAAATCACGGGTAGTTCTTGAGAATCACGGCCGTGGAAACCTAAGAACATGCTGTGATTTAGGGTGTCGACGATATTTCTCTAACTCTCAGGGTCCAATCAAATTACAATCGATCTATCATTATCTAAGCCACAACTATCAACCCTTCACCTTAGAATTGCTAAAGGGTTTTAGCCAATAATCAACATTATGATATCAATAATCAAATATGAAAGGGAGAAAAGGTAAAACCTTGAAATCTCAAAAACAAACACAAAACCAATGTCAATAAAACTCAAAAGTAACTTGCGTTCAATAGATGTAGGATATAATAAGAATCTCTCACAAATCTCAAGGAACAAAGAAGAACGGGATGTCAATCCGCCTTCAAATGAAACCCTAAAATCTTCCAACTTCGCAAAAAGGGAAGTGCGTCCTTCCCCAAATATTCCCTCCAAATAGCAAGACCTCCAAGTCTGCCTCTCTAAGTATCCTTTGGAGAATTTAACTCCAAGTCCCGGGGCTGTCACCGTCCTTCTAAATCTTCCTTTGGAGAATTTGACTCCCTCTAGTCTCCCTTTGGAGAAATTGACTCCCCTTCAATGTTGAAGGCTCCTCGATTTATATAGGGATAAACCTAGGGTTTAAAGATAAAACCCTAAATATTTGGGTTGAAAAGAAGTCGAATCCGCCGGTATCAGAAGATACTCTGGGCCGCGTCAGCAGGTATCAGAGAATACTTTGGCGCGTCAGGCGGTATCAGAAGATACTTTGGGCCGCGTCCGACGGTATCAGAAAATACTTTGGGCCGTGTCCGAAATTCCTTTTATTGCTCCTTTTTGTCCCGCTTCAAGGCTTAATCCTTAAATATGCTATTTTGCTCCATAATTCGCCAAATTACCTACAAATGCAATAAAACTCTGTGTAGACCTCTATTCTTCCAAAGTAGGTGAATATAACCATAAATGCCATGAATGTATGTCTATGCATGCAAAATAAAGGGAAAATCTATATAAATACATGCCTAAAAATAGGTCATAATTCATGTCATCAAAATACCCCATACTTGCATCTTGCTTGTCCCCAAGCAAGGTTCAAACTTAAAATACAAGATGATATGGATTATGAATATGCAAAAATAAAGAAAAACCACAATATTTTGGTTGTGCTTCTATTCATAGATCACCCTCAAATAGTTGCTTCATAACTAATGATAATCATCATATGGTCGAAAGGAAATATAGCATGGAAAGGATAATCATACTTTGTAAGAAAAATCATAACATGCATCATAACTTGCAATATATCAAAATCAATCATGAGGAATCCAATTTAGACCACAAAGCCAAACACATTCCAATGATCTTAAGGACTTTCAAGTAAGGTCAAGAATGCGGAAAGGAGGGAAACTTATAAGGGATGTGGTGCATGAATCCGGGAAAGTGGATAACTACTCTTTTCTTCTTCTCTTGCGGTTTCCGCAACACTTTCAACTTAGAGCTTCGCTCTCTTCTTTTCATTTTTCGACTTTACTTTTGGAGTTATGGATAGAGGTGCACAAAAACCGAAGCCTAGGAGATTGGCGTTTCTCAATTTTTATGAGATGCCTCAAACCCTTAGCGCACATACCATAATCCGCTAGGAATATCGCTCAATCCGACTTTGGCAAGACACAAACACCCGGCTATGTGAATGGTGCCGAGTTACTCATCGTCATGATTGACTTCCCCAAACCTACAAGTTTTTTTTTTCTTTGAATGCAAGCATTTTCTTTCATGGCCCTCCCACATCAAACATGCCAAAATTCAACTCTTCCTAGTTCCCGGATAGGTAAGGGAGGCAATTATTTTCATTGAGGGGCTAAGTGATCAAAGAAAGAAGTAAGAAAATCGAAGTGCCTTAATCATTTCAATAAGAAGTGTAAGAACTTATATGCGGTTTCAACCTTTAACACTCAACATGATTTAGAATGAAAGCGAATTATCAAACATGCATTAAGTTCTATCAAAGTATTCAAATCCCACATATGTCATAAATCAATTCAAGCATATCAAAATCATCATAGCTATTCCACAAAATAAATGTTATCATAGAGATCATATCCATCCTAGAAGCACAAAACTTTTAAAATTTTTCAAAATTTTCATAATCATATGATGCAAGACATAAAACATGCAAGTGGTATTGCAAATACCTCCACCCCATACTTAAAACTCACATTGTCCCCAATGTGAAGAAAAGAAAAGATGAAAAAGGATACTCACAATGTAAGATGGCGAATCAGGCAAGGCGAATCATCAATCGGGCGGTGGTGGTGATCTATAGAAGCTTAATAGGGAACTCCGAATATTCCAATCGACGTCAAAGAATGAAGAAGGGGAACGTCGTTCCGCCGAAAATTTTTCCGAAATTTTTTTTTTTTTTTTTTTTTTTTCGGGTCGGGAATTTCCACGGCCGTGGTTTTGGCCGTGGAACTTTCAGTTGCTCTCGACAAGAGTCCAAGTTTCGTCAATCATTTCGAATTTTCTCATCTTCTCTTGCTTATTCCTTATTCCTGACATCCAAAAACACAAACATACCGGAAGATATCGAAGAAAAACGAACAAAAACAACTACTCTAATCTAAGAAAGAAAAGGGAAAAGGATTCATTACCTTGGGTTGCCTCCCAAGAAGCGCTTGGTTTAACGTCGCTAGCTGGACCTTTCTTCATAGATGACTCAATGCACCTTGAACATCTTGGATTGCTCTTCAAATCCATCATAGAGCTCTTCCAAGAAATCTCCGGTTCCTAATTTCACCGGCAAGTGGTAAGATCTCCCACATACAAGCTTGTACGATTTGATTCTCACCGGAATCCTCCTAGCTTTCCTATGCTTTAATGGGACATAATTCAGCCTTGCGTCTCATCCTTTCCTAGATCGAGAAATTAGTTTCTCGAGAATCCACTTAGCTTCCCCATCTCCAGTTTGGGGATGATGTATGGTCTTCGTCATGTGAATGACCCCATACTTGAACAAAAGACACTTCTTTGTCTTAACGGTGAAGTGCTTGCTAACTCCACTCCTTGTAGTCCAAGGAGCATCTTCTTCCAGCAATTTCAATGGAGGCTTCATCTTCACCTTAGGAGGTTCTTTTGGAAGAGACCTCCAACTCTCCGGTGCATTCCTGAAAAAATCAGAAATTTTAATAGGAATTTCAAATGAAGTAAGAGAATGTACCTTGTTAAGTTCTTCAAGGCTTGGGACAAGTTTCATGTTGGCATGATGATCCACACATGAAATATCTCCCAACTCAGCTGGATCTTCTTCAACCTTGACCACAGTTTCAGTAATTTGGTCAAGGTTCACCACTTCTTCCTCTTCTTCAATGGGAACTTCAAGAGGAAATTCAGGTTCGATAGAAGGAAGGCTTAAGACTTGGAATTCTTCCTTGTTGGATGGATAATTTTCCATGGCTTCATAAGATTCAGACATAGATTTTAGTTTGTCTTCCAACCTGTCCAACACTTTTAATATCTCTTCCAACATCATTTGTGTACCATCCTCGGATGGTTGTTGTGGAGTTTGCACTTGAGGAGGTTGATCATAAAACGTATGAAGGGGATTAAGTTCATCCCAATATGCGAGCTCATCCTCAATGGCTTCCTCTCTTTCTTTTTCGTCGCTAACACAATAATAGGCATACTTCTCCTCCAAATATTCATAATGGTCCGCCCTAGCACCTTGCCATGCAAACCAGGCTGGATCAAATGCAGGTTCATTGCTCCATGCAGCCATTGGTGAACCTAAAAACTCAAAAACTCATTCCGAAAAGATTAAAAGCAAAAAGCTCTCAAGCCCGACAACCGAAAACCGAATTTGGCCTAAACCAAATCCCCGGCAACGGCGCCAAAAACTTGTTCGCCACTTAGCGTGCGTGCAATCAAGCTTTAAATTTATAAAACTAGAATAAAAGCAAGCGAACCCGCAGTGTACGGATCAGCGTAGATTAGCAAGTATTCCAGAGTATCGAACACAGGGATTTGGGGGGAACAAATTCAGTTGTAAAGTTGTCAAGCAAGTAAAAGGTAAAGCTTTGCAAATATATTGGGAAAACAGCAACCCTAAAGATCCAGGTATCTAATTGTGGCAATCGATTCAAAATATACTAAAGAACTAAAGACAGAGTTAAGAGTTGCAAATGTATGCTAAGGTAAAGCAATGTACGGTGAAGTTCCAAGGCTTTATATGACTTATCTAGAAATACTCTCTATAAAGGTTGTTGAGGCTTCAGAATAGAAAGGATCTAAAGACAAGAATTAATCTCAAATACCCAAATTTGTAATCCAAGGATCAAGACTAACTAAACCGATTAAGGTTGTGACACTCGAAATCGAAGTAGAGGTTGTTGAGGCTTCACTACTATCTAGAAAAGGCAAGCCAAGACTAAGTTAAAGCAAATCTTTAACTTTGGATTAAAGTAAAAGCAAGGTTCGTAAACTGAAGTAAATCACGGGTAGTTCTTGATAATCACGGCCGTGGAAACCTAAGAACAGGCCGTGATTTAGGGTGTCCACGATATTTTTCTAACTCTCAGGGTCCAATCAAATTACAATCGATCTATCATTATCTAAGCCACAACTATCAACCCTTCACCTTAGAATTGCTAAAGGGTTTTAGCCAATAATCAACATTATGATATCAATAATCAAATATGAAAGGGAGAAAAGGTAAAACCTTGAAATCTCAAAAATAAACACAAAACCAATGTCAATAAAACTCAAAAGTAACTTGCGTTCAATAGATGTAGGATAGAATAAGAATCTCTCACAAATCTCAAGGAACAAAGAAGAACGGGATGTCAATCCGCCTTCAAATGAAACCTTGAAATCTTCCAACTTCGCAAAAAGGGAAGTGCGTCCTTCCCCAAATCTTCCCTCCAAATAGCAAGACCTCCAAGTCTGCCTCTCTAAATATCCTTTGGAGAATTTAACTCCAAGTCCCGGGGCTGTCACCGTCCTTCTAAATCTTCCTTTGGAGAATTTGACTCCCTCTAGTCTCCCTTTGGAGAAATTGACTTCCCTTCAATGTTGAAGGCTCCTCGATTTATATAGGGATAAACCTAGGGTTTAAAGATAAAACCCTAAATATTTGGGCTGAAAAGAAGTCGAATCCGCTGGTATCAGAAGATACTCTGGGCCGCGTCAGCAGGTATCAGAGAATACTTTGGCGCGTCAGGCGGTATCAGAAGATACTTTGGGCCGCGTCCGACGGTATCAGAAAATACTTTGGGCCGCGTCCGAAATTCCTTTTATTGCTCCTTTGTGTCCCGCTTCAAGGCTTAATCCTTAAATATGCTATTTTGCTCCATAATTCGCCAAATTACCTACAAATGCAATAAAACTCTGTGTAGACCTCTATTCTTGCAAAGTAGGTGAATATAACCATAAATGCCATGAATGTATGTCTATGCATGCAAAATAAAGGGAAAATTTATATAAATAAATGCCTAAAAATAGGTCATAATTCATGTCATCACTTGTCTTTATAGGCTTTCTTTTAATCCAAAATCCACCAAATTTCCTAAAATTGCAACAAGAATCCATGTAGACATCTTTTCTAGTAAAATATGCAAATATGAGCTCAAATGCTATGGATTCATGTCTATGCATGCAAAAGAAAGGGAAAAACTACATATATGCATGTATATACTAAGGTCATAATTCGTGTCATCATAGACAACAATGCAAGGTTAACAAGATTTGAAAGAAACAATTTATCAACAAAGTCATGGTAGTGCAAAGTATACAACACTCTATGCAACCTCAAACTTTCATTAGCAATCTAATGCGTAACATACTTTCTATTGGGATCTAACAATGCCACAACTTGACAAGGCACCACAAAATTCTCTTCTAACTTAATCCTAGGGGTGTTGGGCTGCTCTATTTCATCTACTAAAGAAACAACAATAGACATTTCCTTAGGTATCGATTCTTGAATCCAAGCTAAAGGACAATCCAAAGATGAACGCAATAACGAAGTAGTATCACCATCAAGAGAATTAACACACTCTAATTCAGATCTATCCACATATACTTCAAGATAGTTTATAACATGCTTATGCATATTGCAATCAAAATCAATCATGTTATGCTTTTGCACATCACACTCAATAGCATCATCTAAAACAAGATCATGTGTATACAAGTCACTTGCATCTATGTCATGCTCATCATCATCAAATTATTTCCTAAACTAGAATCATGCTTATGGGTATTCATACTAATCCTAGCATGTAACACAAGAGGAGATTCTGATTTTAATAAATCTAAATGATCACCAAGAGGTTGAACACACCCAAACTTAGTTTTATGCACATTGATCTCAAGATTATGCATAAATATGCCCATGCATATTGCAATTGATATTATTCATATCATGTTTACGTACTTTATGACCAATAGTATCATCAAAGTCAAAAGCATGTGCATACAATTCATTACCATCTATTTCAAGTATGGAAGTAGAAGTTTTATAATCACTTACCTATGCGGGTTGAACAATCTTAATCGATGAATCCGGTGTTGGATGACTTGTGATTCCTCCTTTGGTAGATACTCCTCTTCCATTACTGATCTCGGCTGAAATCTCACTTTTTAGGACCGAGATTCTTGGACCGAGATTCTGGAATTGGTCCTTGAGTTTGTGTTGGGTATGGTCTCTCATCATACTCCCTTTCTTAAAAAGGATTCGTCCTTGAATCACCAACATGCTCAACATTAGACTCAAAAGGACTCAAGTCTCCTACATTGGAGATCTTGTTTACTCCATACTCAGTTGGGAACTCCAAAACATAAGCGTTGTTTTCAAGCTTACACTTTTCGATTCTATTATGCTCTGAATGAGATCTGAATATATATATATATATATATATATATATATATATATATATATATATAGAGAGAGAGAGAGAGAGAGAGAGTAGATCATATGAAAACAGACTTATCGTGTAATCATGTGAACATATTCGTAATTATTATTAGTTTTATTACGAATGTGTCATATCGTTTAATGTATTATTCGTAGTTATTGTTGGTTGAGTGGATTATTCGTAGTTATTGTTGGTTGAATGGATTATTATTAATTACGATATATACACTAAATCTCGACCCTTAATACTCACAATCTGACGGTCTAAGATTGTTCTCATGAGAACCACACCCTATATACATATATATATATATATATATATATATATATATATATATATATATATATATATATATATATATAACTCATAATCTCGATCTTTCCTAGAGCGTGGATCACGTCTAGAATACCATCTCCAAATGCTTTCTTCATTCTTATTTCTGAATTCTTGAGGATCGACAAACTACAAAATTTTTAGACGCGTTATAACGGGAATTCGAATATCTCATACTTTGCTCATGATGGACTTTTGGAGGTAATTTCGGGGCTGGAGTTCTATATGGAACATGTGAGCGTCCATCATCCTCATTCATTGATCTCCGCTGTGGAACGTAAGTATCAAACCTCAACTGGGGCAAATCTCGGTCGAAATCTCGGGTGAGATTTCTTACTAGGGGACGATATTTGGTACTGGAACGAGGTTCCAGCTTCTTCACTTTCTTGGTGAGGTTCGTAAGTGAAGCCACAAGTTGCTTCATCATGTCTTTGGCTTCGGGACTGTTTAATCCACTTCCATGTGACCCTTTATGGTCTTTAGACTTAGACAGCCTACACAATCACACAAAGTAACAACAAACTCGTGAAGTTGGTGAAGTAAACAATTCCTTACTTGTTTTCTCTCACACGCACGCTCATGTTGGGATATCGCAAGCTATTTGATGTAATTTCCTTGGATGGATTAATACTCCTCTAAAGTCAATGACTTGGTCTCAGTTAGAACTCCTTGGATGAATCAAGTAATCAACTTAGTTTGGATAAAGGTTCTTGTCTTGTGAGATAGTTAAGAGACTCCTGCTGGAAGTCACTTCACACAAAAGACAAAGTAGAAGGAATATTGTGGGTTGACACACTAGTATGGTAGTTAGTATAGATACTAGCTACCACACCCAACGAAATTGACTCAAGTGTTTAGAGTAGAAAGAGGCTAGAAAAGACACACAAGAGATTAAGAAGAGAGAAGTACGTACCTTGAGCCTGTACAATTGGAGAGAGATAGCCGGGATTGGTTTCGATGTCGATTGGGTAATTCTCGATCAAAATTAATAAACCTCGGCCGATATTATCTCAGGTTGGGTGAGACCGATGTTTGTGGACGGTAAGGCTCGTAACTACCAAGGGTGGTATATAACGTCTTTTCTAGATACACTCTTGCACATGGTGCACTTGGATTCCTCATATTTTGGCTCAAAATTTCTCGAAAATTTGCAACAGTAGCAAACCACGGTCAAATTCTCGACCGAAATTTATAAGATATGGCCGAGATTGTTGATGTCGACACAGAAAGTCGGTTATCAACAATCACTTCTTGAGTATACTACTTCATGGTTGCCTTGGGATCTTTTATTGTTGAGGGGTGTAGAGATTGTTGTTGGAAAATATATTCGGTTAGGATTCAAAAGAATTGATAAAATCTCACATACTTGATACTATCTTGTAAATCTCCTTCCTCCTTGAATAGCAGCTGAATATTTATTTATATTTGACTCAAATCCAATGAATGTATGATCTTCAATTGGATAGAGAAATTTTACGAAACTTGGGGAACAAGTAACGTAAAGATCTCAACTTTATGCTCATAAATTCTCGAGCGAAACTTCGGTAAGGCCGGCAGGGTTACTATAAAGGTTAATGGATGGTTTGTGTTTGGATATGACGTTTCTTTCTTCCAAAGACACAAGTCAACGCACGTTAAAATCAAATAATCTCGAAAAGATAATCGCAACAAGAAAAGACTCAGTTTTTATATGACTCAAAGAAGACTCAAATAAAATTGACTCAAACCCGAGACGAACTTAAATTGACTAAGCTCTGATACCACTTTGATGCGGGGTTGAAACCACGATTGCCTAATCTAGATTGAAAGTCCACGAACAGTCTCAGAGAAGGAATCTCGGTCACGAATCTTGGTCGAGATTCTGGTTTGACCGAGATTTGTGTAACTTCGAACCAAAGAGCGTGAGTTTGATGGATTGATAATGGAAAGATAAGAAGATTGTTTATGGAATGAAATTAATAAAAATATAGGAAGATATGAACCAAAATATTCCTGCAAAGAACCTTGGCCAATTAGGTATCAAAACCCCTTAACGAAGATCTTACCTTAACCCTCACTTCTTTAACTTTACACAATCCTTCTAAGTAAGACAAGCACAAGGAGGGACTAGAATTGACCAGGAGCACCAACCTTTAAGAAGATTAACACACACAAGTACAATATAGCAAGGGCTCACAACGATTCAATCAAATGCTCTCTCTTTTGATTGAATAAATGAGTAAAACACTAACTTCGTGAGCGAAGTAGCGAGTTCACACAATATAGTGGAAATAATAGTCAAATATCGTCTCCCTAATGTTTTCACCCTCTAAGGCTATTTATATGGGAATATCCTAAAAAGATAAGATATCTTATCTAAAAGATAATCCTAAAAGATAGGATCAAAACCAATCAATACCTTTAGAATGTTTGAGAACTTAAAGGTATTAAAGTAATAAAAGATAAGTAGAGGATAATAATCCTATGATCGAGATCTACTCGATAACACGCAACAGTGGAGAATCTCGGTCTCAGGTTATAAATCTCGTCCGAGATTTTATTGAGTTGATCGAGATTATGCATCATCCTTGCAATCCTCCATTCTCTCGGATCCTTTCATCTTTGCAGCTTGCAAGCAATCTTTCTTTGAGTGTCTCCTGATTTTGACTTAGTGATGGTTCCGTGTAATGTAGATGCTATCAAGGATTATCCCACATCACCTTGTTATCCTCACTTGCTCCCTTACCAAACCTATCCTTTTGCAAGTTCTTGATTGCACAATTTCTACAGATCTTTGAGACCATATTCTGATAGCATGTATTATAGTCTATATTTTGGGATTGGTTTAGACGTTTTATCTTCATAAATTTGCATGTATGAATGTATATTCTTTAATTATATTGTTGTTTTGTCTACCTTTGCGGGAATCGAGGTCTACACCTAGTTTCGTTGTAATTGTAGGTAAAATGGTACGTTTTGAACCGAAATGGATCTGAGGAAGCTAAGGAGTCATTGAAGCTACATTCTGGAGCTACGAGAAGATCTCAGGAAGCATGGAAATAATTTAGAGGATTGATTTTGGACCAGATTCGAGATGATTTACATTCAGTTGAGATTTACCTCGGTCAGCTACAGTACCACCTCGACCGAAGTGATCTTGAGGAGCGTCCCGACCGAGGCGAACACCCTGCCGCCGGCGAGATCTTTATTTTTGGTTGAGATCTTCTATTTTTGGAAGAAGAATATTATATATTTTTGGCTGGATTTTTGGAAGGAAGATATTATATTTGGCTGATTTATTTTGAAAGATATGGATATATTTTCTTGGAAATTATATTCTTAAGATATCTTATCTTTGGAAGATAATTCTCCTATATAAAGGGCTGATTTTCTACAATTCAGCCATGCTTGGAGCATCCTAGAGTTTTCTGGAGTTTTGAAGGAAGTTTGAAGGAAGAGTTGAAGGAAGTTTGATGGTTGAAGTTCAAGGAAGGAAGGAATCATAGTTGAAGTTAGCTTTTGAAGGAGTTTGTAAGATCTTCTTACATTGCTCTTGGTTTGTTGTCATTTCTGATTGTGACTTGAGGAACGCTGATTTGTTGTTTGATTTATTCAGTTATTGAGACCTTTGTCTTAAGGTTTTTTTATTTGAATATTGATTCCTTCTTATAAATTTGATGGTTGTTATCATGATGATTGTTTGCTAAGTTTCTTATGCGATTCTAGGGTGATTGGCTGAAGGTTGTGGGAAAGACGATGATAAAATGATCTTAATCCCAACAGGACCGTGAAAAGCTCGAGTCTTTACCTTAACCGTAGAACACCTCGGTCAATCATTGAACATCTCGGCCGGGATGGAATTTAAGTAAACTAGGTGCACCTTTCCTGAACCTTATCTGAGTTAAGATTTTAAGTTTGCCAAATCCTATCCTTATTACACCTTTCCTGGTTCAATACAAGCCTAGGATGAGACTTACCCGGTGATTCCTTTGCTTGTTTACCTAAGATAATGAGTGTAGGTAATAAAGGTTTATCCTTTATTGAGGTTTGAGTGCGCCTTCATCCCATCCTTGTGAGTTAGCCTGAGACTTACCCGGTAAAGGTTAATTCAATTCCCTTGGGTGGTATGTTGATTTGAGATTATAGTTCCTTTCCTTAGCACCTTGAGACTTACCCGGTGATAGAAGCTTTGGTTTGGGATAGTGAGTAGTGAGACTTACCCGGTGATCTATTCCCACCTTAGAAACACCTTCCCTTTGCAAACCTCAGCTTTGTCCACGTTATCTTTTGAGATCTTGAGTCGGAACCACAACTGCATGCTTTAATCCCTAGAATCCGCATTCCCTTTATCTTACTTTATATCATCTTTGATTGCTTTAATTTGTGGTTAGTAGATATTTGACAACCTGATTTCCGTACTTTGTTTCACCATAGTCCCTGTGTTCGACCCCTGAAATTCTTGCTTTTATTACAATTGATCCGTACACTGCGGGTTCGCATATTGTTCAAGCATACTTCTTGGGTTATAAATATTAAAGCTTGCACACACCTTTTGGAGCGAACAAGTTCATACCCTTTTTGTTGTTGCCTCTGATGCTCAAGTTGTCCATACTCAATTACAACTTGCGTCCACGAAGAAAGGAGATTCTACCATCACTGAATATTATAGCAAAACAAAAACCTAGTGTCTTCTCTTAACAGTACAAGTCAAACCTTATTTGATACATAATTTATCAACTTCATTATTATTAGTTTAGACCAACTTGTCAAGTGTGAATGATAAATGGCACTCCAAACTCTAGACCAACTTGTCAAGTGTGTTACAAATCACGACACACTTATTTGAACTACTAGTATCGTTTTGATCATGTTTTTCAACATCCCTTTCCTTCCTCATTCCAAGATAATACTACCACCACACCCTGGTTCCCGGTTACTACTGTTACACATCATTACACACCAGACTTGGCAAATCTGAAGCTTGACCATTTTTCGTATCAAGGTTTTGAGTAGCTGACCTTAAGAGATGGATCCACTATACCAATAAAACACCAGGGCTCGTCCTCACTTCAGACTCCATCTCGTATTTTCAAGCTCTCTAATTCTCTTTTATACTCCTTCTCTAAATAAGAATTTGCTTTCTGTAAATCATTTTTGCATAGACAATTTTGTTTACTTTGAATTTCACTCGACTTTCTTTGTGGTGAAGGTTTCCAATACTCGCTGCCCTCTTCTTCAAGAAACCATTGAAGGTGGATTGTATATGCTAAAGATTGTCTTTGCTTCATCTTTATTAACCCTACCAGGCTACCACATTTTTTCTTAGAATTGAAGTCATGTGTACTTCCCATAATTTTTATCCATCTCAACGTCGTTACATTCTTGAAATTATTGTAAAAGCCAACATGTCCAATTGCAAACTTGTGGCCACTCCTCTAACTAGTAAAATTCAAGATCAATTTATTTACATCCAAAATTTGATGACCCTTTCCTTTGATGAATTGTCATAGGAATTCTAAATTATCTATTTCACCAGGCCTAATATTTCATTTGTTGTAAATAAATTGTCTCAGTTTATGCACATACCCCTCGTAGCTCATTGGTAGGTACCAAACGTGTTTTGCGTTATCTCAATTCCACTATTTTCCTACATTTCCACATCTCCTCTTCTCCGGGCTCAATATTGTATGCATTCTTTTATGCAGATTAGGGTAGTGATGTATTGGATAGACGCTCTACCAGTGCATATTGCATTTATCTGGGTAATAACCTCATTTCATGGTGCTCAAGGAACACATGATATAGTTGTGAGATCTTCATTGAAGCTTAATACCGTGCAATAGCTCTAGCTACTTTTGAGCTACTTTGGATTCAATCTCCCTTGGTTGAATTTGAGGTCTGTCTTAACCAACAACCTATACTTTGGTGAGTTAACCTGAGTGCTACTTATCTAGTAGTTAATCATGTTCTTCACCACAAGATCAAATATCTCTCCCTTGATTATCATTTCATTCGATAAAAGGTTCAACCCAAGTCTCTTTGCGGCTTTTATTTCTTGAAAAATCAAATTGTTTACCTACTTACCAAAGTTGTAGCGATTCACTTGCTTATGATCCCAATTACATCTAACCTCTTTGGTATCGAGGGGAATGCTAGTATACAAGCCTAGTTATAAATGATAGCCTATAGCAGGCCCAATAGTGAAAATTACATAGTATTTGCATTATCTAAGGGTGTGTTTAGTAAAATTGGATCCGTTGTTGTGGTTGTGGTCAAGGTCGTGGTTGTGGTTGTAAACAAGTGTTTGTCGTTTATTAAAAACTCCGTACACGTGTTTAGTTAAAGGTTTCAGAATTCGTTTTGATTTCGATCAATGACCAAAATACCCGCATTATTTATTTAAAATATTGTCATTCTCACAGTCTCACAATTGTCTTCTCTCACTGTCCATCTGTAATCCAACAATCGAATGTCTCCAATCCTCAAACCTTCATTGATGAGAGCAAATGAATCGAATGTGGTAAGGGCCTCCATTTCCTCACTGATCAAAGGGAAGAAATCAATTTAGGGTTAGCAATAAATTTGTTCTACTTTCCCGATTTTTGGTTCAACATGAGGGATTTTCAGCAGGACAATGGCTTTCTTCAATTTTTCTCCATTGTAATCCTACATTCATGTGCTCGATGTTCATAGTGCGATGTGCTCAGCTGGACAAATCTTCAAGTCGGTTGCTTGAGTTGAGAAAAATTGAAGATTTGTGATTTTAGAGGAAAGAAAGAAAGAAAAAAATCAGCAAGTTTTGATTTGGAGACTGGAGATCGAGAGATGAGAAGATTTGAAGCCCAACCACCTCGATTCTCCATTGGAGAACAACTTTTTTTCTCGACTCAGACAAACCCTAATTTCTCCACTAATCCTATATCCGTTCTATGAAGATGAACAACAACAAAAATCAAAACCCCAACCACCTCGATTCTCCATTGGAGAACAACTTCTCCCATCCTCATCAATTTCAAGCCCCGTTCTGGTTTTGGAGAAGAAGGTCAGAATTGGAACACAATTTCACAAACCTTCAAGAATCTCTCAAAACCTTTAGTTTCCAAAAAACAGGTTTTCAAACCTTCAAAACCACAACCACAAATACAACAGTGAAATTAAAAACTGTAACTAAACACCTATAGAAAAATTCAAAACTGAAACTGAATCTAAATAAAATTCACCAACCCACTAACTAAACACAGCCTAAACGTATAGTAATCGTTCTTTCTCTGTATGACAACACCTTAATGATAAGATAAATACAATACAAAACGTTCTTCCTGTTATCATCTTTTGTGTCTAAGACAATTGACCCTACGTATGCTTGAAACAAATAAATCTTCTATCTTTACAATTTATATTTTGATCTTATCGTTTACGAAGATTACCATAACATATTAGCATACAAAGATCTCCCAAAAATCTATCGCTTGGGATAAACACAATGTTTCCAAATCCGGCTGTATTTCAATATCAGTCCAAATACTTTTGTTTTATGATTCAAAACGATATTTCAATTAGCATCAAAATATGGTCAGGGTAGGCTACATCCCTATGTTCTTAACGTAAGAACATGCTTCTTCATTCGGAGATAGTAAAACGATGTTCAGAAACCATCTTAAAATACACAAAAAAAAAAATCATTCTGGGTTCAACCAATTTCCACCCACGCATTAAACAGAAAGAATTCTCACAGAAGGGTCCAATGATACAAAGTTCATACTTTGATTGATGAGAAAAAAAGTCCAACAAATGCCCAAAACATTATGTCTAATGTTCTTTCAACAACAGCTGCTACAGATCCACAACTCCTGGACTGGCATGGAGCCCATATCATCCATGTTGATCTGTAAAGACAACGGTAACATGTTCATAAGGTTCACTGCAAACACTTTTTCACTTCAATAGGATTGGAGCAGATGATGCCTATGAAAGACATCTTTTTCTTATCCATGGATAAGGAGATCAGAGAGTGTTGAAACGAGCAGACACAGTAAAGGAAGAGAAAACTGGGTAGTTCAATGAATTGAAAAAATCTTTTTATTTTTATCTATGTTTTCTCGACAGTTCAGGTATCTAATTTTGGACTGTATAAAAATATTAATAAATGTTTTCTTTAGTCAAGCAAGCAGAATTTAGAATCTTGAATTCCTCCCAAATATCTCGCTTGATAATTTGACTGTCAAATATTAACAGATTGTCACTTGTGTGTTACGACTCAAAAGGTCCGGAATGATCCCCAACCTTATTATCTTCATGTCAGGTGCGTCGGAGATACACACCTTATGGTCAAGTAGGTTTAACAGTTCCAAGTATGGGTAGTTTCAGGTTTTGGTTACTTTGGCTTCATGCCATTTTACAAGGTGGGTAATTTTCGAGCTATGGGTTACAAGTATCCGACCTAATACCTAAAATCTCTGGTTCGGGGATTGGCTATCGCATGTCAATCTGTAAAACTGTTAACATTTATACACGTAGGAGGAATAACAGGAGTATATATTTTGTCCAAAAGAGCTAACAGATCAGTAAGCATGTTGACCAAGATGCTTACCAATTAGAAAGTTGCTGAACACCAGGTAACCAGTCCTTGAAGAATGTATGGCATTCTGCCTCAGCATTTGAGAGGGCATGAAGGGGAGTCACTGAAATCTGACAAAGAAATGGGTACAATGTTTATGAGTTAAGCTGTTGGAAACAAAGAAAATTTCACTTACTGAAATTTCCAAAAGGACAACATACATAGCCTTGTTTGACGGCATGGTCGTCAGTACCATTGTCATCAGTTTCGTGTCCAATTGCCTGAAAGTGTAGAGAACAAACATTATGAGTAGCAAAACAAAGGATCTGAAATTCCCTAAGGTAAACAACTACAATAAAGAGTGTTCCAATCAGAGTACTGTACAAGCTCTGGATATCGATAAGAGTAATAGTACAGTATGAGCTCTGGATATCACCAATATCATTCTAATTCATGACAACCATTAAGCTTGATGTTCACTTGTTTTTTTCTCATGAACATCGTTTTTCAAGAGCTGAGCATGTTTTTTGAAAAGATTTTCAATTGATACTAGAATGGTAATGTTTTATGTTTACAAATAAAAATACGGAAGGCAAATGAGTAAGGGAACAATTTGGAGAGAAGTATGGAGAGAATGAGAACTTGAGATTAAATTTCATGACTTTCTTTCCCTTGATAGTTGATATTAATATAGAAAAGGAAAAAGAAGCATCAAAACATTCTCATGCTAGGTGGCAACAAAAATGAACTTTTTCGTGCTAAGTTGATGTGAGCACTGAAGGTGAACTCGCAAAATCCTAGACTACAGATTAAGTTCACAATTTCATACAGCCTGCCCTCAAAACAGATAGCTCATACAATTTGCAAACCAAGACCATCACTAGGGTCAGTAAAAAAACAACAGAATATGTATTGAAAAATTCTATGTATACAGATAGGGACTTTACGAAAAGATTCAAGAAAGAAATTCCACCTTTCTCCTGAATAATCGTTGACCTGCAGGAGCTGCAGGTATGCTCTCTTGTGACATAAATGAGTTGACATCATTTGTCATTGTTGATACCATCTTTATCCCTGGATTACCATCGGTAACATCCATCCAATCCATCCTATAGAAACTCTTACCCTGTTTAGTCAACTTATAGCCCTGTTGTAGTCCCCCAAAAGGTCAAAACAATACAAGTCAACTACATTGTCAAGCTTAGAATCAGTCTATATACATCAAATACTTCAATTGTCCTCATTCACATTTATTCTCACTGTCTGGATCGACTGATAGACCGTGGAACACATGCAATGTAGTGCCCACGAATGTGGAAACAGCATTTTCCCCGATATAGTGAAGTTCAAAAATACCCTCAAGGCCTCAAACCTATGGACCGCTATGATGCACGGACACTTCTAGAAGGCGGCGTGTCCCGTGTCCTGCCGTGTCGGACATGCGGACACAACAGGACACGGCTCGGACACGGTCAAGACACGTTTCCGAGATAGGACACACCTAGGATAGGAGAGGACCCGGATTGTGTCCGGTCAAGACACGGTCAACGAAAGTTTACCTTATTTTTTAAGGCTAGAAAAAAAAAGGAAACATTTTTTTTGAAAAAACATAAAGAAAAACTGATTTACATTAATATTTTTTCTTCTCTCCCATTTTTTTTCAGACTAATCTAGCTCCACGTGGACACCTGCGAGATTGTGGCTGCTGGAAATAAATGAATGGTTCATTTTGTTATCATGTTAATAATTTTATTTACTCATATATCATTGATTTTTTTTACTATATATAATTCTATATTTCAATATCTTTAAAATGATTTATTACTCGCCGTGTCCCCGTTTCCTATACTTTTGAGGATTGCCGCTTCTCCGTTTCTCGTCGTGTCCGTTTCCCGTATCCGTGTCCGTGTCCGTGCATCATAGATGGACCGTAGTGATGAAAAGACCAAACCGAGGTCTTAAAATACAATACTTCAAATGTAATAGAAAAAATAATTTTATTCTTTTTATTTGTTGAAAGAAAACAAATGGCATTTATCGCAACTAATAAAAGAGTGATCGGCGGTTGAGGATCTGAGGTAACAATTAGTAATTACCTTATGATTACGAACATCTGTTGGAAGATCTATATTTAAAAAGCAAGTCGTTGGAAATATTTTCTTTTTTATCGCGGAAAGCACAGCGCTTATGATTGGTAGACAGGCCTCAGCGACTGCTGGGAAGTCTTCCACTTTGCTTTTACCACCAAACCTAGTAGTTCCATGGTTTTAAAAAGACATCATATATCAAATATATTCAGACAACAACAATTACTAGAATAACATTAATTCAAGGAAAACAAATGGTTTATTATGATTGCCTCCATATTTGCGTCTGTACAATTAGCAGGGATCACTCAAAAAAAAACCAAACAAGAAATTAGACAAAAAGTAGCATGAGCATATCAGTAGTTATCATATGAACAATAATGGAGAGGACAAAGGATGGCAGTGGTTCAATTTCAGTGGATACCAAACACATGCAACTGCAAAGCAAATGCACCACAAACACAAATGGTGGATGATACACTACTCATAGTCATCTAACCATCTGTAATGAACGTATTTTCCAGAGCACGGGTAAAAAGAGCATATCATACTAATTTATTAGTGATTAAACATTTAAATACACAAACAGTCATATATATGTGTGTGTGTGCGCGGGCGTTGCATGTCAGATATATGTGTTACGTGTATATCATACCTCCTTATCAAAAAGAATGATAGTCTCAAATGTATAAATGCTGATCATCGTATTAATGAGCATAGCATTTTAAATTTGAAATGCAAGAAATTTCAGCATCAACTCAAAAGAACCTAACTAAGATCATGTTGTGTATCAAATATAAATTTTTTTTGTCATACTGAGATTGCATGGAAGCAGAACAATGAAAACTTACCAGTCATATGATATTGACATTGAAGGTACACCATTGAAAAAGGCTTCTCGAGCACCAGCAACTGTCCCTGAAAAAACACTGTAATCCACGCACAAAGATGTACACGTGATCAAAACATGGAAGAAGAAAACTTGTATGTGCCATTCACAAAAATGTCATCTAAATTTGACTGTCCCCCTTAATAAATTAAATATCACCCTTTGCGAAAATCGCGCCAATTATAAGTAATGGCCATTTTCACAAATTGTGCTTTAACTTTAACAAATTTAATTATGTATTTGAATGTTAAAACTGCAGGAAAAGAGTCCAGAGCATTCAAGCATGAGATCTATGAAAGGTTCTATTGTTATTTTCTGTCAGATCATGGACAAGATCGAACAAAATCCAAGAATGGAAAAATAATAACAGCCAAACCAGTAATGTACTTACACATGATAACCACTGTTGCCTCCCATATTTATGCCACTAAGTACCTTTAAGAGAAAAAAAGTGACAAAGCTGTCAGCTAGAAGCATTTAACGTTTCTTGACAGAAATTCTTAATTAGAATGTCACTTCAAATTGTAGATTCTACTTCATCAGAGAGCAAAACTATTAGTTCAAAAAATCCTACATTTCTAGGATCCAAGAAATTTGAGTGCGTGCTTTGTGTAACTGAGTGAAAGATAGAGATGGTAGGATTGTCTTATTCAAATATAAAATTATCTTTGTATCAGATAAATAATTAGGAAATTATAGCAGCCTAGGCCTAATCATCACCACAGACAGACAACTAATCTTAGATTTTGGAGCATTGTAAGTTCACTACATACAACAATTGAAGAATAGAAACTACCAGATCAGGTAAAGATGAAAATAAAGCTTTCGAGAGTCCCAATGAAGTACAATCTGCCGGAGTCCCTGCATATACAAAAAAAACGCTTAGAGGATGGCCCCAATTGTCAATTTTTTCTTCCTCAAACTTAATTACCACGACAATTTCTCAACATGCATCAACAAGTTTAATATTAGATCACAAACAAGATAGCTTCTATATCATCCTTCGACTATGAACTTATTTACTGTTTCCCAGGTTTACTGTTCATTGCTTAAAACACACGAGTAAGCAAGAGAAGGTCAGTTAATTAGAAATGTATGTAATCAAAACAAAACCTTTCAATTCCTCAAACAAACATAACACGGAGTATATAAGGATGAAGATGATGCCAGATGGAAGATGCCATTCTATTAGGAAACAAGAGACACACCGGATATTGCATATGCTTCAACTCCCTCTATGTCTACTTTCTTGACAGCTATAGGGTGCCGCCAAACAATACTGTGACTAACTCCTGATTGCTCCCTGGAGAAGATAGGATTGCAAAAGTGAGAACCGAAGCATGTAGGTTTGAATGTGTTGTGTCATCAACATCAACATCAACAAAAATCCGTCATCTATCAGCAACAGAAAACATGAATCTTATTCCAACACCGACAAGGATGGTAAAAGTGAGGAACGGAAAAAAACAGCAATTAACGCGAACATAAAAGGGGATTTGAAGGAGAAGAGAGAAGGAACGGACTGATCGGGAGCGCAGACGCGGACGTTGTAGAGGTTTGTTGAGAGGAGAACGCAAACGAGCGCTCGCAACCCTGGGGCGTCGATTCCGTCATCGTTAGTGACCATAATCGTGGGCCGAGCCTCCATTTTCGTAAGGGAGCAAAAGATTTGCTGCAAATATTCCTTTCTCGTTTTGTGTGTGATGTACTGATATGTGAATCATGTGTCACGGGAATTCTACATTCTATGCTTCTATTTGTTGGTGCGGAAGATGAAAAACGACGGGGATACTCTACAGTCATGGTCCTCATTTACGGCAGGAGCCCGTATTTGACTACCACTTTACTATTAATCGCCCCTCTTTTCTTTTCTTTAAATTTCACCACCAATATAATGATAATAATTGTAGCTTTCTACAATTGATTTGAATAGTTTAGTTCATTAAATTAATATGAAAGTTGGAATGGAGACAAATCTCTATTATTCTCTACCGCACCAACGTAAGAATCAATATTATAAATCCTTTTTTAATTTCGATCAATCACAATTTTGTTAACCCATGCGTTGATGATGAATCCCATAATTTGAGAACTCCTTGTAGCGGTCAAATGAAATTAAACATATAATATTTAGTACACTGTCCTGGAATGGACTCGTTGAAGTCGTTGCCACTGCCACTAGCCACCACAATAGAAATTAAACATATAATAAGTCCATCCTTATACCATTCACATTTTTTCTTTTTATAAACAGAAAACGGTTAAGTTGGTCTATCTCCTATACGTAGTCCACTCTAAAGCATCCTTGCGCATGAGAACACAAAGTTCAGGATCATCAGAAAAATAGGTGTTGGGGTTCGATATTTCCAGATGGGTCAGTCGGTCAGCAACACAGTTAGTTTCTCTGAAAATATGTCTGATCTGGACTACGTAAAAAAAGCGGAGGTCCAGTCTGGAGTTGGAAATAATCATCTCGACCTCCCACGCAGTGGCGACCGCAGGATTTTAGGGGGGGGGGCGAAATTTTATTTTCGATATATATATATCTATGAAAATAAAATAGTGATAAAACAAAGTCAATATGTTATCTACTTACAATAAACAAAATACAAAAAAAAACATTCCTATAAATTTTTTTTAGAAAAAATAGCTGCCCTATAGGCGCATGTATAACCGCGCCTCTTTGTTTTTTTTTTCTTTCAAAAACGTTACACTATAGCCGCGGTCTAGGACCACACCTCTATTTGTGTTTTTATTATCTTTGTCCTCGACAACGCGTTTTACAAATAATAGTGCGGTATAAGACCGCGCTATTACTTCAAACAACAAATCTCGTGCATTTTGGTGAATTATTTCACTCCAAGCCTAAAACGGAAATTTCTTTTGAAGTTTCGTTTACTCGGCGAAAGATCCAAAAAAACATTTAAATATAACACAAGAATATTTATATCTAATAAATTAATAAATCGTAGAAAAATTTTTTATAAACGAGAAGCCACAACCCATTTTAAAACGACTTTTTTCAATATATATATATATATATATATATATATATAGGGTATCATTCAAGTAAGGCCCATTATTGCGGTACGGCCGTGCGGCCGTACCG
>BSUD01000003.1:45245388-45357591 GCA_033239045.1 Fagopyrum esculentum
ATATATATATATATATATATATATATATATATATATATATATATATATATATATATATTTTGGAAGGGCCGCCCCTGCTACCACGGACAACTCCACAATCCTTGGAGTGCCTTGATAATACAAAGATTATCACCCTCGATTTCGATCTTTTTGATCTTTAATCTGATAGCCTCTTGTAGACCCGATTTAAGAGCATAAGCTTCAGCTTTAATTACCGAGTTAAAGTTATTTTTTGTCGCATCAAGGCTAACAACCTCACCCTTGTGATCCCGAATCACAAAGCCAATGGATGTTATTCTTGAATTTAGTTTAGATCCATCAAAGTTAAGTTTATGGAAACCAGGTTTTGGTTTATCCCACTTAATATTGTTTTTCTTCCTTTTGGAAGTATGCATGTCCTTTTTTGCTTGTTTTATATCGTAATCGTCTTCATCGATGATGTTAGTTTTTCACATTTGGATTTGGTTTTTAATGAAGTTGATAACCTTATTACAAGGACCAATAGGCTCATTCTCAAAAATTATTTTGTTCCTGAAGAACCAAATGCTCCACCGGATAGTTGCGAGACATGCAAATTTGTTAATTTCAATTTTATTCTTTATTTCTTGTAGGAGGTCGTGAGCTTTTTTATATCAAGATTGATGTTGTTTAGTTCGGTTAATATTGACATGTCGAAATTGGCAATGATTTGGTTGCTAAAAGGACATTCAATGAGGAAGTGGAACAAGTCCTCTAGGTGATGGTTGCATAGTTCACAGTGCCTTGTTACGGCAATTCTTCTTTCATCAAGCTTAGTCTTTGTTGGGATTCCGTTTTGTGAGATTTTCCAAACGAAGTTTTTAATTTTAGGTTGAGTATTGAGGTTCTAGATCCAATCGCATGTATAGTTTTGGGACATGCTTGAATCCCTCTCAATCATTTCTGACACAGATTTTGTAGTAAACCAGCCATTATTACTACATCTCCAATATAATCTATCTTGAATATCATTTCTTGGTATAATTTTTTTTGAAACAATTTGATTTACTAGGCTTTTTCTAATTTTGTGTATAGTAAATGTACCCCTTGAGAGAAGAGTGTATAGAGTTTGAAAATAAATACAAAAGGTTGGGGTACATTTACTTAATTGAAACATTAAAAAGCCTAGTTAATACTCTAGTTTTTCAAAAAGGCCTAGTTACCAAAATTGCCCATTTTTTCCCTAATCTTTGGGTTGATGATGTTTTGTAGCTCGTTATCAATTTTATTGATATCCCATTGTCTCGAGTCGTTCATAAGTGACTAACCTTTATATTTGTGTCAAAGAGATTGATCATCTGGGCCATTTTTATAAGCGGTGTTGTTGTTACCCAATTGTCATGCCAGAAGTTGATGGTTTGACCATTTCCGACCTGCCAAATAATATCATTCTTGAACTCAGTTTTTAGCTTCATAAGGTTATTCCAATGCCAAGACGTTGATCCTTTCTTTTGGTAATGAAGAATATTATGATTTTTCAAATATTTTTCGTTTACAATTTTAACCCAAATATTATTTGGTTCAGCTAGAATTTTCCACAAGAGTTTCATTTGTAATGCTTTGTTTGTGATTAAAGATTTCCTTAATCCAAGACCGCCATTCTTTTTTGATTTGCATATTATGCCCCAACTGATGATGGGTCTATGTTGGGCTCCTTTGTTCCAAAAGAATTTTTTATATGTTTTATCTAACTCCTCTAGATTATGACTCGGGAGCATAAAACTTTGCATGACAAAAGTGGGTTTAGCCGCCAGATTATGTTTTATGAGGGTGTTCCTCCCTTCTTGTGATAAGGAATTGGCTTTCCATTTCGAAAGTTGTTGTTTTATTTTGAGGTTTATGTCGCCAAAAGTCTCTTTTGCCACTCTCCCGTTGATGATTGTACATCCAAGATATTTGTCGAGGGTAGTGGTATGATTCATGGCGAGAACATTTTTTAATTGGAAAATATTACTTTCATTAGTATTTTTTGTTGTTTGGAAAGCAGATTTTTTGAAGTTAATCTCCTGTCCCGAAATGGAGCAATACATTTCCAAAATTTGCTTAGTTCTTTGACAAGAGGCTATATTTGCCTTAGCAAAAATGATCATGTCATCAGCGAAAGAAAGAAATGGGATTGGTGTTGCTTGCCTGCACACGGAGAATCCAATATGGTTGTCGTAGTTGTTGCAATCATCTTGTAGCATTTGTGTTAGGATTTCCGCCCCCAGGATGAATAAATAAGGAGAAAGGGGATCTCCTTGTCTAAGTCCTTTTTCCGAAAAGAATTGCTCAGTTGGTCCATTGTTAACAAGAATGTAAAAAGAGACTGTAGTTATACATTCTTTAATCCATCCCACAAATTTGTTATTGAATCCAAATCTTTTGAAGATTCTAATGATGTAGTCCCAGTTGACTTGATCATATGCTTTTTCCGTATCTAGTTTGATTGCGACCCATCCTTCCTTACTTTTTTTGACCGAAAAGAGTGGAAAATTTCGTGTGCAATGAGAATATTGTCGTGTATTGATCTATTAGGTACGAAGGTGCCTTATAGCATTCACATTGATTTATCTTAACCATGTTTTTAGCTCCAACTAGAAGAGAGGTGATCAAATATTGTTAAAATTAAGAAAATTTGATCTTATATAAGACTAATTTTAAGTCTAACCTTATATCAACCCCACTATAAAACAACTATAGATTTTGCTCAAATTAATAAAAAATCAAATTAAATGGTAAGAAAATTATATTTTAAAAAAACATAAAAGTATTATGATGTATATAATACTTTTGTTTGTATATAGGCATCCATTTTTTATATATTATCTTATTTTAAAAATTATTTTTTAGTTGTACATATATAGTATATTGTTAGATTTGTATAATTGTTAAGATGAATAAAAGTGTTTTATTGATGCGAGTGAAAAGTAAGATGTGTATTTTAGATGAAGGGGAAAGAGATTCTCTAACAAAATAATAAAATATATGTTTAGTAAGAGGTGTAATAAATACACCCCTTACTTGTCTACTTTTATCCATCAAGTCAATCAATCTGTCTAATCTTCTTCGTCAATTTGGTCATTATTAAAGTAATGACGGTGGTAAAATTTGGTCATTATTAAGTAATTATGATGACTTAAAAAGTAATGAGGGTTTAAATATATTTTTAGTAACATTGTTTGACGGAATTAACGACATCGAGTATCGAATAATTGCAACGTTTTTTAACGGTATTTATATTTTTTGCAAATAATATTTAAATCAATTGGTCGTACAAAAGTGAAAATTACATAACTTAAAAATGTTTAATAAACGACAAATACAAAAACACATTTCGACTAAAATGTAAAAAATGCGAGAACGAACTAAAATTGAAATTCCGTCCTTTGGCGTGTTTGTCTCCACGTTTGGGTCACTTGGGGCGTACGCTCTCTAGAGTGAAACATGTTATACATTTCTTGCATCTCTTCAGTCGTTGGCTGATATCCACGGTTTTGAATTTGGATCAATTTGCGCAAATTTGTGTGTGTCGTTGGAAACGGCTCGATGCAAATGACGTTGTCGATTTTGTTCTTGGAAAATCCAGGACGACTTGAGGATGTATCGGTGATAGTTTGTGATGTACCATAGCATGTAATCCTCAAAGTCATGCCAAGGAAGTAGAAGAAACGGTGCATTATACAAATGGCCGCATACCGCGTCTAATCGTGTCTCCCACCTATGCCACGTTGGATCAAAGTCCAAATTATAATGTCGTACAAACGTCCTTCTATTCGGAACCAAGGGACGGATCGGTTCTAGGGGAATCTGTTGAACCCGTCCAAATTGACGTGCCACCCTGTCTGGATGATATGGCTCGAGTGATGCCCTAACCGGATTGTACCCCTGTAGAAAGACACGGCATCCAATGCTCCTAGTTCGTAGGGGAACCATGTGACCTCTCTAGCGCCGAGACCCTCAATTTGTGCCCTATAACGACGCAAATTGTTGGGTGAAATCTTTAGTGTTCGGTCCTGCTCAAAATGGCCCCCAATTGGAAGATTTTAGCCCAACGGTACACCTTGAACTCGTGCTTGAAAACACGGAAAATGCACGGAAATCCAATGCTGCATGAGAAAAAAAATGTTAATGAGTAATATGATTTAGGAATATTAGTGTTAATTGAAGTATAGGATGACCGATATCATTTACTTACCCCGAGTAGAACAGTAAACCCCACGAGCTGATGTGTATTGTCCCGAGTCGCCTCGCCCAATTGTCGGTATAAGTACGTGAGGGTGAGGGTATCCCACGCCGTCTCCCTTGTCCGATTGTGATCGTCAACAAGGTCTAAGTAATATCCCCAAACCTTGTTGCCCGACTTGTCTTAAAATATCGTTATACCCAATAATTGCAAGAGCCTTGCGGATGCAATTGCAGAAGAGTCGGCATCTCCGATAATCATGTTCTCCATTCGGGCCTTGAGCTCCGCCGTTGAAAGTCCACCCCTTTTGTGGATATCATGCAACTCGTCCTCGTCCCAAAAACCGAATAACTGTGTCGCACATTCTTCAACCTCGTGTTCGGAAATAAATCCTGACACATCATTTCCGTCGATTAGTAGACCCGTGATCTGAACAACGTCGTGTAAGGTTATCATCATCTCACCAAAGGGAAAGTGGAATGTGTTTGTGTCTGGTTGCCACCTCTCTACAAATGCGTAAACTAGTGTATGATCAACGTTTTTGAGATTCACCGATAACATCTGTTGTAACCCGGATGCGTCCACTCGTTGCCTCCATGGTGTGAGCGGATGCGTGTTATGATAGATTCTCAGAAGTTCACGAACACATGTATCTCGGCGGCATACTCTACATACGACAACCTATTTTCTCGAAAATATAAAATGCAATGAAGTTGAGACGGGATATATAAATTATAATTGAAATGAATCTTATCCGGTGAGGTGTTTGCCAAATCTTAATCGCTCTATGACCGGCGTATGTTGCAAGAACATTACCGGTCAATGGTCGTCTAGTTTCAATATCGACGATATCGTGTGGGAATCCGTCATCTTTCGGTTTAGGGTTAGGTACGGGTTCTTGAACTGGGTCGGCCATAGCGGGATTCGGGTAGTCGTGAGCCTAATTTCAAATATGAAATGTTTAAAGAAGTCTTGAGTAGGTTAATGTAAAAATACAAAATAAATACTAGAACATAAGTTGAAAACTTACTTGATAGTGGTTGCTTGGACCCGCTATGTTGGCATAATCGTACCCGACATTGACTTTATAGGGGTTGCTAGGTCCAACATTGATCGGGTAACTACATCCTTCTGTCGGGTCCGGTGGTTTGATCTTAATATATTTATAAAGGGACGGTTCCAATTTGAAATATATATATATATATATATAGAGTATAGATCATATGAGAACAGACTTATCGTGTAATCATGAGAACATATTCGTAATTATTATTAGTTTTGTTACGAAGGTGCCATATCGTTTAATGTATTATTCGTAGTTATTGTTGGTTGAGTGGATTATTCGTAGTTATTGTTGGTTGAATGGATTATTCCTAATTATTATTATTCACAGTTATTATTAATTTTGATATCTACTTTAAATCTCGACCCTTAATACTCACCATCCAACGGTCTAAGATTGTTCTCGTGATTACACGATAATTTTATTCTCATGGGAACTGCACCCTATATATATATATAAAATTTAGAAGTGATAACATAACTAATTAAAGAGCTGACCGTGTAATATTGATTTTGCATATTTTGGCTCGTCTCTTCATTTTGGTTGTACGAGGTAACCTCATTACTAGAATCCACAAGCTGACTTGGATTTGGATTTGGATATTGATTTTGAGCTGCTTGATCGCACGGGATAGAAAAATGTGAGGGGACTTGAGACTTCGCTGAAATATTGTAATTTTTTTATAAATATATGATATTAAAAATTTGAATTGTAACATAAATGATAGATACTAATAAAAATGATAACAAAATAGGTGATAACTAATTAAAAAAGTGAACGTCGTAATAATAAAATTCATTCACCTAGTTAATCATAGATCGGTGGTGGTTGTGATCTGTAGTCAAAAGTTATTGGCGGTTGAGAACCATCATATTGGATTATCTTGTTGTTCGGTTGTCGAGAATATCCCCATAAAATCATATAATGAACCACTTGTAAGGATTATCGACATAAGTGTCGATGGTCCGGCTTGTTATGCGGGTGTAGATGGTCCGACTTGTTGTTGGGGTATCGATGATCTAACAAGGTGGTAGCCCCGACGTCGTGCTGATTGTAGAACGGGTCCTCTATTTTAAAATTTTCGCGAATGCTGCAACGTTGAAGAAAAATAAGGTTATCAAGTTTTAAAAAACTTATTTTTTTAATTTTAAAAAAACTTATGTTTATCAAGTTTTATAAAAATTAAAAAAAAATTACAATATCAACCATGGCCAAAGCGATATTCAGTTTATATTCTTCCTCTTGTCTTCGTTGTCAACGGGATCTTCTATCTTCATTTTGATTTGGATTCGACATTTTTTTATTGATCGAGGAATTGAGAAGTAAAGAGTGAAGTTGTAAGATTTTTGCATGAAAGGGTTGTACTATTCTCACCCATAAAATGTCCTCTTTCATTTGAAAATTGTCAACTCATTAATGATGATTGTAATAATAATGACTTTTTTTTGGTCTTGATCATTGGTTTTTTGGAGGGTAATGATGATTGTAAGGATTGCTTTAAGTTGTTAATTGGTTTTGTTGTATTTTTATTTTGTCAGCGAAATCGATAATCATATCGTTTTTCTAAAATCTTGTTAGCGGAATCGATTGTTTTTGATTACTAATAATGTATGTGCATATATATTGATACATAGGTAAGAGAATAAGGCAGATCGGTTCTTGAATACCGATCGACCGAAAGCATCCTTGCGGATGAGGCCTTGAACATCTTGAGGAATAACATTGACGTCTAGTACGATGTTGTGTTCATGCATGGCAATCTTGTCCGCGGCCATGTTAATTTCCCTATAAATGTGTTGTGCTAGGGAGTTAGAGAATCCCGAGATCAAATTTGATATATCTGTGATGATCATATCCAAACCCCATGGAGGTTTCCAGATTCGATTAATCACATTGATGAGCATCAGGTTATCGCCTTCAATCTCAATAGAAATCACTCCTATCCCCTGGACCTTTTTTAGGCATTCCCTATGGGCTAGTGATTCTGCATTGTGTCTGCCTCTTCCTAAGGCGATAGGGGCGGCACAATGGTTCCTAAAAATGTAACCAAAAGAGAAATGGTTCGCCGAATTTTGTGAGGCGTCAAAATTGAGTTTAAAAGTGCCTTCTTCTGGGCGTTTCCATTTTATTTTTTTTGTTTTTCTTCTTTGTGTCATTCTTGTGTTGGTTTTGTTCAGATTTTTATTTGCTTGCTCCCAATCAGCAATCTGGTTTAGGGCTAATGATTTGAGGTTTTGTGGAATCGTTGTTTTGTTAAAAATAAACTAATTATGAACCATCCAAATGACAGTTAGGTATCTAAATTCAAAAGATGTAATTGTTCCTTTAAGGTCCAGAATAGCCTCACCAATGTTCCTATTATCCAAACCATAGTTCTGTAAAGTGGTAGATATTTTGTTGTTCTCGACAGAAGTTGTCATATAAGGACATTGAAAGAACAAATGCTTTGCACTTTCTGTATGGTGATTACAGAATTTGCAGTTCATCACAACTGGAATTCTTTGTCTATCGAGATTCTGCTTAGTAAGTAATCCATCCAGAGTTAGTTTCCACAAGAAGTTGTTGATTTCGGGCATGACCTTAATTTTCTATATCCATGTCTTATCCACGGTAACCCCCACTTTTCGTTTCTGAATAATTTTGATGGCAGATTTAGTCGAATACCATCCTTTAATGATGACGGAATTAAAGATATCCCTGCCGATACAAATTTTGTAGAATCGTTAACGATTACTTCGTTGACCGAAAATAAAAAGAACAAACAACTTAAATAAGATCCACCTTAAAAATTAATAGATTACATCACAAGTGGAAAATATGAAATAGCATGAACAAATTAAAATAAAAAACGATCTCTTTGTTGTGCTTGCCTCCATGGTTGTGTGAATGAGTTGCGGGTGCACGAGAATGAAACCTATTAAACAATTCTTAAACTTCATCCATTGTAGGTGAATATCCCAACTGGATATTGCGTCCAATTGGACGTTCCAATGGTGCCAGACAATATCAAATTCCAAGTTATAATGTCGCAAGTTTCGGTTTCTCTCCAAACGCAACGGGCAGATGGGTTCAACATGAATATGCTGAACTCGACTAAAATGAAGGGCGACTTTGTCTAAATTATATGGCTCGATGAATGGACCTAACTGGATTGTACCCATACGACCTCGCTCGCACCCAAACCCTCAATTTGCGGCCTTTAACATTGTACGTTTAACAACGCAAGCGATCATATGAGATTTGCTGTCACAAACCCGCCCTTCCGATGGATCAGATACCAAGTGTCGTCATCCTAGAATCCAAATAAGTTTATCGCTTGTTGTTAGATCTCAAACTCCGAAGAGATGACGGAGATGCCCTTGCCGACTTACCTGAAATTGATAAACCGGTGATTTGAAAGCTTTATGAAGCGTTATCGTCATTTCACCAAATGGGAGATGGAATGTGTTCGTATCTGGTTGTCATCGCTCTACAAACGCGTTCACGAGTGTGTGATCAACATATATTTTTTGATATTTCTTTCTAAATCTAGTTTAAGCATGCCATTATCCCTATATATGGTTCACAAAGCCGTCGATAGGGAATACTACGGTGTGTGCCATATTTGACCTGCTTAATATATGAATCATAAGTTCGTTGGAACAGGGGGCGTCTGTAGGGATAGAGGATAACCCCCGGAATTTTATGCCTTTCCTCGGGTCCGTCGGAAAATAGGGATTTTTCTATGGATTGCGCTCCTTTGTAACTCGTTTAACCCGTTTATTTAACTTTTGTTATATTTTTTGAACTTTGTTTAACTCGTTTCACCCGTTTATTTTGTTTAACCCATTTATTTAACTTTTGATATATTTTTTAAACTTTATTTAACACATTTAACCCGTTTATTTCGTTTAACCCGTTTATTTAACTTAACTTGTTATTAACTTAACTAATTATTAACTTAACTTGTTATATTTGCTTATTATTGTTCAACTAACTTGTTATTAACTTAGCTAATTATTGTACTTGTTTATTTTGTTTCACCTTGTTATAGCAATATGAACTACACATGGTGGGGTCAGTTAACCCGATGTCAACAATACGCTCAACCTACAAATGGAAATTTCACCCGTATCCGACGGATATCCGGCCACCCAATCCAACGAAAAAGGGTGAAAACCCGTAAAAAGACGGGCGGAAGCGGGTGGCGGATGAAGCGGGTAATAAACTGGGTCGGATGCGAGTGAACGTTTCATCCACCCATCAATCAACCCATTATCCACCCATACATCCGACCTGTATTCACGCGCTTAAAATTATATTAAACTAAACCCTATATTAAACTAAACCCTATATTTTCTGTTCTAGTTTATTTTCTTTGGATTTCTAATATATTTCGATCCTTATTATTGATTCATTATAAAAAAATATTTTAGATCTTGCTTTGTTATAGTGTTTTACTTGATATCATGTACATTTTATGTTATTTTATTTGGATTTATGTGTGTTCTTATTTTCAATATAAATATTTAATTTTTATTACAATTTATAAATGAAGTGTAGAACACCCAAATCTCACCCGATCCACCGCTTCATCCGACGGATGTGGGTGGATTGGATGCGGGTGAGACCCTTAGCGAGTGGTGGGTCGGGTGCGGTGGACACCTTAGACAACCCTTAAATATGTATGTTGGTTAATATTATTTTATATTATTATTATTATTATTAATTAACAATATTAATAACAATCATCATATTAACACCATTATTTTTATTAATATTATAACACACAAAACTCTAAAATAAGATCCCAAAATTCAACCACACAAAACCCTAACAACATTGATTCTGTCCAAGTCACATGCAAAAGCATCCGTTAAGTAAACAATTTTGATTCAATGTCCAAGTCACATGCAAAAGCAGTGGTGAGTGAACCTGCAAAAAAGTACACACCTATTGTGCGTAGCTGGCTAGCCCCTATTTTGGGTGCTAGTAAGATCCCCATTCTTTATCGCATAAGCAAATTTTTTATATCAAAATTATAAACATTTAAAATATTTATCAATATGTTAATTTTTCCACACCTTAGCTGCAAAAGGACAGTGAAACACTACATGTATTTGCGTCTCCTCTTTACCACTGAAGTCACACCATGGATCTTGGAGTTGGATTTGCAGGGCAAGATTCCTTTACACGCACACCACAACAAGGATGTCGCCGCCGGAATAATGTCGACCTTCTAGATAGCTTTCCATAGAGACATGGCACCACTATTGGAAGCCGTATATATCCTCCTTCCTAGATTTGAGTTGTTCAGAATTTACCATATCAACATGATAAGCAGAAAAAGGCCATTTGGAGAATAAAAGCATTGAGGGTCCGTTTAGTTTAAACTCCGGAAACGAAAATAAAATGGAAACGAATTAGTCCATACATATATCCTTGTTCATGATTTTTTTTGGAATTATTCCTTATGGTTTGAACTAATTGGAGAAGAATTTGATTACTTTTGATACTTTATAGGGAAACAAATGCAATTTACATGAAACCACAAGGAATGATTTCAAAATAATTCATGAACAACGTACATATATGGACTAGATTTATATCCATTTCGTTTTCATTTCCATTTCCGAAGTTACAACCAAACGGGGGCTGAATCTCACCCTGAACTTCATGATCGATCAAGTGAATGTTCAAAATTGCTTCCGCGTCGCAAGGCAACATCAAAGCTCTTGCCTCATCCTCACGTCATTTCTTCCTTGTCCAATCAATAAGGTCAATTATAAGAGTATTAAAAACCAATGCTTGTGTATTGATTAGGAAGAGAATGATACTTATACATTAAAGAGTATATGAGAGAGAAGAATAATCCTAACAATCTAGATTAGACATAATAACGGATAAGAATAATTCTTCTCTAATATCCCCTCTCAAGTGAGGCGTGATTTATTAAGTTGTAACTTGCATATGAGATCCTAAAATCGAGAACACAACAATGGTTTGGTTAATATGTTAGCTAGCTGATTTTGGTAGACATATGCCAACTGATGTGGGTAGGACTTCGACACCCTCAGACTGTAACACCCCAAGCTCTGAGAACTCGAAGCGCTACGGGGTAGGACCACACAATGGGTCCCGACCCTCAGAGTAGGAACAACACAATGGATCTTACAACAAGGCACAGACGAATGAAACCAAAACTCAATATAAAACCAAAGGTTTAAACAAAGGAAAACATAAAAGACTCGCAGCCGAGTTACAAAAAAGGAAACAACAACGAAAACATAAACCCGATCTCGTCCTATAATGTACGGGAACCCCGACTGACCACACCGTCTGGATCACTCAGCATCATCCTGAACCTGCGGAACATCTACAACGATGGTATAAACCGTTAGCTAACATCCTAGATATCAGAAAGAACGTAAAGGCACAAACACACATAAGGTAAAGGAAAACACATAGCATGCTTGCACACAACCGGTTATTATCTTTCATTAAGGTTATCAATTACTAATTCAACTTCTTTTGTCACACGAGAATCTCCCGAAACTCGCCTCCACTTCCGTCTACCAATAGGAGTAGATCAGTACTATCCGTTACCTACGGACCTGGGTTGCAAGAGCACATTCTAGTCTTATGTACAACTAGACAAGTGGTCACCGCCCGAATATCATACACTTGGGCCAGTTAAAGTTATAAAGGGTGAATCCTATTCCGGTTATCCGTTATAAACAATAATAATAACGCAAACAAGCCAAAACACTCAAACCAATATACGGAATGAAGCTAAGTAAGTCAAAGGGACTTACCTCACTCAAAGGTAAACAAACTCAGGAACAACTCAAGAAAGGAGCAGGGAAAGCCTATTCACACAAGGTTCACGAATCAGGAACGAAACGGTTGCTAGAAGTCTATAACTTCTAGTCTCAATGATCTCTAAGAGATCTCCACAAGCTAAGGACTCAACCTTAGTTTTACATCATACTCAGGGGACAAGGAACAACCATAAGAAACCAAGAAAGGGACGAGGAAATCAAGGAAGGAAGCAACTCACCAAAGACGGGAGCTACTGCAGAGGAAACCACAGGGATGGCGGGACAGGCGCGGGAGCGGATGGCCGCGGGGCGGGATGTGCAGGCGCGGGGGCGGCTGCATGACATGATGCGTTATCGAGGTTTCTCTAGACAGAAGCTTCACAACAAGGAATCCAAAGCTCGAACCTTTGATCCAACTCTTCAAGACTCAACCCAGGGAGCCTGTGAATATCAACATGTCAACAACGGAACCAGCAACAAGGATCAAGACTTGATCTTGATCCTTGGAGAAGAAGAAAATGGAGAACGAAGGGAAGAAGCGAAACAGAAGAGAATGACATGCAGCATCTACGTGAACGTGATGAAGAAAACAAAAGAGATGAACTTACATGTTCAGCAAGATCGCAGGAAGCAAGGTGGCGGCTGCAACTCTCAAGGGTTGAACAACGTAAGCAAGAAACGGGAAAAAGGAGGAAAAGGCGGGAAAGATAGAAGGAAAGACGTTTTAGGGTTAGGAAAAAGATAAGAAAGCCGGCCCATAGATATAAGATCGGATCTTCTATCTATGGAAAGAAGATAAAACGAACGAAAGAAAGATTGGGTGCGATGTGTAGTCAGCCGCAGGGGCGGCTAACCTTGCCGCGGGTGCGGCCTGCCGCAGGGGCGGCATACTTGACCACGGGGGTAGTGAAGGCGGAAGACTGAGGTCTTACATCAGATTCCCCTAAAAAGAAGTTTCGTCCCGAAACTTGCAAATGCTCAAATAAATACATAACAATACACAGAACGGACTTAACTCATATATTCCCACTCGGAGCACGTAACTCAAAACGTCACACAAAAGCGTACACAACGCAACAAAGGATAAACCAAACAAAACGACTACGTTAACGGTGCATCCAACTCAGCGTAAAATTCCTGATAGCTCCTTTGGATACTATTCTCTGTCTTCCAAGTCCCCTCATCAGCTTCTCGCATCGACCACTGAATCTTCATCATCGGTATGTCTTTCGAACGCAAGCATCTCGTACTACGCTCTAAGACAACCACCAGGTGCTCAACAAACATGTGGTTTGGCTCGATCACTAGGTCCTCATGACTGACGACGTGTCTCAGATCTGGTATGTACTCCCGTAGCTGAGACACATGGAAGCTGGGTGAACTGCTCGCCTCAAAGTGTGCGTGCAAATAAGTTTTAAATTTATAAAACTGAAATCAAAGCAAGCGAACCCGTAGAGTACGGATCGGCGTAGTTAAGCAAGTATTCCAGAGTATCGAACTCAGGGATTTGGTGAGTCAAAATCAGTTTCGAATAATCGAGCAAGTAAAAGTATAAAAGCTTTGCAAATATTGGGGAAAACAGCAACCCTAAAGATCCAGTTATCCAATTGTGGCAATCGATTCAAGATACTCTAGAGATATAAGAACAGAGTTGAGAATTGCAAAGGTATACTAAAGTAAGGTAATGCACGCTGAAGTTCCAAAACCCTATATGTCTAACCCAAAGACTCTCTCTATAAAGGTTGTTGAGACTGTAGTATATAAAGGATCTAAAGATCAAGAATTAATCTCAAATACCCATGCCCAAACCCAAGGAATCAAAGACAAACTAAAACGGTTAAGGTTGTGACACTCAAAATCGAAATAGAGGATGTTAAGTCTCACTACTACCTAGAAAAGGCAAGTCAAGGCTAGGTTAAAGCAAATCTTTAATTTTGGACTAAAGCAAAAGCAAGGGTCGTAAAACAGAGAAAATCACGGCTAGATCTTGAGATTCCACGGCCGTGGAAATCAAGAACAGACTGTGATTTAGGGTGTCGATGATGCTCCTCACACTCTCAGGGTCCAATTTGTTTACGATCAATCTATCATCATCTAAGCCACAAATATCAACCCTTCACCTTAGAATTGCTAAAGGATTTTAGCCAACAATCATTGTCATTGAATCAAATATCAAATTAAGAAGAGAAAAAGGTAAAATTCTCGAAAACTCAATAACAATCAAAATCAATCTCAAATCCGAACAACCAAAGTATGTGTTTAATGAATGCAGAATAGGGAATAGAAATCCTCACAATAATCTTAAGGAAACAACGAAGAACGGGATATCAATCCGTCTCCAAATGTAAACCCTAAGATAATCTCGAAGTACACAATCTTCAAATCACGTCTTTCTCAGGATTTTCCCTAAGCAATGATTCCAAAATGCGCTAGATGCAAGACGTTTTCAACTTCTCCCTAACATCAGGGCTCCAAGTCCGCCCATTAATGTTGAAGGCTATGGGATATTTGTAGGGATAAATCTGGGGTTTAAAGACAAAACCCTAAATATTTGGGCTGAAAAGAAGTCGAGCCCGCTGGTATGAGAAAATACTCAAGGCGGCGTCAGATGGTATCAGAGAATAATTTAGCGCGTTAGATGGTATCAGAGAATACTTTGGCGCATCAGACGGTATCAGAGAATACTTTGGCGCGTTCTAGCTTCCTTTTATGCTCTTTTTTGTCCCGCTTCAAGGCTTGATCCATAAATATGCCATTTCGCTCCAAAATTCGCCAAATTACCTACAAATGCAATAAAACTCTGTTTAGACCTCTATTCTCGCAAAGTAGGTGAATATAAATGCCATGAATGTATGTCTATGTATGCAAAATAAAGGGAAAATCTATATAAAAACATGCCTAAAAATAGGTCATAATTCATGTCATTATGAACACCCTCGAGTCTCGGTGGCAAAGAAAGTTTGTATGCTGCCTCTCAAACTCGCTCAAGAATCTCGAACGGTCCGATGTATCGAGGACTCAACTTCCTCTTGACACCAAAACGTCTAACGCCTCGTGTTGGAGATACTCTCAACCAAACCTGAGCTCCGACTCTGAACTGCAGAGGTCTACGTCTCTTATTTGCATAAGACTTCTGTCGAATTTGCGCTGCTAACATCCGCTCTCGGATTCTGCTACTCGAGCCATATCATCCTGAATCTGCTCAGGTGCTACACCGCTAACAATACTCGGGTCATCCCAACACAACGGTGTATGGCATCTCTGTCCGTATAAAGCCTCATAAGGAGCCATCCTGATCAATGCATGTCAACTGTTGTTATACAAAAACTCCACTAAGGGAAGGTGATCTGGCCACACTTGTCCCCAATCTAATACGCAGGCTCTCAACATGTCCTATAGAGTCTGGATGGTCCACTCGGACTGACCATCAGTCTAAGGATGATAAGCAGTCGTGAACTGTAGACTCGTACCTAGGACGACATGAACCTGCTGTCAGAACCTCGATGTGAACCGTCCGTCTCTATCAAAGACTATAGTCCTAGGTACTCCATGAAGTCTCACTATCTGCCTAGTGAACTCCTTTGCCAATCGACTCACCGGCCACGTTTCCTTGAACGGAATGAAACGTGTGGTCTTCGCCAGTCGATCTACTATGATCCAGATAGTATTGAAGCCTTGACTCGGTCTGAAATCGGTAAAAAAAATCCATAGAGATGTCTTCGCACTTCCACTAAGGGACGGGGAGTGGGTGTAGCTCGCCCCCTGATCTATGATGCTCGATCTTGACCTGTTGACATATCGCACACCGAGCTACATATCTCGTGACGTCTGGCTTCAGACCTCCCCACCAAAAAGAGCGTCTGATATCCTGATACATCTTACTCGCACCAGGGTGTACCGAGTAAGGTGAAGAGTGAGCCTCCTGTAGGATCCTCTATCTCAACTCTCGATCTGAAGGCACACAAACATGCTCCTGACGTCTCAAGATCACATCAGCACCAACTGCAAACTGTGGCGCATGATAGCGTGATTTATGACGTTAGTATAGGCATACATTTAGATAGTTTTTCCCACTATTCATGCGCGATTTGGCATTAGTTCACGACGTTTACACTCATTTCATGCATAATTCTAGAAAAGACGTCTACACGAGCTTTTGTCGGTGTTGTAGGTATTTCGGGGGTCTTTTGGACATTAACCGATGCATTCGAGGGTCAAGCCTCATGATGGTACACATCCAAAGCTTGGAAGGAGCATAATTGGAGCAACAAAGGACACAAAGACCACTATTGGTGCAAGCAATGGAGCAACTCATGGCTAGACGATCATAGCATGCTTCTGTTGAAGAAAATCGGACCATCACTTAGGAAAATCGACCGATTTTCCTGACTGGGTCGATTTTTTGGCCTTCAACAACTTAAGCCACGTGTCCCACGATCTCTTGATCCGGCCTTGCTCTTGGTGGAGAATATAAGTGGGCCTGGAAGCTGTTGCTGAGGTCCCTCCTCTCCCACATTCTCTCATTCACAGCTCATTCCATTGGGGATAGACTTGGAGAAGAGGAAAACTCTCTCAAATGGAAGGAGGAAGAAGAACACCAATCTAAGAGTGATAGTGAGGTTTTGAGTGATTTTGAGTGATTTTTGGAGTCTTTGATTGAAGAACTATTGCAAGGATTGTTAGGAACGTTTTGGAACTTCATTTGAAGGGTTGTAAGTCTTGCTAAAACTTAGATTTAGCTGAGATTTATTGTTTTTACTTGCTTATCTTTCATCATTCATCTATGAAAACCATGTATGCTTGTATGATGATTTTGGATCTTGATATGCATATTATTGGCTAGTTTATTGTGATTCTGGAGTGATGGATTAATGGTTATGGCTTGGGTGATGATAGGATGGACTTATATGTTAGATTAGGATGATTTGTATGCACGAAACCCATTCCAGAAGGAAAAATCGGGCAGTTCTTCAGTTAAATCGGCCGATTTTTCCATGATCCACCCGATTTTCCTCTCTGTTGCTCTTTAATTGATGAATCTGTATGTTAGGGTGTTAGGTTGTTGAAATCCTAGTGTTTATTTAGCTTAGGATCGCCTAATTCTATCAACCTAAGTGAGGGAAGAGATCTACCCGATGATTTCCGATCTTAGATACCTAAGATGATGAATTCTAGGTAGTAGTGAGCCTCACAAGCTGCTATTGGATTGAGTGTGCTAGGATTATTGCTTGAGTCTTACCTTTTCCGAGACTTACCCGGTAAGGAGAGGTTTGCCCCCTTAAGTAGTGTCCGGTTTGTGTAGAATTCCCTACTTTAACCCCTTGAGACCTACCCGGTAATAGGAGTTTGATGCGGGATAGTGAAGTGAGAGACCTACCCGGTAATTGCTTCCATTAGTGAAACACCCCTACCCAACACCGCAACCTTATCCTTAGAATCTTTAGAACCTTGAGTCCAATGCCATATCCGGAAATCTTGATCTATAGAATCAACTTTTCTTTCTTTTATCACATATTTTGTGCTTGTGTTACTTGTTTACCTTGCTTGCTCGAGTTGTTAGTTTGTTTTTATTATCTTGCTTGATTTGTGATCTTTGCTTGATCACCACAAAAACCAACCAAAAATATCGAGATTTTCATTTCTTTGTTCCTTTCTCTTTTCTTAGACTAGATCCACACTATCTATGACCATTGTTTGACTTGATTTCACCTTAGTCTTTGTGTTCGACCTCGGAATACTATCCTTACTACAAACGTCGCGTACACTGCGGGTTCGCTAGGAGTTAGGAAAAATATAACGAGTATAAATTTAAGGCTTTTTGTGCTATACGTTTCTAGTGTGACAGCGCCTCTCCTCGAGACATCCGGTCTCGGATCTGTGTCAAGGCTGGGCAACTCTCCTTCTGTCGGATCTCAGCCAACATATCAGGTACTATCTCCAAGGTGGATAGGTAGCTGTCGGAATCCGGAAAGTGGATATCCATCTCTAACTACGCAAGGTCTCGCTGTAACTGTGGCTGAGCTGTCAGCCTAGCAATCGCCATCTCCCGGGGAGTCTTTCTACTGAGGGCATCTGCTACCACATTAGCCTTCCCCGGATGGTATAAGATCTCAAGGTCAAATTCTTTGATCAACTCCAACCATCTGTTCTGATGATTATTCAACTCCCGCTGAGTGAATATGTACTTCAGACTCTTGTGGTCTGTGAATATCTAACATGTGATTCATACAGATAATGTCTCCAAATCTTCAAGGCATGAACCACAACAGCCAAATCAAGGTCGTGAGTAGGGTAATTCTCCTCGTACGTCTTCAACTGTCGAGACGCGTAAGCAATCACCTTACCCCTCTGCATCAGAACACATCCCAAACCCAACTTGGATGCGTCGTTGTAAACCTCAAAATCCTCAATTCCCTCTGGCTAAGCTAAGGTAGGAGCAGAGGTCAACCTCTTCTTCAGCTCCTCGAAGCTCTGCAGGCACGGCTTGGACCATACGAACCTCGTAGACTTCCTTAGCAGGGAAGTGAGCGGTCGGGCGATAACTGAAAAGCCCTCAACAAAACGCCGGTAGTAGCCCGCCAATCCTAAGAAGCCGCGTACCTCCTTGACGTTCTTAGGAGGCGGCCAAGATGCTACTGACTCGATCTTCGCCGAATCTACCTTTATCCCTTCTGCTGAAACGATGTGACCAAGGAATCCTACCTCAGACATCCAAAACTCGCACTTAGAGAGCTTGGCGTAGAGCTCTCTATCCTGTAAGACCTAAAGAACGATCCTCAAGTGTCCTGCATGCTCCTCTCTACTGCAAGAGTAACCAGAATGTCGTATATGAAGACGACTACAAAATGGTCTAGGAAGTCGATGAAGGTGCTGTTTATTAACTCCATGAAGACTGCGGGCGCGTTCGTAAGCCCGAATGGCATCACAAACTCGTAGTGTCCATATCTGGTCCGAAATGCCGTCTTGACTATGTCCTGCTCTCTCACCCTCAACTGGTGATATCCAGATCTCAGATCGATCCTTGAAAATACAGAAGCTCCATGCAGCTAATCCAAAAGATCGTCGGGGGAATGGTTACTTGTTCTTTATCGTCACCTTGTTCGGCTCTCGGTAGTCGATACATAACTCATTGACCTGTCTTTCTTCTTGACGAAGATAACTGGTGCGCACCAAGGAGATACACTAGGGCGGATGAAGCCCTTTTCTGCTAACTCCTCGAGTTGCTTCTTAAGTAGACATGGGTCGCAAACCTAAACCTAAACCGTAAAAATCCAAACCGGCGGTTTAGCCGGTTTATTAAAAAAAAAATTAAAAAACTAGACCAAACCAGACCAAACCCGCGGTTAACCGACGGTTTGATCTCCAAACTGCTGGTTTGGTCCATTTTTTTTTTTAAAAAAATAAAAAAATAACTAAACCGGCGGTTTAACCGCCGGTTTAGGTTTGACCTTTGGCGATTCCTAAACCTAAACCGCAAACCCACGGTTTGGACAAACCGACAAACCTAAACAGCCGGTTTGGCCAAACCGCCGGTTTTGTTCAAACCGGGCCCATGTCTATTCTTAAGCTCAAGCATCTCGATAGGCGCCATACGATAAGGAGTCTTAGAGATCGGTCTCGTACCGGGCTCTAGGTCAATGCCAAAGTCTACACTCCTTTGTGGAGGTAAACCTGATGGCTCTCCGAAAACGTCGGGAAACTCGTAAGTTACTAAAATATCTTCCAAAGCTGGACTCGTACTATCCTTCATGGCATAGCACTAGAAAGCCTCGCAACCCTGTCCGATAAGTGTCGCTGCTCGGACTGCACTGATGTTTGTACCGGTCTTCCCGAGATCCCATCCTCTGAAGATCTCAACATGACCTACATCTATAGTTACCGTCATTGTCCTCTTGCCGATGTCCAGAACTGCTCGATGTCGATCCATCAAATCCATGTCAGGGATAACTTCTTCATGTACTAAGTACATGACGAAGAAGTCAGCTAGCCAATCGCGACCTCCTAGTCTAATAGGGCAATTGCGAACCTCTCGTGTACCTCGAATCTTACCTCCATGTTGTAAATCCTATAAAGAAGGGTCTACCTTCTACGGTAACTAAGGCCAATCTATCTACACATGCATCATATATAAAAGAATGCGTAGCACCGGTATCGAAAAGCACTCTGACAGGAAAACCATTAATATGAATGGTACTTGTGGTCGCTGGCGCTGTCGGCTCTACAACACTCCTCAACTCGTACACTCTGACTTATGCATCTCTGGTGTCTGTAGATCCACTAACACGTCCTCTACTTCTCCCCTGTCCCGGAGTGGAACCCTGAGGAGCAGCAGAACCAAAAACTCTATGTTGCTGCTGATACTGAGATCTCTGTCCACCTCCTGCAGCACTAGCTGGTGAAGAACCCTGCTGAGATAACGCCTTGCCCCGACAGCAAAATGTAGCTCTGTGTCCGGGCTTGCCAAAAGAAAGTCTCTGTTGGCTTCTTGTAGTTAGCTCGGATATGTCCTGCACCTCCTCAGTTATGACACCGTTGTCCTCTGTCAAAACTCTACTGGAAACTAGAACGTCTCGGAGTCTGACTATGCCCAGATCCAAATGCTCCAGCTCCAGCACTAGCTGATCCAGTCTTCTGTCTCTTCTCATGAGCTCTTGTCTAAGAAGCTCTCCTTTGACCCGGTCGGTCTCTCTCATAAGCAGAAGCTCTATCCTGATAGTCCGTCAAAGAATCACAATGGAAACCAGCAAGATAAGAGCGTGTCGACTCCCTTAGCCTCCGAGAGAAAAGGTAAACATGCTGATCCTCCGGTGGTGCAGACGGACCTAGCAAAGACAACTCATCCTGAAACTTGCTGATGATCTTAGCGATAGGCAAATCCTCTAATCCAGCCTCGAGAATATCCTGGAGACGGTCCCTCCTTATAGCTGTAGGGAAGTAGCGATCCCTGATCACCGTCTTCATCTACTCATAACTGGTGACCTTACTGCGAGCAGTCCTCCACCAAGAATGAGTCTGATCCTTCAGCAACGTCTGTGCTATGTTGACTCGACGTCCCTCTAGGCAACCGATTGCCTCCATAGCAAATACCAGCTGTCACAGCCACAACTCCACCTCCAATCCAGTCTTTCCCATGAAAGTGGGAACTTTCAACTGGTCGAAAGCCTTCAACTAACTGTCGGGTTTTGGCTCCTTCGCCTCAGCCAGCGCTCTAACAACCTCAACAACTCTAGCAGGCGGGGCAACGACGTGTGTAACTCTCTGCGAAACCTCAGCTGATCTCGCAAGAACTGGTAGCATTGGTGTAGGTCCTCTAGTCCTGATAACCTCCTCAACTCTTTGCACATAGTCGCGATATGTAGAAGCTCGTATGGACACTAGACCGGACTCCGTCGATGGCGCTCTCTGTGCTTCGGACCTAGCAGCGGATCCGTTCCCAGTCTCATGAACAACACTCTCAGCAACCTCTTCAGCAAACGCCTCAACGATAGGCGGATCAGCAACTGGGGCCTAGCCCCGACCTCTAGCTAGTGGAGGTCTTCCTACATGTCCTCGTCCACGGACGGTAGGTGGAAGAGGTGGTCGACCCCTTCCTCGCCCCATAGTAGATGTAGCTCTAGTACGCGCCATCTGCTATAAGGAAGAATATATTAGACTATATATATAAGGCCACGCTACAACTAAAGTAGAAAACCAGGAAAAGCATATAAAGACCAACATATAAAAAACTACACTATTGAGATCTGTTGAGTTAGTGGTGGTCGCCCGTACATCTATCCTAGACCAACAAGTTTAAAACAAAACACCCTTTTAAAAATGTTAGACCCCTTGCGGGTACTATTTATTTACCCATCCGACCTTTAGAAGATTTCGAGTGTCATTGTTGCTAACCTAGACCTCTGATACCATATTATAACACCCTAAGTTTTGGGAACTCGAAGCTCTACAGGCTAGGACCACACAATGGGTCCCGAAATAGCAACATCACAACGGATCTTATAACAAGGCACATACGAATGAAACCGAAATTTAATATAAAACCAAAGGTTTAAACAAAGAAAAACGTAAAATACTTGCGACCGAGTTCAAAAAAAAGGGAAACAACAACAAAAACATAAACCCGATCTCGTCCTATAATGTACGGGAACCCCGGCTGACCACACCGTCCGGATCACTCAGCAGCATCCTGAACCTGCGGAACATCTACAACGACGGTATAAACCGTTAGCTAACATCCTAAATATAAGAAAGAACGTAAAGACACAAACACATATAAGGTAAAGGAAAACACATAGCATGCTTGCACACAACCGGTTATTATCTTTCATTAAGGTTATCCATTACTAATTCAACTTCTTTTTTCACACGAGAATCTCCCGAAACTCGCCTCCGCTTCCGTCTACCAATAGGAATAGATCAGTACTATTTGTAACCTACAGGCCTGGGTTGCAAGAGCACATTCTAGTCTCCTGTAGAACTAGACAAGTGGTCACCGCCTGATTATCATACACTTGGGCCAGTTAAGGTTATAAAGGGTGACTCCTATTCCGGTTATCCGTTATAAACAATAATAATAACGCAAACAAGCCAAAACACTCAAACCAATATACGAAATAAAGCTAAGTAAGATCAAGGGACTTAACTCACTCGAAGGTAAACAAAACTCAACAACAACTCAAGAACAACTCAGTTTCCCCCTAGAAAGGAGCAGGGAAAGCCTGTTCACACAAGCATCACGAATCAGGAACGAAACGGTTGCTAGAAGTCTATAACTTCTAGTCTCAACGATCTCTAAGAGATCTCCACAAGCTAAGGGCTCAACCTTAGTCTTACAGCATACTAAGGGGACAAGGAACAACCATAAGAAATCAAGAAAGGAACGAGAAAAGCAAGGAAGGAAGCAGCTCATACATGACGGGAGCTACTGCAGAAGAAACCGTAGGGGCGGTTGGACAGGCTCAAGGGCGGATGGCCGCGGGGGTGGGGATGTGCAGGCGCAGGGACGGCTACATGACAGAAGGCGCTGTCGAGGTTTCTCTCGACAAAAACTTCACAACAAGGAATCCAAAGCTCGAAAATTTGATCCAACTCTTCAAGACTCAACCCAGGGAGACTGTGAATATCAACATGTCAACAACGGGACCAACAACAAGGATCAAGACTCGATCTTGATCCTTGGAGAAGAAGAAAAGGGAAAACGAAGGGAAGAAGCGAAGCAGAGAGAATGGCATGCAACATCTACGTGAACGTGGTGAAGAAAAAAGAAGAGATGAACTTACACGTTCAACAAGGTGGCGGCTGCAGCTCTCAAGGGTTGAAGAACATAAGCAAGAAACGGGAAAAAGGAGGAAAATGCGGGAACGATAGAAGGAAGGACGTTTTAGGGTTAGGAAAAAGATAAGAAATCCGGCCCATAAATAGAAGATCGGATCTTCTATCTATGGAAAGAAGATAAAATGAACTAAAAAAAGATCAGGCGCGATTTGTAGTCAGCCGCAAGGACGGCTGACCCTACCGCGGGGGCGGCCTGCCGCAGGAGCGGCACACTTCACCGCGGGGGCGGTGAAGGCGAAAGACTAGGGTCTTACACAGACCTCCCAAGTCTTTGACATACAACTTGGTCGACACACATGTAATTAACTGAGACACTAACTATGAAGAACTTCCAGTGACAATAATATTGTCAACATAGACCAATAGATAGATGATATCATGAGGATTTGTAAGTATATGAACAACGAAGCATCATATATCGAGTTTTTGAAGCCTAGTTGGGAAAGAAATACCTTTTGTGCGTTATACAGTTATACCATACCCTGGGAGCTTGCTTTAACCCATAAATCGCCTTATTCAACTTGTATATGTAAGATGGTGTTTGGACATCAATAAAACCTTGTGGTTGCACCATATAAACATCCTCATTGAGCTTACCATGCAAAAACGCATTATTGACGTCAAGTTGGCGAAGATCCCATCCACTGGTGATTGCGATCGACAAAACAACTAGAACCATTACTAGTTTTTCTATGAGAGAAAAAGTTTCATGATAATCCCAACCGGGTCTTTGATAGAAGCCTTTGTATAATAGTCAAACTTTGAGCTTGTCAAGAGACCCATCTAGCAAATACTTTGTTCGATAGACCCACTTGTTGCTGACTTAGTTGGTTGTTGATCGAGGTGGGACAAACGTCCAAGTATCATTGGCAACAAGATTGTCATATTCCTTCTGCATTGCCAATCTCCACTCTGGGGACCTAAGGGCTTAAGTGATGTTGCCGGGTCCTACAAGATGGGATCATACAAATGTGGTTGTTATGTTTAGCTTCTTGGTTGGTTTGGAGATATTGTTTCGAGATCTAGTTACCATACCAGATCATTTATTGTTATTAGTTATCTGTATGGCAGAAGTTGGTTGGATTTGGCTTGGTATCGGAGTTGATTGGGCTGGTCCTACTGTACGTAGGAACAATCAAAGTTGATTGCGGTATTGAAGGGAAATAATGGGACTATTTTCCGGAGAATGGGATGAGTCACTGTTTGCTCGAAAGTGTGTCACTAAGTCTTAAATTTATAAAACTGAAATCAAGCAAAGCAAACCCGCAGTGTACGGATCGGTATAGTAACGCAAGAATTTCAAAGTTCGAACTCAGGGATTTGGGGGATCAAATTCAGTTTGTAAAATTGGGCAGCAAGATAAAAAGCTTTTGTAAAGATAATTGGGAAAACAACGATTCTATAGATTCAGGTGTCCAATTGTAGCAATCGATTCAAGATATTCTAAAGATATAAGGACACAATTAGGATTGTAAAGGTGTAGATCTAAGGCAGGGTGTTGTACGGTGAAGTTCCAAAACCCATAAGTCTTCCCCAAAGACTCTCTCAATAAAGGATGTCGAGTCTCGTTATAAAGGGAATCAAAGGACAAGATTAAACTCTCAAATACCCATGCCCAAACCCAAGGGAATCAAAGATAAGCCAAAAAGGTTAAGGTTGTGACACTCGAAACCAAAGTAGAGGATGTTGAGTCTCACTACTACCTAGAAAAGGTAAGTCAAGGCTAGGTTAAAGAAAATCTTTAACTTTGGATCAAAGCAAAAGCAAAGAACGTATGACAGGGGAAAACCACGCTTAGATCTTGAAGAACCACGGCCGTGGAACTCAAGAACTGGCCGTGGAAAGGCTCGACGATGAGGTTTCTCGCAAATCTCAAGGTCCAATCTGTTTTGGTTCAATCTATCATCATCTATGCTAAACCTATCAACCCTTCACCTTAGAATCGCTTAAGGGTTTTAGCCAACAATCATTGTCATCAAATCAATAATCAAGATTTAAAGAAGGAAAAGATAAAACCTTGAAAACTCAATAGCAAACACAAAACCAATCTCAATCAAACTCAAAATCCGTACTTGTGTTCAATAAATATAGAATAGCGTAAGAAATCTCTCACAAATCTTAAAGAATAAAGAAGAACGGGATGTCAATCCACATTCAAAGTGAAACCTTAGGATCTTCCAACTACGCAATCTCAATGTGCGTACTTCTCCAAATCTTCCTTTCAAAATCTTCTCACAATATGATCTTCCGTAATGATCTCAACTTCTCTATAGCGTGGTATCTCTTTCTCTCTTCCTTCAGCCTTCTTATAGGAGAAAATAGGGTTACGAAAAGCCCATGACCGCTGCTGACGTGGCAAATATGACACGTGACAACCGTTAGAAGAATCACGTCCAAGAGCAAAATTCCACGCCCGTGGAATTTTGCTAACGAGTCATTGTACATACAATGACTCGTTAGAAATATCGCTCAATCCAACTTTGGCAAGACACAAACACTTGGCTATGTGAATGGTGCCGAGTTACTCATCATCATGATTGACTTCCCCAAACCTATTTTCTATACTTTAAATGCACAATTTTTTTTCTTTCATGGCCCTCCCACATCAATCATGCCACAAATTACACTCTTCCTAATTCCCGGATAGGTAAAGGAGGCAAAATTTTCATTGAGGGGCTAAATGAATAGAGAAGAAGCAAGAAAAATCGAGGTGCGTTAATCATTTCAAACAGAAGCGCAAGAACTTATAATGCGATTTCAACCTTCATTCCTCAACATGATTTAGACATGAATTTTTACATTATGAAACTTGCAAGAAGATCAAACAACATATTCAATTTCTCCACAATTCAAATCAAGCACATAAATGTCATCAAAAATTCAATCCACAAGTAAGTTCATCATTGAGGTCTTTTCCAATCCTAGAAGCACAATATTTTTCAAATTTTTATGGGTTTTTCAAAGCTTAAAAATGCAATGCAAAAAGGAAACGTGTGACAATGAAAACAAAGATACAAGTGTTCATGGATAAAATGAAGCAAATAAGTCAAGTTATTACATCTCAAGAGAATCATACTCCACCCCATACTTAAGACACACATTGTCCCTAATGTGCAAAATAAGGAAAAAGAAAAGAAAAGAAACTCACAAAAGCGGTGGAGCAACTCGAACTAAGCAAATCAGCTCATCCCATAGGAGGTGGCGGTGGTGGGTACGGGAAGAAGTTTGGGTCGAACGGGCGCCTAAACTGCTGCCGGTAAACGTCTTGGAGGATCCTTGCGTTTTCACGGCGCTCATCTTTATCTTCTTCAAAGCGGTTCTCAAGAGCATTCATCCTTTGCGTAAGTCCGGCGACCTATGCCGGCTGCTCGTCCATCCATGCGGGCCGCTGCGCCATCCACTCCGGCGGTGCATCCATCCAAGTAGGTCGCTCACTCACGCTGGCACGCCGGGAGGAAGAAGAAGCGGAAGGCCGCTGCTGGTAGGTAGATCTCCTAGGCAGCTCCTGGAAATCCGCTGGCTGATCTGAAAAATCTCGAAAAGCCTCCTCAGCATCTCCAATATCCGGGAACTCATCACCAACCATCTCCTCATCCTCATCCTCATCAGCAACAGCTGATACATCCTTGGGATACTAAGCTGGGGCTCCTAGAGGTTGGCATGCATCGGAACAAATGTTGCTTTCAAGTTTTGCCGGTTCCGGATGGAGTAATCAGCGCTCCATGGAATGCCTCGTCCTCCCATGTCTTCCCAAGTCATGGAGACAAACGGTGGACCTCGGTGGTGGGGAATCAAGAGTCCCCTAGTCACGAAGCCTTGAAACCCTAGAGGCCTCGCGGATGCAACCAACTCACAAGTTGAATAATCAATCCCTAAGTGCTTTGCAACGTATGTAACCATCCCACCATAACCGATATTCCCCTTAGCTTTGTTCTTGATTTTGCTAAGAGTGGAAGCAAGCATAGTGGCTAAATCCGGATGACACCGGCCGTCATGCAATAAAGGATAAAATCTCATCAGCCTTGAGCTTCTAGGGATTCTCGGTCCTAGGGAAGAGGCACTCGGAGAGGATCCTATGGGATATCTTAAAGGAGAGTTTATAGATGAGCTCTATCAACAAAGCCAAACAATGCTCCAAACTGAGCTATGGACATATGGTGAGTGTGGTCCATCAACTGAAAGGAGACCGTTCGGTTAAGAACACTATGGTAAAACGAGCTTATGAACTCCATTGTGATTTCCTCATAAGCATCCTCTCTAATGCTAGCAAATGTAGTCAGCTCATCCCTATCAAGTATCCATCTAAGATCATTCACCACATGAAAATCCTCAAACTCTTCAAGCACAATGTACCTAAGAGCAATAATGTTTCGTTGTTGGATCTTATCGTATGCCCTCTTGTGGTTCTCATGGATGGTAGGGATCCTAGGGATAGGTTGAGGAACGGGAGAGGGTTGGGAAGAGGAGCCATCGCCTCTTTGCTTTTTGTTTCGGCTTGATTTGCGAGTTCCAAACATTTTCAGAAAATCACGACCTATTCTTGAAGAAACCATACCCGTGATTTTGTACGGCTACCCGTGAAAAGGCACAATTTTGCTCAAAAATCCAGAAATTCCACAACAATCTCAACAACAGCAGTCCTAAACTATTTCTAGGTTCAATTCCGTTCAGTTCTCCTAAAAATCTTCAAATAAAACGAAGGAAATCAACCAAGGAAAGAGTTGTGAGAAAACCTAGGTTTTGGATTTGAAGAAGTCCAAAATCTCACCCGATCGCTGAATGTTTGTGCTGTTTGTTGCCACAATCCGCAATAGAATCAAATTTGCTTCAGTTTAGAGCGAAGAATCGTGAAAAACGATCACCGAACGAAGAATTGCGGGATGTGGGCTTTGGGCATGGAAGGGAAAGTTGGAGTTTGTGGTTTGTGAAGAAGAAGAATTTATATAGCCCCGTCAAATTTTCAAAAACCACGGCCTCACTGTTACTTCCACGGCCGTGGAACTGCACGACCGACCGTGGTTTTGCGTCCTTTTCCTTGGCTACTCTCGACATATTTTTCCACCGGCTAAATTATCGAAACCACGGCCGTGGAATAACAATTAAACCTGTGATTTTCGCTTTTTCTACCAAAAATCCAAATTTCGTTGTTTTGGCTTTCTTCACTTCTTTTGGTCGTTCTTCAACCCTGACATCCAAAGACACAAGATATACCGGAAGATATCGACGAAAAACAAACAAAAACAAACTACGCTAATCTAATATAAGAAAAACGAAAAGGAAAAACAAGAATGCATTACCTTGGGTTTATATTGGAGTAGATAAGATTAACACCTTACTCATTGTACTGAAAAAAGCTATTGCTTGCCTCCTAAGTTGTGCTTTGTTTTAGGTCTGTAGCTAGACCATTCCTTTGTGCTTAAGTGAGGAGAATCGGTGCGACTTCCTCAGTTTGGAGTTCCGGCGAGTACTTCTTGAGTCGTCGGTGTTCGCTCCAAAAGGTGTGTGCAAGCTTTAATATTTATACCAACAATAATTGTAAATAGCGAACCCACAGTGTACGGATCGATAGTAATAAAAGCAAGAATTCCAGGGGCGAACACATGAACTATGGTGAAACAAAGATCGGTAATTTAGGTTGTCAATAAAATACAAGCAGCAAAGCAAAGCTATCAATGATGATGTAATAACCATGTAAAGAGAATGCAGATTCTAGGGATTAAAGCATCCGATTGTTGTTCCGACTCAAGATCTCAAAAGATAACGTGGACAAAGTTGAGGTTTGTGAAGGGAAGGTGTTTCTTAGGTGGGAATAGATCACCGGGTAAGTCTCACTACTCACTATCCCAAACCAAAGATCCTCTCACCGGGTAAGTCTCAAGGTACTAAGGGAAGGAACTATAATCTCAAACCAACACACCACCCAAGGGAATAAAATCAACCTTTACCGGGTAAGTCTCAAGCTAACTCTCAAAGATGGGATGAAGGCACACTCAAACCCCAATAAAGGATAAACATTTATTACCTACACTCATGATCTTGGGTATACAAGCAAAGGAATCACCGGGTAAGTCTCATCCTAGATTTGTGTTGAACCAGGAAAGGTATAATAAGGATAGGATTTGGCAAACAGAAACCTCAACTCAGATTAGGATCAGGAAAGGGCTCGCCTCGCTCAGTTTATGTATCATCTCGGTCGAAATGCTCTACGACTGATCGAGGTGTTCGTCGGTTAAGGTAAAGGCTCGACCTTCCAGGGTCCACTGGGATAAAAGCTCATTCTTTGATCGTCTTTCCCACAACTTTCAGCCAATCATCCTAGAATCGCATAAAGAACTTAGCCAACAATCATAATGATAACAATAATCGAATATGTGAGAAATGAAAAAATATTCAAACAAGAAAACCTTAACACAAAGGTCTCAATAGCTAAATCAAACAATCAAACTAACAATCATCGTTCCTCAATCACAAATAATTAAAAGACAACAATAAAGCAAACTAAGAGAATCTTAATACTTCAAACTAGCTCCCTTCCTTGATCTTTAACCTTCCAAACTTCGTTCAAAACTTCCTTCAACTCTCTTCAAAGATTCTGTGATCCGAAGATAGATGAATTCCAGAAAATCAGCCTCTTTATATAGGAGAATTACCTTCCTAAGATAAGATATCTTATAAAGATAATTTCCTTCTTTAAAATATCTTCATATCTTCCAAAATATATCAGCCAAAAAGATATGCTTCCTTCCAGAAATCCATCCTAAAATATGTGATATTCACTTTCCAAAAATAGAAGATCTCAACCAAAGATAAAGATCTCGTGTCCCGTCATCACTTTGCCTCGGTCCAGACGATCCTAAAGATCACCTCGGTCGAGGTGGCAGTGTAGCTAACCGAGGTGAGTCTCAGTTGAGTGTAAAACTCTCTAATATGGTCCAAAATCAATCTTCCATCTCATTTCCATGGTTCCTGAGCTTCTCTTGTAGCTCCTCAATGCTCCAGAATGTAGCTCAAATGACTCCTTAGCTTCCTTAGCTCTATTTCGGTCCAAAACGTTCCATTTTCCCTAGAATCAGAACAAAACTAGGTGTAGACCTCGATTCCCACAAAGGTAGACAAAACAACATAATGATCAAAGAATATACATCCATACATGCATATTTATGAAGATAAAACGTCCAAACCAATCTCAAAATATAGACTAGAATACATGCTATCATAATACCCCATACTTGTCCCTTGCTTGTCCCCATGCAAAATCCAAATCTTAGATACAAGATAGAATTGATTATAAGTCATCAAAAAGATCAACGAAAAACATTTCAAAACTATTTGTGGCGTGCTCCACTCATTAATCACCCTAAGAGAATGTTTCATGGCAAGTAAAATCAAGACATGATCAAAACATTTTATAAATATGAAAAAGTTGTTCATCTTTGCATAAAATCATAGAATGCATAATAAATCATGTTTATCGAAATCAATCATGTATAATCTAGTTTAAACCACCAAGTCAATCATCATACTCGAGGTCTCAAGGGATTCCAAAAGAGGTCAAGAAACGTGTCAGGGTGGGATGTATATAGGGTAATGTGGTGCTAGAATCCGGGAATAGGATCTTACTTCACTTTCTTTGAATCACAACATCTTCCACCAATAATCTTTGCTTATTTTCATTTTACTTTACTTTTTTGGATGCATGGACAGAGGTGCACAATAACCGAAGCCTAAGAGATCAGCAATCATCAATTTCTCGAGATGCCTCAAACCCTTGATGCACATACCATGACCCGTTAGAACTATCGATCAATCCGACTTTGGCATGACACAAACACCCGGCTATGTGAATGGTGCCGAGTTACTCATCATCAAGATCAACGTCCCCAAACCTAATTTGTTTCTTTCTAACACTTCCAGCCAAGATCTCAACTTCATTTCACTTTCTTTTGTCACTTGCATCCAAATTCCCGGAAAGGTAAAGGGAGGAAAATATGTATATGAGGGGCTAGAGCATGATCAAGAAGAAGAAGAAGAAGAGAATGAAATGCCTTAATCATCCTAGGAAGAATGTGATAGAACTCATCATGTGGTGTCAACCTTCAAATCCAACATAATTTTGATAAAAACAAAGTATTAAACATGCTAGAATTACAAACAAAACATTTTGCAACTTAAACATATCATAAAACCTTTCGAGCATATAAAGATTTCAAAACCAATCTGCAAACAGAATCATCATCGAGGTCATATCCAGAGAAGAAGCATAAAACGTTTCGAAAAACCTTTCAGTTAAAAGCCCATCTCGGTCGAGGTGTTCTGACGTCATCCAAGGTGTTCAACCTCGTTCAGTCAAGAACTTCTCGGTCGATCCATAAAAAAAATTTCAAACTGGTTTTTGACGTTTTTCTCAAACAGAAACCTGTAGGTATGCATGTAATGATAGATAAGCACATAGAGCCAAATAAACAATAATATCCAAGATTCATACAAACATAGTAGCAAATAAGGTCACATAATATATCCACATACCCCATACTTGGGACACATTGTCCCAATGGGTCAAATATATATCTGAAAGTCAGAATACTCACCGAACCTAGCTGCACTGCATAATAAATAAAAGAAATTCATGAAGCTCTAGTCCTCGTCAGCTGTCCGTGGTGGATGTGGAATGTAAGGATGCTGGGAAGGAATCGAATGGATAGCCCATCATCTGCTGGAACTGGATCTCCTGCATACGACGTTGGTACTGATGGCTCTCCTCCATACGATGCATCCATCGCTCAGTGTGTCGGCGCTCATCATCGAAGTGTTGGGTGATGTCTACTGTCATAGCCGTGTAGGAGTCAATCATCTGCTTTGTAAGCTCATCAATCCGTCGGTGTGCCTCGGGATCTCTACGGCGGCGTGATCGGCGCTGAGGTAGCGGTGGTAGTGGTGCTGCTCTCTCATCCTCCGCGGCCTCATCATCAAGGTCAACGGTGGGAATACTGGTTACGCCGGTGTCAGTACCGGTGTCCATGGCAGCTCTTCCTCCATACCCCTCATCATCATCATCATCCTCCGTAGTTGCTGCATCTCTAGCGTCCTGCATATAAGGGAACCAGGCAGATGATGAAAACTGGCGGTCAAAGACAAAAAACTAAGATGACCACATAATGCCCTGAGGTGACTTCGTCTCCCATGGCATGGCAACGTAAGGTGTGCCAAGGCCACAAGGGACGAGAATGCGGTGGGTGATCATCTCCAGCAATCCCAGCAGCTTCGGAGCCACAAAAAGTGTACATCGTGATAAGTCTAAACCCATGAAGTGGTGATGTGGGTCACCAATCCACCACAACAGATATCGCCCTTCGACTTCCCCTTTATCTTGTGCAATTTATCTGCCAGCATAACAACAAAATCTGGAACTCCTCCTGCCACCATACAAAATAAACTCAAAAGCTCCCCCTGTCGGACCTTTTGGGGTGTCTCAGTATGCGCCAGAAGTGTCTCACTGAAGATCTGGTGAGCCAAGCGGAAGGCGAGGTGGAAGATAATCCGCTCCCGGGAATCTCCCGGCTTCCATCTGTCCCTGTGATCTGTAATGTGGGCAATCTCGCCCAGAATCTCCGAGCTACCTCTCGGGAAGGAAAGTCTGTCACTATAGGTGTCGGGAAGCCGAAAATCTCCCCAAACTGGTCCATAGGAATTGCGTAGTTCCTATTCAGCAGCCTATACTTGATCCCGTGATGCTCCGGCACATAGGTCACCGAACTAACGAACTCCATCTTCGGCTCCAGATAAGCCGGCGCTCTGATGGTCATGAACTCCTCCAGGCCAACCATTGATATCATCTTCCTTAAGTCCTCCGCCACATGGACGCACTCAAAGGCATCAACATCAAGGAAGCGTGGGGCAATGATGGGGCGCCCATAAATTCTATCATAATCCCGTTGGTGTCGCTCGTGGATCACTGGGATAGAAAACTGAGAAGCTGAAGAAGGAGAGGAGTGGTGTGAACTGATAGGCCCGTCTCTCAAGGCCAATTGTCGATCAGATCTACGTGGGCTAGTCATGTTGGAAGAACACCTCGGCCGAGGCATAGTCGACTGGACCGAGGCGGACTACTGTTCGTACACAACTTCTGAATCTGTAAGCTTTTTCCCCCAAAATCACTACCAAAAGTTTCCTATGGGTACTTATATCTTTCTTAACAACAATCTATGACGACCAATACCAGATCTATCTAGAATCGACGAAAGAAGAAAGGAGTTAGGGTTTGAAACAAAATACCCCAGATTCTACAGAATGAAGCGTGTTCCTTGCTGTTTGTTGCTTGAAAACTGAATCCCGTGCTTCCTCCATTGATTTCGAGCCAAGAACCGTGGAAAACGAGCAAGAATTTAGATTTTGAGAGTTAGGGTAGCCGCTTTGAGGTGGTCGTGAGAGGGAAAAGGTGGGAAGAGAGAGAAACCATCTCGCCTTTTATACCCCTCGTTGAATTTGATTACACCTCGGCCGAGATGTACCTGAGCGGACCGAGGTGTCTGAATAGATTGTCACACCTAGTCGCCTCGGTTGACAAAGAACATTTCGGTCGAGGTCCTCTGACAGCACCCGAGATGTGTCTCAGTCAAACTCCGTCTTCTCAGTTTCTCGGACTTCTGTCCTTCCATGTAGATCCTGAGTTGTAATTCCTTCTTAGAGAGTACCTGATTCTTGTCTAGGAGGACGCCAAAAACAAAACGAAACAAACTATCTAAACTAAACTAAAAAAGGGAAATGAAAGCAATACCTTGGGTTGCCTCCCAAGAACGCTTGGTTTAAGGTCGCTAGCTGGACTGTATGTCATCTTCAAACAAGGTATAATGGTGTAATCTCCTCAGTTGGGACTTCCGATCGATATTTCTTCAGCCTATGACCGTTGACCTCAAAACTTCCGCTTACTTCACCCCATATTTCAACTGCACCATGGGGAAAGACATTTTTTACAACGTAAGGTCCTGTCCATCTAGATTTTAACTTACCTGGAAAGAGGCGGAGGCGGGAGTTGAAGAGTAGAGCAAGATCTCCTTCTTTGAGCTCCTTAGGAATGATATGCTTGTCATGCCATCTCTTCGTCCTTTCTTTGTAAATCTTGGCATTCTCATAGGCGTTTAAGTGCAGCTCCTCCAGCTCATTGATGTCTAAAAGTTTTTTCTCTCCGGCTTCCTTGATGTCGAAATTCAACGACTTGATCGCCCAATATGCCTTGTGCTCCAGCTCAACGGGTAGATGACAAGACTTCCCATATACCAAATTGTAAGGGGTGGTACCAATGGAAGTCTTGAATGCGGTCTTATAAGCCCAAAGAGCGTCATCGAACTTCATGGACCAATCCTTCCTTGTCCTTGAAACGGTCTTCTCCAAAATTGCCTTGATTCTCTATTGGAGATCTCCACCTGCCCACTAGTTTAAGGGTGATAAGGGGTTGCTACCTTGTGGGTTACCCCATACTTCGATAAAATTGCCTTAAACTTTCGGTTGATGAAATGTGTCCCTCCATCGCAAATGATGATCCACGGAGTCCCAAAACATGGAAAGATAGTTCTATTGAAGAACTTCATAACCACCATGGCGTCATTAGTGGGTGAGGCAATGGTTTCCACCCACCTAGAAACATAATTAACAGCTAAGAGGATGTAGAGGTTCCCTGCGAAAGATGGGAAAGGTCCCATGAAATCAACTCCCCATACATCCAAGATCTCAACCTCCTGAATATTGTTGAGTGGCATCTCGTTCCTTCTAGACAAATTCCATGTTCTTTGGCATGCATCACAAGAGACAACAAACGCTTGCACAACCTTAAATAATGTATGCCAAAAGAAACCAGAACGTAATACCTTAGCCCACGTCTTGTGTGCGCTAGCATGTCCTCCACAAGGAAGTGAGTGGCAATGTTGTATGACACTAGCAGCTTATCCTCCGGAATGCATCGTCGAAGCATCCCATCCGGACCTCTCTTGAACAATAGAGGTTCATTCCAATATTAATGACGAACGTCCTTGAAGAACTTCTTCCTTTGAGCGTACGTCAATTCGGGAGGTACTTCTTGAAAAACAAGATAGTTGACAATATTAGCATACCATGGCTCTTTACCATCAGAAACTTGGCGAAGCCAGTGCTCCACCAACTGTGAATGATCATGAGAGAATGAATCAGAAAGATTGTCGTCCTCAGTTGACGACATCGCGCCTGCTATCTCGGTCGGGGTCCGAGGTGGGTGACCGAGGTGTTCTTCAGATAAGATAACTCGCTTGCTCTAGAAGCTGTCTCGGTTGAGGTACTAGAACTGGGACCGAAACATAACGTGCTTTTCTTCTCCTGAAATAGTTTATCAAATCTAGCTTCTGGATCTGCTTCCAATTGTTCCAAGCTTCACACATCCGCATAAAAAAAAGACATCTATACCTTCCTCCATCATACTAAAACTCAAAACTTTCTCAAGAGGATCTTTAATAAGGATAGAGCTCACCAATTCTCGAGAATCTTCTTCATCAGAGATGTTGAAGATTTCATCTTCTAGCGGATCTCCTTTCATTGCAGCCAACAATGCAAACTCCACATGATTGCCACCAATGTTGAACTTCAACTTGGTGTTCTTACAATCAACATTGCAACCCGATGTTGCATGAAATGGTCTCCCGAGAATGATAAGAATGGGATAATCTGCGGGAATGTCAAGCACAACAAAGTCTATAGGTGTAGAAAATACCTAACTTGATGGGAACGTCCTCCAAGATACCAACGAGATGGCTAATGGAGCGATCTGCTATGTATAACGTCATCTTCATGGGCTTGGGCTCTCCAAGTCTGACTTTGTCACAAAGCTCTAGCGGAATGATGTTGAAGCTAGCTCCTAGATCACAAAGTGCATCATATGTCACATCCCCAACTTGGATGGGAAAACGAACTGGGATCTCTCAACTTAGGTGACATCTTCTCCTTCATGATTTGAATGAGCTTCGAAGATCTAGAGGTCATCCTTACTTCACCAAAGTCTTCCAGCTTCCTCTTTCTTGATAAGATCTCCTTTTGAAACTTTCCGTATGCGGGCGCCCCTAGAATGGCATCAATGAAAGGGATGTTAATATGTAGCTTATTCATAAGGTCAAGAAACTTACCAAAGTGCTTGTCTAGATGTGCCCGCGCCCTTGACTGAGGGAACAGGAGTGGTGGTTTATAAGCAAGAGGTGGAACATAAACTTCAGCTTTTTCTTTATCTTTATGGGGCTCCATCTCGGTTGGCACCTCGACCGAGGTGTTCCTCGTCTGATCGTGGTCCGACCGAGGTACTGGATATGCAATCTTCAATCCACTGCGTGTTGTGATAGCCATGATCTGTCCTTTAGGGTTTCTCTATGTCCTTGCTGGGAGCTTCCCAAGATCTCTTGGCGCTTCATTCGCCTTGTTGAAAAATTGTTGTTCCAAGGCTTTTTGTGCCTTCGAAAATGAATTCATATATGTCTCCATAGCGTTGAGCTTGATCAATATTGCCTCCAGCACAGCGTCCGGTTTCTTTGGTGGCTAGGACAAGCTTGATGCAGGATTTTGGCTTCTCAATGGAGTAGAAGAAGAAGAGGGGGCGTTAAGAGCATTTTCAGCATGAGAATAAGGGTTACCGGAATTTTGTTATTTTGATCTCCAATTGTTGTTGTTGGAGTTTCTGTTGTTGTTGTAATTGTTGTTGTTCCGCGCCCTTGATAATTGTTTCTTCCTTGGTATCCACCTCTTACTCCTTCGTTTGAGCTACTAAAAGCTCCTTCAATGCTTTCACTTCATTGCTAAGTGAGGTGAGTTGAGCTCCATTTGATGTTGTATCTTGAAAGCTAACTCTCCTTTCTCCATCTTCAACTCGTTGATGGGAATATTTCTCCATGTGTAAAGCTTGCTTTTCAATGAAATCCCAAGCTTCATCTATCGGCATATCCATGAAAGTGCCGGCGGAAAGTAGTTGGAGCTTGAATTGAGTATCTCCATCCAAACCCTTGAAGTATATCTCCCGCAACTCGATCTTTGTAACCCCATGATGTGGGCAATCCAACAAAAGATCCTTGAATCTCTCCCATGACTTAGACAAACTTTCTTTGTCCTTCATAATAAAAGCATTGATCTTTCCCCTCAATTCAACGGTCTTTGATGGGGGGAAAGAACTTATTAAGAAACAGCGTCGTCATCTCTTCCCAAGTGTTGATTTTTCTAGCCGGAAGAGATTGATACCAAGCAAGCGCCTTGTCTTTCAAAGAGAAGTAGAAAGGCCTCAACTTGTAATTGTTGTTCTCCACTCTTGATGGTCTCAAAGTCTCCATCAGAATCTTATAGTTTTGTAAATGCTGATGCGGTGATTCTCTCTCCAAACCTCCAAATTGACATTGTTGAATCATGATTAGAACTTGAGGTCGAAGTTCATAATCATGCTCAGCTGGATCTCCTAGATTGACTCTTGGATGCTGCACTTGCTGATTTGGGTCCATCCTCTGACCTAGGGTTTGTGGAACTCCAGCAAAAAGAACGTCTTGGACAAGCATCCGAGGTGGTGGGTGCATCTCGGCCGGTGCAACTAGGACTGGGTCTTGCCTCGGTCGAGCATCTGGGATCGGTCGAGGTAAAAACTGAGCCCTTAGAGCGGCCATATCAGCTTCAATTCCTTCAGTTCTTGCGTGAGTCTCGTCTCGTCTCGTCTCTCTCTCTCTCTCTCTCTCTCTCTCTCTCTCTCGCTGCAGTTCTTCTTTACTGAGGCGAAGTTGTTCCAATGCCTCCTTCAATTCGGCTTTAAGATCGCGATTATCTTGATCGGTCATCTTAGCTTCTATCAATCTTCTTTTGTAGGTATTTTTTGGTTCGGGATCGTAAGGAACGATTTCCTTTCCAGCACGAGTTCTTCGCATAAACTTAAGGAAGGATCCTGCGAAACCACTCAAGTAAAGTGGTCAATAGCAACAAGGGCAATAGCCCCGAAAGACAACTGAAACCGAACTTGGTCTTGACCAAGTCCCCGACAGCGGCGCCAAAAACTTGTTTGCTCCAAAAGGTGTGTGCAAGCTTTAATATTTATACCAAGAATAATTGCAAATAGAGAACCCGCAGTGTATGGATCGATTGTAATAAAAGCAAGAATTCCAGGGTCGAACACAAGGACTATGGTGAAACAAAGATCGGTAATTTAGGTTATCAATAAGACACAAGCAGCAAAGCAAAGCTATGAAAGATGATGTAATAACTAGGTAAAGAGAATGTGGATTCTATTGATTAAAGCATCCAATTATGGTTCCGACTCAAGATCTCAAAAGATAACGTGGACAAAGCTAAAGTTTGCAAAGGGAAGGTGTTTCTTAGTTGGGAATAGATCACCGGGTAAGTCTCACTATTCACTATCTCAAACCAAAGATCCTCTCACCAGGTAAGTCTCAAGGTACTAAGGAAAGGAACTATAATCTTAAACCAACACACCAACCAAGAGAATAGAATCAACCTTTACCGGGTAAGTCTCAAGCTAACTCTCAATGATGGGATGAAGGCACACTCAAACCCCAATAAAGGATACACCTTTATTACTTACACTCATGAGCTTGGGTATACAAACAAAGAAATCACCGGGTAAGTCTCATCCTAGGCTTGCGTTGAACCAGGAAAGGTATAATAAGGATAGGATTTGGAAAACAGAAACCTCAACTCAGATAAGGATCAGGAAAGGGCTTGCCTCACTCAGTTTATGTACCATCTCGGTCGAGATGCTCCAAGACTGATCGAGGTGTTCGTCGGTTAAGGTAAAGGCTCGAGCTTCCAGGGTCCATTGGGATAAAGGCTCATTCTTTCATCGTCTTTCCCACAACTTTCAACCAATCACCCTAGAATCGCATAAAGAACTTAGAAAACAATCATTATGATAACAATAATCAAATATGTGAGAAAGGAATCAATATTCAAACAAGAAAACCTTAACACTAAGGTCTCAATAACTAAATCAAACAATCAAACAAACAATCAGCGTTCCTCAATCACAAATCAGAAAAAGACAACAATCAAACCAAACTAAGAGAATCTTACTACTTCCTTCAGACTAGCTCCCTTCCTTGATCTTCAACATTCCAAACTTCCTTCAAAACTTCCTTCAACTCTCTTCAAAGATTCTGTGATCCAAAGATGGATGAATTCCAGAAAATTAGCCTCTTTATATAGGAGAATTACCTTCCTAAGATAAGATATCTTAAAAAGATAATTTCCTTCTTTAAAATATCTTCATATCTTCCAAAATGTCAGCCAAAAAGATACGCTTCCTTCCAGAAATCCATCCTAAAATATGTGATATTCACTTTCCAAAAATAGAAGATCTCAGCCAAAGATAAAGATCTCGTGTCCTGTCATCACTTTGCCTCGGTCCAGACGATCCTGAAGATCACCTCGGTCGAGATGGCACTGTAGCTAACCGAGGTGAGTCTCAGTTGAGTGTAAAACTCTCTAATCTGGTCCAAAATCAATCTTCAATCTCATTTCCATGGTTCTTGAGCTTCTCGTGTAGCTCCTCAATGCTCCAGAATGTAGCTCCAGTGACTCATTAGCTTCCTTAGATCTATTTCGGTCCAAAACGTGCCATTTTCCCTACAATCACAACGAAACTAGGTGTAGACCTCGATTCCCGCAAAGGTAGACAAAACAACATAATAATCAAAGAATATATATATCCATACATGCAGATTTATGAAGATAAAACGTCCAAACCAATACCAAATATAGACTATAATGCATGCTATCAGTTGACAATTTACTTTGAAACTTCCGCACTTTTCACCCCATACTTCAACTGCACCATGGGGAAAAACGTGTTTAATAACATAAGGTCCTGTCCAATGATATAAAAGATTACCGGGAAAGAGTCGAAGTCTAGAATTGAAGAGAATAACAAGATCTCCTTCTTTGAAGTCTTTCTGAATGATGTGCTTATCATGCCAACACTTTGCTCTCTCTTTGTAAATATTGGCGTTCTCATAGGCGTTTAAGCGGAGTTCTTCTAACTCATTAAGATCCAAGAGTCGTTTCTCTCCCGCTTCCTTCATGCCAAAGTTCAACCACTTAACGGCCCAGTACGCCTTGTGTTCCAGCTCCACCGGAAGATGACAAGACTTCCCATACACAAGATTGTAGGGTGTTGTGCCAATGAGAGTGTTGTATGTCATTCTATATGCCCATAGTGCGTCATCAAGCTTTAACACCCAATCTTTCCTTGTCCTGGACACCGTTTTCTCCAGAATTCCTTTGATCTCCCTATTAGAAATCTCCACTTGTCCACTTGTTTGCGGATGGTAGGGTGTGGCGATCTTGTGAGTTACACCATATTAGCTAGTATAGCTTCAAATCGACGGGCAATGAAGTGTGTTCCTCCGTCACTAATGATGGTTCGTGTAATAGCTAGGATTTCTGATTCTAATTAATGTTGATTAACTTAATCAGTGATAGTAATTGACATATAACTCGCAAAGATTGCGTAAGTGTTGAGTATAACTCCCACCGTTATGTTCCTGGTGTAATTTTGGGCTTATGGTGAAATTTTCACTTTCCCCCCAAGTAATTATTTTTACCGTCCGGTATTATTTGGAGCATTTGGGAGCTCCAATTAATAAAAATGCAGTTGAGAGAAATGATCAGGACATCGGACATGACCTAGATATGAAATTACATGAAAAGGCAAAACGGACAAAAGAGTCGCTATTTCGTTTCTTAACGGCAAAGAAAGATGGCTTAGGAATACACGTTTTTCGAGACAATTGTGGAATAATTATCCCTACAATATTCAAGATTTATTGTTCAAATTTCGAGAAGTTTGGAGAAGGGGGTTCAACCCGCCATTGGATCGGTTAAAGGATAATTATCGACTTCGCTAAAGGATAATTATTGACTTCACTATAAATAGCGGAAAATCGTTTATTAATTCATTTCCTTTCACGTTTCCTCGTAAAAGCTCTGATTTCTCTCAAACTTCAAACTCAGATCTACTCTCCGTTTCTAATCCGATTTCAATTCCGTTTGAGTTTCTGAATTCCTCTCTTCATTCTCTTCATATCGGTACCGAGTTTCTGCTTTTCCGAACAGATGAAGACCTGGTCGAGCATATATGTCACCAGGACAGTTCCGTTGCTTAGATTCCGGTAAATTTGATGTTATACATGCGTAGCCTGCGTTGTTGTGATTCCGAATCTTCTTTCAGATCGTCAATTGGGTTAGTAACGAATAAGTTATGAATTTATTCGTTTTCCGTACTGCGATTTGGCCTAAATTGACCTTAGGCTTTTCAAAATGGATAATTAGAAATTCCATTATGATCATTATATTATTCTGGTGTTATAGGTTGTTTATTTGATGAAATCTGATGACAGGTGGGTTTAGAAATGGCTTGCAGGCAAAATGTTATTCTGGCAAAATTTAATTAATTAATTAAAGGTTAATTAATTAAATTTGGGTTAAATTTGAGATTGAGGAATACTGATTAGATGCATGCTAGGTGTCAGAATGAGTTGAGGATCATGATGATGTTATGGATATCGGTTATGGCTTTAAGGTTTAGTATGTACGTGTCCGAGTATGATGAGATGTTATGTTGAGGATATGCCTTAGGCATTTATGAATGTGTTGAGGATCTGATGTTTAGATTTGAGATATAGGTTGGTTGTGGTTAGTGAGACGAGTCTCCTAACCTTTGCAGTATGTGATTGTGTGTGCCTTGCTATTGCAGGCGTTGGTTATTTCCCCAAGGGGAAGCTGTGACGTGGTACAAATTACGACTATATCAGGTAAGTCCATAGGACTTACTTAGCGTGCAGTTGTGGATTGTATAATTGTGATGGTTGTGTGTGTTCATATGATTGTGTATTTATAACCTAAACCGGACTAGGATGACCATTTATTACATTTATTTGGCCCAAGTGTATTATAAAGGGCGGTAACCACCGGTCTCCGCCTGCTGGTTAGGAGGAGGTGCCTGGAAGCCAGTAACACAGGGGGGACGAGTGACGATCACCCCCAATGCAAACACCTGTGTTAACGGGGAAAGGGACGAGGTTCTTTAGGTTCCTCGTGTTACAAAAGAAGTTGAATTAGTAATGGAATAACATAATGAAAGATAATAAATGAATGTGTGTGGCATTGCATGTATGAGATGTTGATGTGTGGTTGTGCTATTGCCTTCATGCTTTTCATTACTGTAGCTAACAGTTCCATACCATGTTGTAGATGATCTGCAGTTTAGGAAGACTGCAGGGTGAGACAGATGGTATGGCCAGCCGAGGACTTCTGTACATTAGGATGCGCGGGATATGGGATCTTTTGTATCAGATGTTGTGGTTTGATGTTTTGTACTCGGCTCTAAGTTTGTAAACTCTTTTGATGTATCATATACAGCTTTTATGTATTTGGTTTTAATCTACCTGTGCCTTGTTGTAAGATCCAGTGAACTTGTTGTCAGGCTAGGGTCAGGATCCATTGTGAGATCCTAGCCCAATGTGACACTCCAAGTCCCGTGGATTTGGGGTGTTACAGTTCAGGGTGTTCCAGACCTTGGGAAAATAGTTCGATTAAAGAACTTAACAACCACCATCACATCATTAGTTGGAGAAGCAATAGCTTCAACCTATCTTGAAACATAGTCTACAGCTAGAAGTATGTATTGGTTACCACAAGATGATGGGAATGGTCCCATGAAGTCAACTCCCCAAACGTCAAAGATCTCCACTTCTTGGATGTTGTTGAGAGGCATTTCATTCCTCCCAGATATGTTCCCTGTTCTTTGACAAGCATCACAACAAGCAATAAAGGTTTGCACATCCTTAAATAATGTAGCCCAAAAGAATCCGGATTGCAATACCTTACCGCTAGTCTTGTGAGAGCTAGTGTGTCCTCCACAAGGAAGAGAATGACAATGACGAATAACACTTTGCATTTTGTCTTCAGGCACACATCTTCTAATGATGCCATATGGACCTCTCTTGAAGAGTAGAGGTTCATTCCAATAGTATGTGCGGACATCCTTAAAGAACTTCTTTCTTTGAGCGTAGGATAGTCCGGGAGGTATTTCCTGACAAACCAAATAATTCACAAAATCAACAAAACAAGGTTCATTACCTCAAGAAATATGATCGATGCACTCTTCCATTCGATGCAATTGTTCGTCCAGAAAAAAGTCATCAATAGGTGAGTCATCATTGGTGACATGTTGTAGATGACTCTACTGATCCGCAACAGAATTTTTGGATCCTATCTTGTCACGAATCTCAAGATCGAACTCTTGAAGGAGGAGAATCCATCTAATCAGCCTTGGCTTTGCATCTTTTTTGGCAAGCAAATACCGAATTGCTGAATGATCCGTGTATACAATCACCTTCGCTCCTACAAGATAAGAACGAAACTTTTCAAATGCATATACAACAGCAAGAAATTCCTTTTCCGTTGTGGCGTAGTTGAGCTGAGCTTCATCTAGCGTCTTGCTAGCATAATAGATGGCATGAGTGCGTCCATATTTCTTTTGTCCAAGCACAACTCTCACCGCTACGTCACTTGCATCGCACATGACCTCAAATGGAAGACTCCAATCCGGAGGCTGAATTATTGGGGCTGAGATTAGAGCTTCTCGAATCCTGTAGAAAGCATCTAAATTCTCTTTCGAAAATTCAAAAATAGCATCCTTCATCAATAGGTTAGTCAATGGATTAGAAATTTTCGAAAAGTCCTTAATGAATCTCCTATAGAATCCAGCATGTCCTAGAAAACTTCTAATCCCCTTCACCGAAGATGAAGGAGGAAGCTTTTCTATTGTCTCAATCTTAGCCTTGTCAACCTCAATCCCTCTATTAGAGATCAAGTGCCCTTAAACAATGCCTTCACTAACCATAAAATGACACTTCTCCCAATTTAGAACTAGGTTCGTGTCTTCCCATCTTTGTAGAACAAGAGATAGGTTAGCAAGACAATTCTCAAATGAGGAACCATAAATAGAAAAGTCATCCATAAAAACCTTTATGATTTCCTCAATGTACTCCGAGAAGATGGTCATCATACACCCTTTAAAGGTGGTTGGAGCGTTGCACAATCCGAATTGCATCCTCCTATAAGCAAACGTACCCCATGGGCACGTGAATGTGGTCTTTTCTTGATCGTCCGGGTGAATCGAAATCTGAAAGAAACCACTATAACCGTCAAGATAGAAAAAAGAAAGAATGTTGTGCTAACCTCTCAAGAATTTGATCAATGAAGGGCAGTGGGAAGTGATCCTTCCTCGTCGCATTGTTCAGCTTGCGATAGTCTATACACATCCTCCATCCTGTCACCGTTCTCGTTGGAATGAGTTCGTTATTCTTGTTAGCCACAACGGTCATTCCTCCCTTCTTTGGGACAACTTGAACATGACTCACCCACTTGCTATCAGAAATCGGGAATATGATACCTACATCAAGCAATTTAAGAATCTCCTTCTTCACGACCTCTTTCATGATCGGGTTTAACCGTCGTTGAGGTTGACGTGAAGGCTTATAATCCTCTTCCATTAGTATCTTGTGCATACATAAAGATGGTTTAATTACTACAAGATCCTCTATGGTGTATCCTAAAGCTTTCCTCTGTTTCTTCAAAACAATCATAATCCTATCATGTTCATCTTTACTTAAACTAGAACTAACTATGACGGGAAACGTAGAGTTAGATCCAAGAAAGGCATACCTTAGATGTGTGGGAAGTGGCTTCAATTCCAAAGTTATAGATGTCTTTGGAATGTTGTGAGGGTTGTCAAAGGTCTCCTTGGATGTCTCCAAGGGTGTGGAAGTGGTGGAAGAAGAAGCAAGAACGTTTGTAGAAAGAACGGGATTTTCATCAGCATTTTCAAGTTCCACGCTGTCACTGTTACTTCCACGGCTGAGGAAAGTGCATTTTTGGACGTGATTTTGTGTGTCATTCGAGTGGTTGCTCTCAACATACTTTTCCACGGGTGGAATTGGTGAAACCACGCCCGTGGAAAACACCGATTGACCGTGATTTCTGGTGTTTTTCGAGCCATCGTATAATTTTTCGAATTCTTCAATTTGCACTTCTTCTAACTCTTCCAAAGCCTCAATCTCAGCGTTACAGTCCTCTTCCACTCCCTTTTCTATGATGCTCATGGTTATAACTTTTTGTAATGGATCTTTGAACAAGATTGAGTTCACTTCCTCTCTAGATACCTCTTCATCATATATGTTGAACATATCCTCTCCAAGTGCTGGTTCTTTTGTCAAAGTTGAGAGAACAAATTTAACTTTCTCTTCTCCAATATCGAAGACTAATCTAGCGTTCTTGCATTCAACCAAACAGCCGAAAGTTGCAAGAAAAGGTCTCCCGAATATGATCGGGACCGGACAATCTACAGGAATGTCAAGCACAACAAAGTATATAGGAATATAGAATTTACCGAGCTTAACCGGGACGTCTTCAATGATTCCAACGGGTCGAGTAATGGATCGATTCGCCATATACAACGTCATCTTTACCGGTTTAGGTTCGCCTAAACCAACTTTCTCACACAAAGCGAGTGGAATGATGCTCACACTTGCTCCCAAGTCACAAAGTGCATCATATGTGACTTCTCCCACTCCTATTGGTATGCAAAACGATCCCGGATCTCGCAGCTTTGGGGCATCTTTTCCGTCATCGTTTTAATGAGTTCCGAAGACTCCGAACTCATCTTGACTTCACCAAAGTCTTCAAGCTTCCTATTGTTAGAGAGGATCTCCTTCAAGAACTTCCCGTAAGCGCATACCTAAAATCGCATCAAGAAAAGGTATGTTAATGTGCAGTTTACTCATGAGATCAACAAACTTACCGAAATGCTTGTCTAGACGCGCTCTCGCTCTAGATTGCGGGAACGGCACATGGGGTTATAAGCTGGAGGAGGAACATAGACATTTTCCTTCTCCTTTTCCTTCTCCTTCTCAACGGGAACCTCAACGAATGTGGGTTGCGGGTCGGTGGTTGTTACACCACTTCTTGTTGTAATTTCCATCACTCTCCCTTTTGGGTTGTCCTCCGTTTTTCCGGTAAGCTTCCCTTGATCTCTAGGAACTTCTCCGGCCTTGCTAAACACTTGATTTTCCAAAGCTTTTTGTGCTTTAGAAATCGAAGTAATGTGACTCTCCATTCCTTGTATCTTCCCCAAGATTTTTTCCATCATCGCATCAAATTTGTCCTTCTCCGGCTGGTTTGAATTATTTGAAGTTTGTCCCTGACTTTTCAAAGGAGTAGAAGAAGAAGGAGGTGTTAGTGAATTTTCAGCATGGGAATAAGGATTACCGGTATTTTGTTGGTTGAATCTCCAATTGTTGTTGAAGTTCCTGTTGTTGTAGTTGTTCCAATTATTGTTCCGGTTGTTATTCCTATTCCCTTGATTGTTCTCCCTTCCTAGATAGCCAACATCCTTATCCTTTTTAGATTGAATACTAGACTTCAAAACTTCTTTCAGCTCCTTAATTTCATTGTTGAGGGAGAAAATTTGAGCTTGAGCTGTTGGATTTAATCTTGCTCCTAGCTCTCTGGAATCTCGATTCCCACTATCAGCCTTCCTATGAGAATACTTCTTAATCACTAGAGCTTGCTTCTCAATAAAATCTCAAGCATTGTCTTTGGTCATATCCATAAAAGTTTCACAAGAAAGGGATTGAAGTTTGAATTGCGTTTCCACATTCAATCCCTTTTAGTAAATCTCCAATAATTCCAGCTTTAAAATGACATGGTGCGGGCAATCCAGTAGAAGATCTTGAAACCTTTCCCAAGATTTAAACAAACTTTCATTAGGTTTATAGCAAAGGCCTTTATTTTACCTCTCAACTCCGCTGTTTTAGATGGCGGAAAGAAATTGGTGAGGAATTCCGAAGTCAACTCCTCCCATGTATTAAATCTTCCAGTTGGAAGAGCTTGATACCAATAAGAACGGTCTCAACTTGTAGTTGTTGTTGAGAGCTCTTGGAGGCTTCAAAGTCTCCATAAGAATCTCATAATTTTGCAAATGTTGATGCGGAGATTCAGCTTCCGTTCCACCAAACTGACTTTGGTGGATCATAGTAATGACTTGAGGGTGAAACCCATAGTCATGCTCATCCGGATCTCAAAGATTCACACCTAAACGGTGCGGTTATTGAATCGGATTCATACGTTGCCCAAGAGTTCGTGGTTCAACCAAGACATTATCAGCTCTCGCATCTCTAACATGAACGTGAGGATCGACATAGACACAAGGATTAAATGGTGGTATTTCCTCCAGCTCAGGCATGTCATCATCATCGGATGATTCATCTTTCTTACTCTTGGCGCCTTTATCCAATTTTGATTGTAAAACCATCGCCTTAATTTCAACCATTTGAATTTGCATTCGCTCCCTATCAGCACGAGCTACAACTTGTTTCTCAATACGTCTTCCTTCACTTGTATTAAGAAAAGCTCGAGTTTTATCCAACTCCTCTTGAAGACACTTTTCATTGTGTTCACACATCTTTTTCTCCCTTAACCGTTTCTTGAGAGTTTTCTCCGGTTCAAGATCAAAAGGAACGAGGTCTTCCACGGATTTAGACCTTCGCATATACCTAAAGAGAAATCTGCAAAAATCACTAAGATAGATAGATCAAATAACAAGAGCAAAAGCTCCCAAGCCCGACAACCAAAAACCGAATTTGGCCTAAACCAAATCCCCGGCAACGGCGCCAAAAACTTGTTCGCTCGAAAGTGTGCGTCACTAAGTCTTAAATTTATAAAAACTGAAATTAAGCTAAGCAAACTTGCAGAGTACGGATCGGTATAGTAAAACAAGAATTCTAGAGTATCGAACTCAGGAATTTGGGGAATCAAATTCAGTTTGTAAAATTGTCCAGCAAGATAAAAAGCTTTTGTAAACATAATTAGGAAAACAACGATTCTAAAGATTCAGGTATCCATTTGTAGCAATCGATTCAAGATATTGTAAAGATATAAGGACAGAGTTAGGATTGCAAAGGTGTAGATCTAAGGTAGGTATTGTACGGTGAAGTCCCAAAACCCATAAGTCTTCCCCAAAGGCTCTCTCAAAAAAGGATGTTGAGTCTCGTTATAAAGGGAATCAAAGGACGAGATTAAACTCTTAAATACCCATGCCCAAACCCAAGGGAATCAAAGATAAGCCAAAAAGGTTAAGGTTGTGACACTCAAAACCAAAGTAGAGGATGTTGAGTCTCACTACTACCTAGAAAAGGTAAGCCAAGGCTAGGTTAAAGCAAATCTTTAACTTTGGATCAAAGCAAAAGCAAAGAACGTACAACAGGGGAAAACCACGGTTAGATCTTGAAGAACCACGGCCGTGGAACTCAAGAACAGGTCGTGGAAAGGCTCGACAACGAGGTTTCTCGCAACTGTCAGGGTCCAATCTGTTTTGGCTCAATCTATCATCATCTATGCCACAACTATCAACCCTTCACCTTATAATCGCTCAAGCGTTTTAGCCAACAATCATTGTCATCAAATCAATAATCAAGATTAAAAGAAGGAAAAGATAAGACCTTGAAAACTCAATAGCAAACACAAAACCAATCTCAATCAAACTCAAAATCCGTACTTGTGTTCAATGAATATAGAATAGAGTAAGAAATCTCTCACAAATCTTAAAGAACAAAGAAGAGCGGGATGTCAATCCGCCTTCAAAGTGAAACCCTAAGATCTTCCAGCTATGCAATCTCAAAGTCCGTACTTCTCCAAATCTTCCTTTTAAAATCTTCTCACAATAAGATCTTCCGCAATTATCTTAACTTCTCTATAGCGTGGTATCTCTTTCTCTCTTCCTTCAGCCTTCTTATAGGAAAAAATAGGGTTACGAAAAGCCCATAACCGCTGCTGATGTGGCAAATGTGACACGTGGAAACCGTTAGAAGAATCACGGCCAAGAGCAAAATTCCACGCCCATGGAATCCACCGTTGAATGGTATAATTTCTCTCGACATACATTCTCACGGTCTTAATTAATTTAATTCCCAAAACCACGGCCGTGGTTCCTTGTACTTGACCGTGAAATGCCTAAAACGTTCTTGAAATCTCTTCTTTCCCAAAGCTTTCTACTCATACTCCTTCCTTATCTATTCCAATGCATCCTCATGATGTCTAGCATGATCAATCACCCCTACGTACTCCATTTATGCTCCAATCCAAGCCTTTATTCACCTAAAAACACAACAAAGCTTGTGTAGATCTCTATACCAACATAATAGGTGAATGTGCTCATAAATGCTTCAAACTCATATCTATATACACAAAAGAAAGGGAAAAAGAATCAAAACATGTGCCTAAAATATCGTCATATTTCGTGCTATCAGCCACGAACAATAGTATTGGATGTGGTGTGTGCAATAGTTGTTGGGTTGGTAGCTGGGAGTATTGTGAGGCCAAAACTCAACGACTCGTCTGAAATCGGCAAATGACGAGTGGAAGCAATGTATAGGTTTCAATAGGGCATTTCATGTTCAATGAATCTCAAATGATGGGACGTATAAATCTTTAGTGTTGACGGGTCCAAACATTAGTATACACTATGGGTAGCAGAATATTTGATAAACACAGAAGAAACGTACTTAGGCAAGACTTTGTGATTATTATATGGTCTTAACCATGGAAACCAAAAGCAACAAAAACTCTTCACTTTTAAATAGTTTGGTTGCTCATTTGTGAGTTTGTGAAAGGGAGTGTCATTTTAAATTGTAGGTAAGCATAGCATGAGGCCAATGATCCAAAGGCATGTCGGAATGTGTGAGTAAGGAAAGAGCAGTTTCGACAATGTGATGATTTTGTTTCGGTGTGTGGTGGAGTAGTTAGATTTGTGATGCCTAAGTCACTCAAATAATGTAGAAGAGCAATGTACTCGCCTCCATTATGTGAGTATAGAATTTTTATTTTATAGCTAAAATAAATTTTCACCAAAATTCGAAATTTGATGAAAATTGCTTTTGTGTCAGATTTCAACTTAAATGGATACAACCAAGTGTAACGGGTGAATTAGTCTACAAATATTACGTAGTACCGGAAGCCATCGTGGGGTGGCACCGGAGAGCTTCATACATCCGAGTAAATAACTTCCAAACGGAGACAAGACCCTTTTTTCTGAAACGGAAAGCGGTTCGTACCATTAGACGGCACGTCGTCTAGTGGGTCGAAAGGCCGAAAAAGATCGGCAGACGGACAAACCGTCATGAAAGGATACAAACAGAGGGGAAAATAAATACACAAAAATACATCAAAAAACTGGAAAGTAAGAAAGTCCTCAAGGGAAAGCAGGATGATCCAGCCAACAGGCGACAACGAGCATAAATGTTCATCTTTAAAGGAAGTACACAGGTAAGAAGCCTGGGGAACTGATAGGTGATGCAATCACTATCGTTTCTAGGTAGTTTTAGAGTCTTTTAGCTGTATTATGTTGCTAATGTATAGATCCAGATGAATGAGTTCACAATGAAGTAAACAAAGGATCTAGCAACACTTGGGAGAAGAAGATCAAAGGAGAAACCTTCTGGTGCCACACCGCCCCCGCGGCCCCATGTCACCGCCCCAGCGGTGACCTCGTTCCAAACGCCGCTCCTAGCGGCTTTACTAGCGCCCAAAGACACCCTTGTCACCACCCCACGACACTCTTGAGCCGCCCCGCGGTGACATTGCCCGAAGACCAAGGACAATTCCCTAGCGCCTCTTGCCAGCGGCCGGATGAAGACCAAACGTGTGTGTCACCGCTCCCGCGGTGACACCGAGCCACCCCTGCGGGTTGACATCGGAAATGTCAAGAATATCAACAGCCAGACATTCCAAAGCATTGAAGATTCCGCCCCCGCGGCTCCGTTGAAGATAGAACGTTTTGCACTAAACCGCCCCTGCGGCCCTCATGCCCGCGCCTGCGGTTTAGCGTCAGAAGACTTTACTCCGGCTGTTTAGACCACCTTTATGACCATTAAATTGGTTGTTTACACAACCTATTTACTCCCATTTATTGTCATTTCTAGTATAAATAAAGCCCTAGGCTGATTGCTAGAATCATCCTATTTTCCCTAAAAAAAATTCTCTTGTTTAATTTGCCATTTGTATGGATTGCTAAGTCTCCTTGCTACATTGAGTTGATTGAAGCTACATATAAGTTGGTTGTAAGTTCTTTTAAATAGAAGTTTTATTCGGTGTCCAATTGTGTTATATTCCTTGTTCTTAATTTACATTTGCATGATTATTTTCTATTTAGTTTGATCACCTAAGTTATACAATTGCATGCAAAAAGGCTAGGGTTATTCGTTTTCGGGTTCGGCAATAATCTAGCAGCAAACTCCTTGGTAATAACGAGTTGTGATTATCTAAGGGTAAAGGAATATAACTACATAACAAGATTAACGGTTTGTTTCTCTTTTATGTATCTCTCTATCTTTGTATAAATGTTAACTTGTTGTTTGGTCTTGTAGGTTTACGGATCGATAACTTGCTAAGTTGTGCTAATGCCGGTTCGCGTAATACATAAATATGATCAAGATGAGAACAATTGACGAATACTTTTAAAAAGAACCAACCAAGTTATATGTATGCGGAAGCCTAACCTAGTGTAGTGTTCTTCCTAATATTATCACCATCTTTCATCTTTGGTGTTTTGGGGCCGTTAGATCGAGATCAGTATCGTTAGGTCGATAGAATGGTGTCGTTAGGACAAAACTGACCAATATTTGTAACCTTTATTTTTCTAAAAACAAGTAGAACATGGTCTTACTTTTTTTGTAAAAAAAACAATTTAACGAAACCTCATTGATTGGAAAATTGGGCCATAAACCCTAATTCATTAACAAGAGGAAGATAGGCGCATGTTGAATGGTGGCTCATTTGGCCATTAGTCCCAATTCATAATCAAGAAGAAGAAAGTGCATGTTGAAGGCCAACAAAACCAGTACAGAAAACTTGCCGCTGGAATCGAAAATGCAAAGAAAAAGGAGACGTCCAACGGTGCAGGGATGGGAATAAAAAAACCTAGCTATCAAGGGCAGGAAGGACGAGGCGGTCACCCAAGAGGGCACCGAGAACCTCCACAGGTGCCTCCAATGTTGAACCTTCACAAAGAATACGCCATAGAAGACAAAAGTTTGTCATGAGGCCAAGGAGACAACCAAATTGAGAGTAGATGTGAAGCTGAACAAGCAAATCTATAGAGTCGATCAAAATAATGATAGTAGATGAGGGGTTTTCGCGTCGGACATTAGATTTGTTTTACACTGCTGGTCTTGAGTGTTGAAATACCGGTTGATAGCTAGGGTTTGCCTTTTTTTGGTTTTCTTATGTTTTTAAACAAAATGGAGCATCTATTACTCCAAAATTTTGTTCATTCATTAAAAATCAATCACATTGTTTGTAAACAAATTGCTTGATTGTTTGTTTAGCCAGAAAGAGGAGTGGTCCATTTGAAAACTCAACCTTGCTTAAAATGTTTTACAGGTGTTGATGATGGAAGACTTAACACAAATGTAGTAGTTGGATATACTAGCAATGTATTGATTATATTCTCTAGATGCTAGGTTGGTTTGAATTCAGTGCAGGTTTTATCAAAATGTCAAGGGCCTTGATATGGACTTCAAGGGTCTTGAAGTATAACTCAAGGACAAGTAAGATAGCGTTTACAAAGGGACTGTCTCAAAGGCCTTGGAGTTATAGATGCACGAAACAAGGATTCAAATGAGCTGAAGATTTTCCAGGAAGATTTTTCTTAACAGAAAGATCTCATCAACCGAAGAATGATCTCAACCAAAGATTAGAGAATCTTTTCAGAAGATTTTCTGAAAACAAAGAGCAGCAAAATATCTTCTCTCTCGATTCAACAGAAGACGAGAAGATCAAGGAGCTAAGGACTCAACGTGTTCTCAGGAGCTGAAGATTTGAAACGTCTACCTTGTCTCGAAACAAGAAACGATCTTCATGGGGATGAAGATTCATCTTCAAACGGTCATCTCTACAACGGCTAGAAGACCTCTCCATAGAAGAGTATAAATGAAGATGATGGTCGAAGAAGACATATACACAAGCTTACACAGGAAAACATCTTTACGTCTTCAAGCAATTTAAACATCTTCATTCATTGTTTTTCATTCCCTCTTTTATGCAAAAGCTATATCCCCTTAGAGAGAGAAAACACAAGAGCTCCATTGGAAGATCTAAATAATGTTATACTAGAGTGTGTGTTACTCTGTGAAGTAACTAGGCTATTATAGCTAAGTTGAGAGTTGGAGCTAGATCGTAGCATTGGCTACAGTGAAAGAAGAAGGGGATTTCTTCTAGTTTGTATCTAGGACTCTTTGAAGTTTATAATAGATAGTTAGATCCTAAGGCTATACCCTGGGACGGAGAGTAGGCTATTTAGAGTCGAACTTCGTAAACATATCCTCGTGTCGATCTTTTCAAATCCGCACCATATATACTTTACTGTGACTTTGTTTTGCAGGAGCAAGAAGTCAAGGCCCTTGAAAGTAGTTTCAAAGCCCTTGAAATCAAAGTTTCACACAGAGCACAGATCGACATCAAGGCCCTTGAAAGGAGTTTCAAGGCCTTGAGATTTGATTTGCAAAAAGTTCTCATACTCTATTTAACCCCCCATCTAGAGTATATTTTTCCTTATTTATTTCACCTACCGGTTCTTCAATTGGTATCAGAGCTAGACTCGCGTTTATTGATTTAACCATCAGTGAGACTAATCATGAATCATGTAGGTGATGGTGGATTTGCTCAAGGAAGATCCTCATCTCGACCACCACTCTTCTGTGACAACAACTTTGCTCATTGGAGAGCACTCATGCGTATGTTCATTATTGACTAGGACATGGAGCTTTGGAGCATCATTCAAAATGGACCTAAAGTTCCAATGACAATGGTTGAAGGTGTCCAAGTCCCAAAGAAGGAAGATGACTTCACACAAGCTGACCTGGACAGTGTGTCAAAGAATTACAAAGCAATGAACCTACTATATTGTGGATTAGATGAAAATGAATTCAACCGCATCTCATCATGCAAGAGTGCTAAAGAAATATGGGACAATACGAACTATTCAAGATTAATCCAAATGAATCAGTCAAAGATATGTTCACCAGATTCACTGAGATCGTGAACAACCTGGACTCACTAGGAAAGATCTTCACAAATGAAGAGAAAGTGAGGAAGGTTCTAAGGAGCCTACCTAAAGCCAAGTGGGGACCAAAGATGAATGCTATTAAAGAAGCTCAAAATCTCACAACTCTTCCTCTTGATGGCCTCCTTAGAAAACTCATCACACATGAAATAGTTCTTGGTGAAGAAGATATGAATTACCATATGACGAAGAGGAGAGTGATGATGATGATGAAGATGCAATCTCCATGATCTCTAAGGGTCTCGCAAGAATTCTCAAGATTAAGAAACAATCTGCTAATAGAGAATATCCACGAGCATCAAAACCCCGAGGTAAGTTTTCTAACTCTAATAAGAAAACGAGAGTACTAACTTGTTTTGAATGTGGTGAAACAAATCATCTTGTGAAGGATTGTCCACAAAAGAAGAGGACCAACTTCTAGAAAAATGATCGAAAGAAGAAAGCTATGGTTGCTTCATGGAGTGATTCAGAATCAATAGATGAATCAGAAGACGAAAAAGAACAAGCAAACTTGTGTCTTATGGCCGATCATGAAGAAGATTCAAATCTATATGTCGACAATGTGGTAAGAACTATTATGTCTAAACATGAAATCGACCTGAAAAAAATTCCTTAAAGATATTATCATATGTGATAAGGAACATAGAATAAGGATAAATTCTTTAAAAGAAAAGCTACTTGCACAAGAAAATCAACTAAGTGAAATGTCTTTGGAGATTGAAAATCTTAACACAGAAAAGGTAGAAATTGATGACAATATCAAGGCCTTGGAATCAGAGAACCTGATTCTCAAGGACAACCTCTCCTCTCTCCATCGAAACTATATCAATCTAGAGAAAGAGAAAGTTGATCTAACTTTGACGTGTCAAGACCAGAAGGCTGCACTTATTAAGTTTACTCGTTCCAAAGCTAATCTTGAGAGAATGATGGGTGAACAACAGTCCTCCCTTAACAAAAATGGTATAGGTTATCATAGGAGCTTTCCTAGAAAATCTGTCACCACTTTTGTCAAGGCCAAAGGAAGCATTCATATGCCTACTTGCTTCCACTGTTGTAAAAAGGGTCATGTTAAATCTACATGTCCTTATAGAAGAAATGATCCTTATATTTTCAGAAACACCTATCCTTTATGTTTAAGGAAGCACGTCAAACAAATCTGGGTTCCTAAAGGTACTAGACCACCAAACATGATCGAACCTGAGTATTAACCAATATATGCCATTTGGTCGACCCGGGAAGGTTGATGTTTGCTGTTTTGCACGATATCACCAAGGTAAAGGAGCACAAATGGATATTAGATAGTGGTTGCTTAAGAAACATGAGTGGAAAAAGCTCTTTATTCTCAGATTTAAAGAAGCAATCATCTGGAACCATTACTCTTGGTGATAAAGGAAAGTGTGCCATAATTGGCATTGGAAAAATTTGCTATAATTCATCCAACTTTATTGATGATTTTTATTTGGTTGATGGTTTGAAATATAATCTGCTAAGTATATCTCAAATTTGTGATAAAGGCAACAAAGTCATGTTTGATTCAAATAAGTGTGAGGTTCAAGACAAAAAGACGGGTGAAGTGTTGCTTATTGCTCCTAGATGTAATAATGTTTATTCTATGAGTACTAACCAAGTTTCAGAAACTAAGCTAAAATGTTTAAAGACCTTGACTGATGATCCAAGGCTTTGGCATAGAAGACTTGGTCACGTAAGCATGCACACCATGCAGAAGCTACTTACAAAAGATTTGGTACGTGGTTTGCCAAACCTAAATTTCAAGGTTAATGACCTATGTAAGGCGTGTACACAAGGTAAACAAACAGGAGGTTCATTCAAACCTAAGAAAGCTGTAAGTTCTTCTCGACCCATTGAACTTTTACACATGGATCTTTGTGGACCTATGCGTGTCAAATCTCCCAGAGGCAAGCAGTACATCCTTGTTATAGTGGATGATTTCTCTCGTTTCACATGGATTTCTTTTCTACAAGAAAAATCTGAAGCTTTATTTGAGTTTTCAAAATTGTGTATGGAGCTACAAACTTTGAAAAACCTATCAATTGTTTCTATACGAAGTGATCATGGTAGAGAGTTTGATCAACTAAAGTTTGACTTGTTTTGTGAAAAATATGGCATTTCACATAATTTTTCAGCCCCTAGAACTCCTCAACAAAATGGAGTTGTGGAACGAAAGAACCGCACTCTTGAGGATATGTCTAGGACAATGCTTTTAGAAAACAATTTGCCAAAAAGTTTTTGGGTTGAAGTAGTAAACACTGCAAATTATATTTTGAATAGATGTTTAATTCCCCTATTTTTAAAAAGACTCCTTATGAACTCTTTAAAGGAAAAAAACCAAATATTTTATATTTTAAACCCTTTGGATGTACTTGTTTTGCTCATAACATTGGCAAAGATAATCTTGGGAAATTTGATGCACGTAGTGATGAAGATATATTCATTGGATATGCTTCAAATAGCAAAGCTTATCGTGTCTATAACAAACGTACAAAAATTGTTGAGAAAAGCATTAATATTATTTTTGATGAAAGCAATGATGGTACTTTGAGTGAAAGTTTTGCAGATCTAATCTAAATCAAAGAGAAGATCATAATTCGGATGAAGAGGAAGATCCTAAAGATCGAGACAAGAATATGCAGGAAACAAGATACCGAAGAAAACCCTCTAGACCTTGAAACACACCTTCAAGACCTTGAAACATGAAACTTTGATAACAGAACTCCGCTTTAAGGACTTGAAACCCAACTTCAAGGCCTTGAGATTGGATCAACAGGAAATATACCAACGGTACCTAAATCTAGTCAAACATATGAAGCTCAACCTTCTAGTTCTTCTCCATCTGTTAAAAGAAGAAAAGTTCAACACTCCTCATATCAACCACAAGAGAATGTGATCTCAAATCCAAATGCTGGAGTTCAAACTAGATCTAAAGTGAACAATCTATGTGCCTTCTCCGCTTTTGTTTCGCTTGTCGAGCCAAAGAACTACGTTCAAGCTCTTCAAGAACCTGATTGGATCATTGCCATGCAAAATGAAATGAATGATATTGAGAGGAACAAGGTATGTACTCTTACTTCAAGACCAAAACATCAATCAGTTATTGGCACGAAATGGGTCTTTCGAAACAGATTGGATGAAAGTGGCAAAGTCATTCGAAATAAAGCACGACTTGTAGCACAAGGCTATAATCAAGAAGAAGGTATTGATTATGAGGAGACTTTTGCTCCAGTTGCCAGGTTAGAAGTCATACGTATGCTACTTGCATTTGCATCATTCATGAGCATAAAATTTTTTCAAATGGATGAAAAAAGTGATTTTCTAAACGGCTTCTTAGAAGAAGAAGTCTACGTTGCTCAACCTCCTGGTTTTGAAAATGATGAATTTCCTGATCATGTTTTTAAATTAGACAAAGCTCTTTACGGTCTTAAGCAAGCTCCTCGAGCTTGGTATGAAAGATTGTCTAAATATCTTCTTGAAAACAACTTCAAAAGAGGTTTGATTGATAAAACATTGTTTAACAAAACTAGAGGCAACGACATTCTTGTAGTGCAAATCTATATTGATGATATATTATTCGGTGCTACTAATGATTCCCTCTGCAAGGAATTTTCAGATATTATGTGCAGGGAATTTGAAATGAGCTTAATGGGAGAGCTAAATTTCTTGCTTGGACTTCAAGTTACACAAGCAAAGAAAGGAATTTTTCTCAATCAAAGCAAGTATACTAGAGACTTGCTTAAGAAGTACAAAATGGATCAATCTAAGGTTGCAAAGACTCCTATGAGTTCAACACTTTCGCAAGACCATGACAAGAATGGCAAAAGTGTAGTACAAAAGGAGTATTGAGGTATGATCGGTTCATTGTTGTATCTAACTGCTAGTCATCCTGACATTTTGTTTAGTGTGTGCATGTGATGACATGAATTATATACCATTATAATCATGCATATTGTAGAGGTTTACCTCGATTTACCTCGCATTTAGAGGGAACTTGTGTACCTTTTAGGCTTTATTCAATTATCTTTCGGAAATAGAGGTCTACACGAGTTTCGGTTGAATTGTAGGTAAATTCAGTGGATTCAGAAGCAAAAGTGGAGCAAGGAGCATCTAAGGCCATTAGGGAAGCTAAAGGAGTCTTAGAGGAATCACAAAGAGCAAAGGAGTTGCGTAAAAGAGTCACAAAAGGGAGGAAGGAAACAAGTCAAAAGACGAGCATTCTCTGTTGAAGAAAATCGTGCCATTTAACATATAAATCGGACGATTTTTATCCCTAAAAATCAAACGATTTTGTATATAAATCGGCTGGCACGATTTATCTGTTTTTCGGCCCAATGGTAAAGACGACTCAAAGCCCATCACTTTTAGGCTAGAGAAGTGTTTTGCCAAGCGGCCCATTAGCAAGGAACTATAGATTGGAACCCTAGGAACGGAAACGGGGGTTCCGCAGCGGGAGATCTTTTCACGTTGGAGAGAGATTGAAGATTCTTGGAAGAGGATTGAAGTGATATTGTCGGGAAGTCAATCTTGATCATATTTGTGAGATTCCTTGTTTCCAATGCGATCTTTGTGGTTTTTGAACATAATACTGAGTATATTGAGAGATACTTTAATTAGGTTTGAGATTGGTTTACAGATTTGAAAGTTTTTTAGTTTTTATTCAAGATTCGGGTTTATTTGATTTATTCACTCAATCTTAATTTTGATTTGATTTTGAAAATGATTGGCTAAAACCATTGTGATTCTGGGGAGAATAGTTGATGATTGAGGCTTAGATGATGATAGACTGAACTCATTTAAACATTTGGACCCTGAGAGTTTAGATTTTAACTTTGCGACAACAGGAAAATCGACCTTTTCTTGAATAAATCGTCCGATTTATCTATGAACATCACTATTTATTTCCCTGACGATCTTTAACTGATTTATTCTTTAACCAAAGTTAATCCTTGTCTAAATCCCAACCTTGCTTAACCTTTTTAACCTCTAATTGAGTGTATGAAGAGACTTCATCATTGATTCTACATTTAATAGATTAAGATTGTAAGATTTGGGTAATAGAGAGACTCAACATCCTTTATTATGGTTTTAAGCGTGCTTTCTATATTTACCTTGGGTAGTCACATCCTGGGGTTTTGGATAGTTAGTTTGAGTGTAATTCTTGTCCTTAGACCTTTCTATATTGCAGCCTCAACAACCCTTATAGAGAGAACCTTTGGATTAGACAAATAGGTTTCGGAAATTCACCGTACGATATCTACCTTTGAAACACATAACCTTGGCAATATAAGCTTTGTCCTTTGATCTTTAGAAGTGTCTTGAATCGAAAGCCGCAGTCGGATACTTGAATACTTGGAATCATTTTTCCCTTTATTATTCACAAAAGCTTTTGCACTTTGTTAGATAATCGAAATCGAATTTATTCTCACCAAATCCCTGAGTTCGACTCTGGAATTTCTTGCATTACTACAGCTGATCCGTACACTGCGGGTTCGCTTTGCTTTGAGTTCTAAATATAAATTTAAGATTTTGACGCACACACTTTTGAGCGAACAAGTTTTTGGCACCGTTACCGGGGATTTGGTCTAGACCAAATTCGGTCTTCGGTTGTCTAGCTTGAGAGCTCTTGCTCTTGTGATTTGATTTGTCTACTTGAGTGATCTTTGCAGGTTCTTTAGGTATATGCCAAAGACTAGATCTACCAAAGATCTAGTTCCTTTCGATCCCGAATTGGAGAAAACTGTAAGAAGAAAGTTGAAGGAAAAGAAAATGGCTGAAAATAACGAGAGAAACATCCAGGCTGAGTTGGATGAAGCTCAACGTCAACTTAAGTTGAGTGAGAAATCTCGTGTGGATGCAGAAATGAGTCATCAATTCCAAATTGATGAACTCAGGGCTATGATGTTGGACATGAAGTTGGAACTGAATGATGCTAGGAAGAAGAAGGAAGTCAAGAAGCCAACTAAGTCCACTAGAGATGATTCATCCGATGATGAAGAACTCTATCCGGACATGCCAGAACTTAAGGAAATCAATCCAGTGATTCATCTCGTTCGTAACAACCCAAGACCACCGGTTGTTCCTCGCATTCCAGCTGGGGATGTGAGAGTTGCTAATGGAGGAGATGAACCACGAACTCTGGGGCAAAGGATGGATCCAATTCAGCAACCACGCCGTCTAGGTGTGAATTTCAGAGCTGAGGACATCCAGGAATTCAGCTTTACCCCACAAGTTATCACCATGGTTCGCCAAAGTCAGTTTGGTGGAGCAAGTGCTGAATCTCCACACCAACACTTGCAGAATTTCGAGATTCTCATGGAGACCTTGAAGCCGAAGAAGGCTACCACAAGTAATTACAAGATCAAACCGTTCTTCTTCTCTTTGAAGGACAAAGCTCTAGCTTGGTACCAAACTCTTCCAGCTGCAAAGCTGGCCACATGGGAGGATCTATCTTCGGAGTTCCTCACCAAGTTCTTCCCGCCATCCAAAACGGCGGAATTGAGAGGTAAGATAAATGCATTTTCTATGAAACCTAACGAAAGCTTGTTTCAATATTGGGAAAGGTTTCAGGATCTCTCATTGGATTGCCCACATCACGGCATTTCAAAGCTGGAATTGTTGGAGATTTACTATAAGGGGTTAGATGTGGAAACACAATTCAATCTCCAATCTCTCTCTTGTGGCACATTCATGGATATGAGAGAAGATGATGCTTGGGACTTCATTGAGAAGCAAGCCCAGGTGATTGAGAAGTATTCCCACCGAAAGGTGGATCCAAATAACCGGAATCAAGGAGATCCGGGACCTAAGTTGAACCACGCTGCTCAAACACAAATATTTTCCCTCAACAATGAAATCAAAGAGTTGAAGGAAATCATCTAAACTAGCCTTCAAAAGGCTAAGGAGCAAGAAGCCAACTATATGGGAAGGGATAACAATCAAAGGAATGACTACCGGAACAACAACTGGAATAACAACAATAGGAACTCCAACAACAGCAATTGGAGATCCAATCAACAAAATCCAAGTAATCCTATTCACATGCTGAAAAAGCTTTAACATCTCCATCTTCTTCTACTCCTTTGAAAAGCCAGGAGCAATCATCAAATGGATCAAACAAGACGGAGAAGGAGAAGCCCGATCCCATGTTGGAGATAATCCTAGGAAAGCTACAAGGATTGGAGAGTTATATAACTTCGGTTGATAAAGCTCACAAGGCTCTAGAAAACCAAGTATTTAGCAAAGCCGTAGAAGTCCCATGAGATCAAGGGAAGCTTCCCGGGAAAACGGAAGATAGCCCAAAGGGAAGGGTTATGGCAATCACTACTAGAAGTGGCGTAACAACCACCGATCCTCAACCTAAAGTAGTTGAAACCACCACCGAAGAAGGGAAAGGAAAAGAGAAGGAAGATGTCTATGTTCCTCCTCCCGCCTACAAACCACCTCTACCTTTCCCTCAATCTAGAGCGCGGGTGCGGCTAGATAAACACTTCGGTAAGTTTATTGAACTTATGAGTAAGCTGCATATTAATATACCTTTTATGGATGCAATTTTAGGTATGCTAGCTTATGGGAAATTCCTAAAGGAAATCCTCTCTAACAAGAGGAAATTAGAAGATATTGGAGAAGTCAAGATGAGCACGGACTCATCCGAACTCATCAAGACTATGACAGAGAATATGCCACCTAAGCTGCATGATCCGGGATCATTTTGCATACCCATCACCTTAGGAGAGGTTACTTATGATGCACTTTGCGACCTTGGAGCAAGTGTGAGCATCATACCACTTGCTTTATGCAAGGCGGTTGGTCTAGGGGAGCCTAGACCAGTGAAGATGACGCTTTACATGGCCGACCGTTCCATCACCAGGCCAGTTGGGATAATAGAAGACATTCATGTAAAACTCGGTAAGTTTTACATTCCTATAGATTTTGTCGTTCTTGACATCCTTGCAGATTATCCAGTTCCCATCATTCTTGGGAGACCATTCCTTGCAACCTCCGGATGCATGGTAGATTGCAAGAATGGACAGCTGTCCTTCAATATAGGTGAAGAGAAAGTGGAGTTCGTACTCTTCTCGTTAATCAAAGAGCCAGCCTTGAGAGAAGATGTTTTTAACATCTTTGATGAAGAAGAGTCTAGAGAGGTGGTGAGTTCGATCCTAATGAAAGATCCACTTCAAAAGGTTCTTAGTATGAGCACCATGAAGGAAGGAGTAGAGCATGATTTTGATGATGAGGTAAAAGCATTGGAAGATGTAAAGGAAGAACCAGGAGCATGATTTGAAGAGTTGGAATTAACCCCGGAAACTGTGAAAAAAATCAACCTACACGAAATAAATCACACGATTTCTGAAAAGGCAAGTCGATTTTTGACAACAGGAAGAAAAATCGACCTAAAAATCGGACGATTTTCTTCAGAGGGGGGCGATTTAGCGACGATTTCTCCGGTTTCTACAAACTTGACTGCAGTTGTTCTCAACTCTAATAGTGCACCTTCCCCACCTTCAGAGGCTTCTCCCATGACATTAGAAGGTCATGAATCATCGATCAAGGCACCCCCTTCATTGGAATTGAAGCCACTCCCTACGCACTTAAGGTATGCATTTCTTGGGCCTAACTCTACATATCCTGTTATAGTTAGTGCGAACCTGAATGATGATGAATTAGAGACGCTTATGAATGTTCTAAGGCAACATAGGAGAGCATTAGGCTATACTATTGATGATTTGATAGGCATTAAACCATCTCTATGTATGCATAAAATCTTAATGGAAGAGGATTACAAGCCTTCATGTCAACCTCAAAGACGGTTAAATCCGATCATGAAAGACGTCGTGAAGAAAGAAATCCTTAAGCTACTTGATGCATGTATCAGCTTCCCTATTTCTGATAGCAAGTGGGTGAGTCCAGTGCAGGTAGTACCAAAGAAAGGAGGCATTACCGTTGTAGCCAACAAAAACAACGAGCTTATTCCCACAAGCACAGTTACGGGATGGAGAATGTGCATCGACTACCGTAAGCTGAATGTGGCCACCAGGAAGGATCACTTTCCCCTTCCTTTTATTGATCAGATGTTAGAAAGGTTAGCCCAACATTCTTACTTTTGTTATCTAGATGGATATAGTGGTTTCTTTCAGATTCCCATTCACCCGGATGATCAAGAGAAGACAACCTTCACGTGCCCTTGGGGTACGTTTGCTTATAGAAGGATGTCATTCGGCCTATGCAACGCTCCATCCACCTTTCAAAGGTGTATGATGGCAATCTTCTCAGAATATGTAGAGAATATCATGGAAGTATTCATGGACGACTTTTCGGTATATGGCTCTTCCTTTGATAATTGTCTCTCTAGCCTTTCATTAGTTCTTAAGAGATGTGAAGATACTAACTTAGTCTTAAACTGGGAGAAGTTTCATTTCATGGTCACCGAAGGAATTGTGTTAGGTCACTTAATATCAAATAGAGGAATAGAGGTTGATAGGCCTAAGATAGAAACTATTAGAAACTACCTCCTCCATCCTCGGTGAAAGGAATTAGAAGCTTTTTAGGACATGCAGGCTTCTATAGGAGATTCAAAAAGGATTTTTCTAAGATTTCAAAACCCTTAACTAATCTTTTAATGAAAGACGCAACTTTCGAATTTTCGGAAGATTGTCTAGAAGCTTTTTGTAGGATCAAAGAGGCTTTGATTTCAGCACCAATCATCCAACCACCCGATTGGACTCTTCCTTTCGAGGTCATGTGTGACGCAAGCGACGTCGCTATAGGAGCCGTACTCGGACAGAAGAAAGATGGTCGTACATACGCCATCTACTATGCTAGCAAGACGCTAGACGAGGCTCAATCCAATTATGCTACTACGGAAAAAGAACTTCTAGCCGTAGTTTATGCTTTTGAAAAATTTCGTTCCTATCTTGTAGGTGCGAAGGTGATTGTCTATACGGATCATTCAGCAATTCGTTACTTGTTCACAAAGAAGGATGTGAAGCCGAGGCTTCTAAGATGGATCTTACTCTTACAAGAGTTCGATCTAGAGATCCGTGACAAGAAGGGCTCAAAAAATTCAGTTGTTGACCATCTTAGTCGTCTTCCACACCTCACCGACGAGATGGATGAGCTCCCTATAGACGACTCATTCCCTGATGAACAACTACATGAGATTGAAGAGTGTATTCAACACATCTCGAAAGGTAATGATCCATGGTTTGTTGACATTGTAAATTACCTTGTTTGTCAGGAGATTCCCCCCGGACTTTCATATGCTCAAAGAAAGAAGTTCTTTAAGGACGTCCAGCATTTCTATTGGAACGATCCTCTTCTCTTCAAAAGAGGTCCCGATGGCATATACAGAAGATGCATTCCGAAAGATGAAGTTGAAAGTGTCATCCGCTATTGCCACTCTCTACCTTGTGGAGGACATGCTAGTTCCCACAAACCCTGTGCTAAGGTACTTCGTTCCGGTTTCTTTTGGCCCACCTTATTCAAAGATGTGCAAAAATATGTCGTTGCTTGCGATGCTTGTCAAAGGACAGGTAATATTTCTAGGAGGAATGAGATGCCCCTCAACAACATACAAGAAGTAGAGATATTTGATGTATGGGGAGTAGACTTTATGGGACCATTCCCATCCTCTTGTGGAAACCAATACATACTTTTAGTCGTAGACTATGTCTTAAGATGGGTAGAGGCAATCACTTCTCCTACTAATGATGCAATGGTAGTGGTGAAGTTCTTCAATAGAACGATCTTCCCAAGGTTCGGAACTCCCTGAACCATCATTAGTGATGGAGGAACGCACTTCACAACCCGTCGATTTGAGACTCTATTGGCTAAGTATGGGGTGACCCATAAGATAACTACACCATACCATCCGCAAACTAGCGGACAAGTTGAGATATCCAATAGAGAAATTAAGGGAATTTTAGAGAAAATTGTCTCTAAAACAAGGAAGGACTGGTCAATGAAGCTTGACGATGCACTATGGGCGTACAGGACTGCCTTTAAGACACCAATAGGTACGACTCCATATAATCTTGTTTATGATAAATCTTGTCATCTTCCTGTAGAGCTAGATCATAAAGCATATTGGGCTGTCAAGTGGCTCAACTTTGACATGAAAGAAGCCGGAGAGAAGCGGCTCTTGGATATCAACGAGCTGGACGAGATCCGGCTTAATGCGTATGAGAACGCAAAGATCTACAAGGAAAGGACGAAGCGTTGGCATGATAAGCACATCATTCTAAAGGATTTGAAAGAAGGAGATCAAGTTCTTCTATTCAACTCAAGGCTTCGACTATTCCCAGGTAAGCTTAAATCCCGTTGGACAGGATCTTATGTAATTAAACGAATTTTCCCCCATGGTGCAGTTGAAGTATGGGGTGAACAAAGCGGAAGTTTCAAAGTAAATGGCCAACGGTTGAAGAAGTACACACCGGAAGTTCCGGTTGAGGAGATACCTCATATCCTCCTCCATTGAACACCAAAACAAGCACCGTCCAGCTAAAGACGATAAATCAAGTGCTTCTTGGGAAGCAACCCATGATAGTATAACTCTTTTCTTCTCTTATCACTTAGTTTAGCTTAGTTTAGTTGCTTTGCTTCTTTTGTTTTTGCTTTTGTTTGTTCCTCGATACACTCTTGGTTTGTTTATGTAAAAATCGCAGGAAATTTGGTCCAAATTGAGAAATCAATGAAGATAGGGGACACAAAATAGTTCAAACTGCAATCTTCAAGGAAAACAAGGAAAGAAATCGAGCTACACAAAGCAAATCATTCAATTCAGGAACAGAGCAAGACGATTTTTGGCAACAGGGAGATAAATCGACCCCTAGATCGACCCCCCTAATAAAAATCGTCCGATTTTCTTCTTTGAGGTGAGAAAATGAAGGAAAATCGCCCCGACAAATAAATTGCCCCTAAAAATCGTCCGATTTTCTTCATTAAACCTCCGGCCTATATAAAGCCTTCACCACTCGATTCTCTCATTCCACAAACTCTTCATTCCCGACTTCCCTTCTCCCAAACAACCGAAAATCGCCCACCCTCTCATCTCCTCATTCCTTAATCGTTTTGAACGATTCTTGACCCTAAACTGAAGCATTTTCAACAAGGAACAAGAATCTAGCAACAACAAGCTTGGCAATCGACTCATCCACCCGGAATTCAGGTTTTTCAATTCGAAACCTAAGTTTTTCGCTCGATTTTGATTTTTGCTTAGAGATTGTTTGTTTGCTGAGATTGATTGAGGGGTTTGCTTAGAAACAACTATAGGAGATTGTGTGTGGTGATAGTTTGCTCAGAACTTTACAAAATTGTGAGAATTGTTGAAATCGACATAAAAATCGACCCAGCCCAGATAAATCGTCCGATTTTCTGTTAGAACAACCCGATTTTTTGTTGCTGAATGGAGACTTTGAAAAGAATCACTCGAAATGCGGGAAAGAAGAAAGGATCATCTTCCAAAGCCCCTCCCTCTCCACCACCACCCTCTCAAGCCAAACCAAAACTTCCCCCTCCCCTCTCAAAACATAAGAAGAGATATGAATGTCTCTTAGATCCTCCCTTCACTCCTCCTCGATACATTGTGCTGGATGACTTAGATTCTTTGTTTGTTCGAGAGGATGTGGACATGATTTTAGATAGAGTTGGGCTGAGTCAGTTTGCTATGATTAAGGAAGATGCTTATGCCGAGATCACCCGAGAATTCCTTAGCACATTTGAGCATGATCCTAGAGAGAGGACGGTCTCTTTCTGCCTCATGAACCAAAACCATGCCATGACTATTGATGACTTTGGGGATTCGTTTGGTTTTCCCTACTCTTTTGCAGGCACATTCGGGAGAGGAGTGAGTGCTAGTGCCTTTTGGGAAACCATCTTAGTGGGAGAGTATGGTGGTGATAAGTGGAGACCCGGAAATTCGAAAGAGGCTAGCATGTACAACCTTTCCTATAAGGTAGTGCATAGGATCCTTAGTGAGAGCTTGTTTGCACGGATGGAGACTCCGCAAAAGCTCAAGGCTGACGAGCTCTTTATCCTGTACTGTATGACATGTAGCACCATTCCTGACATCACCTCTATGCTTGCTGACTATCTAGGAAAGATAGCCAATAAGGCAAAGCGTGATATTTGTGCTAGAGGCCTTGTCACTCATGTGGCAAAGGCATTGGAGTTAGATTTCTCGGATTGCACCTTAGCTGAGAGTGCCCAGCCCTTAGGATCACAGATATTGATAGCGAGACAGGTCTTGATTCCTCAAGGGAGAGGAACTCTTCATGTGCCCATGCCGTGGGCAAAGTATCCATAAAGGAAGCCATCCGAGATAGTGTGGAAGTCCGAATACACCATTCGGAACAAGAGGAATTGGAAGGAGACTTTTGTACTGATGCTTGAGGAGATAGCTCCTCCTTGTTATTATGATGATGATGCAGGTGACACTGAGGATGAGGAGGATCATGAGGCTGGAGTACACTAGGGGACCATGCTCGAGTTCAAGAGTGACACTTATAGTGGTCATGCCACGGATGCCACACTCATGGTGCAGGACCTAGCCGGACTAGTCGAGGCACCGAAGAGATAGAGGATGACATGCAACCACCCCGTCACTCCTTTGCACACCCTCCTAGCCACGGTAGAGGACATAGACTTCCCCCAACATTTTAGAGACTTAGTCTCTAGCTTCCAGGGTCTACGCACCGATTACCATGATCTACGCTCAGATTATCAGGCCCTCCACACCGACTACAGCACCTTGAACACTCAGTTCAAGGCGTACCGGCAGGAGACGGATGCTAGACACTCCTCCTATGATGGCTAGATGAGAGACATGTACTACCATCAGTTCGGCCACTTCTATGACCCCTGCGCGCCGATGTATCCATATCCTTCACCTCCACCACCACCGACCGAGGATTGAGTTCCCACTCCTTTTACATTGTAAGTATTTTTCTCCATCTTATGCTTGATTTTTCACATTGGGGACAATGTGAAGGTTAAGTATGGGGTGGGGGTACTTACAATCCCTTTTACTTCATTTTAGCACTCTATGCACTTTGTATTACTTTTGATGATTTGGCTTGTAATAACTCTTGCACTACTTGCTTTCCACTATGACATTCGCATTTGCATGCTTTCTTTCAAAATTATGAGTTTTCAAAAATTTATGTGCTTCTTATGATGGAAATGACCTCTATGATGAGAATTGTGATGTGGAAAAGGCAAAAAGATGACATGGTTATGTTGATATTTTAATTATAGCATGAATGAGCTTACTTTTCTTACTTGAACACATGAATAATTTATATGATTTTGATGGTTTGATAAGAGAATGAAATAATAGTCGAAGCTATATTATAAGTTCTTTTGCATCATATAAAAATGGCCAAGGCAATTCACTTCTTCTCTAATTCATATCTTGTTCATGCTAGCTCCTCAATGAAATATGTGACCTCCTTTTTACCATCAGGGAATTAGGATAGGTGATTGAAAAAGGCATGTTTAATGTGGGAGGACCAATAAAAAATGTGTTAAGTGAAAGTTTAGCAAATTATAAGCTTGGGGACGTTGAACATGAGGATGAGTAACTCGGCATCATTCACATAGCCGGGTGTTTGTGTCTTGCCAAAATCCGATTGAACGACAAGTCCTAACGGGATATGGTATGTGCATCAAGGGTTTGAGGCATCTCGAAATTGAGAAACGCCGATCTCCTAGGCTTCGGTTATTGTGCACCGCTGTCCATACTCTCAAAAAGTAAAGTATAAAGAAAGCAAAGCTTTTACATGCAAAGCATGTGTAGTGAAGAAAAATTCTTGAAGGTATTATGTTGTTCCTCTTTCCCGGATTAGCACCACAATTGCCTAAAAGAATTCCCTCCTTTAACACGTTTCTTAGACCTTTTCTTTGATTAGAAGACCTTGAGACTTTTATGCATGTATTTAAGACTTCATGGCTTAGACTTGTTTGATTTTAATTACCTCTACATCTCTATCATGTCTTTTATTTGTATTCTTGAGAAAGAAAAGAGAGTTAGTTCATGTTATTATTATCATTGATACATACCTTGTCTTCCTATGCCTTCAAACATATATAATCCATGGCATCTTGTATCCTAAGTTTGAGTCTTGCTTGGGGACAAGCAAGGGGCAAGTATGGGGTATTTTGATGACATGAATTATATACCATTATAATCATGCATATTGTAGAGGTTTACCTCGATTTACCTCTGTTAGCATGAAATATTGTGATATTTTAGGCACGTTTTCTAAGTGTATTTCATCCATATTGGTAGTCATTGATGAAGCATTGAAGCATTTGTGAGCTAGTTTATCTATATTGTCGATATAGAGGTCTACATAAGCTTTGTGTTGATTGTAGGCAAATAAGAGCTAAAAACCGAACGAATCAAGGAAGAATGGAGATGGATTGAGCATGTCCGAGGATTGAGGACACCACTAGGAGCTAAGGAAGATGCTAGGATGAAGAATGGCACAACACAAAGGAGAATTACGAGCACTCGACGTTCCACGCTCTAAAATACGGCCATACTAGAGTCCACGCTCTAAACCACGGCCGTGGAACTTTGGCAACACAAGCGTGGAGCATTCCAGAGGGTTACACGGCCGTGGAAGTTGTGAAGCACCGTGATGAATTTCCACGCTCTAAACCACGGGCGTGGAATCCCAAGGAACCGTGATTTAGGCGATCTTTTAAACGTACAATTTGAAGCCACGATCTTTTACATAATAGGCTGGACAGATATTTTATCTTGCCCTATAAAAGGACGGAAAGAGAGAGATTCCGTCACCTTCGCTTACGCCTCCGCTTAGACTTCGCCTACGCAGATTGCACGTGCCTAGGGTTTCGAGTTGGACGTGTGGAGATTGTTATTTCGCAACGAAGATTTGCGAAGACTTGGAGATTTGGAAGTTACGCCTTGTCCTTAGGTTTGATTAGAAGACGGATTGACATCCCGTTCTTCGTTCTTATCAAGGATTGTGATTGGCTTGTGTTATTCCGAATCTGATATACATTATCACTTTGTTTGTGGATTTGAGATTGATTTGAGATTTATTCAAAGTTTTCGAAGGTTTTCATCTTTCATTCTTTTAAATCTTAAATTTGATATCATAATGACTGTTGTTGGCTAAAACCCTTTAACAATTCTAAGGTGAAGGGTTGATAGTTGTGGCTTAGATGATGATAGATCGATCGTAAACAGATTGGACCCTGAGAGTTAGAGAGAATCGCTGACGAACCCAAAATCACGGTGTGTTCTTGAGTTCCACGGCCGTGGAATCTCAAGATCCACCCGTAATTTACCTTAGTTTACGAACCTTGCTTTTACTTTAATCCAAAGTTAAAGATTTGTTTTAACTTAGTCTTGGCTTGCCTTTTCTAGGTGGTAGTAAAGCCTCAACAACCTCTACCTCGATTCCGAGTATCACAACCTTAGTCGGTTTAGTTACTCTTGATCCTTGGATTACAAGTTTGGGTATTTGACATTAATTCTTGTCTTTAGATCCTTTCTATACTGAAGCCTCAACAACCTTTATAGAGAGTATTTCTAGATAAGTCATATAAAGCCTTGGAACTTCACCGTACATTGCTTTACATTCGTATACCTTTGCAAACCTCAACTCTGTCCTTATATCTTTAGTATATCTTGAATCGATTGCCACAGCTGGATTCCTGGATCTTTAGGATTGTTGTTTTCCCAATATTTACAAAAGCTCATACATTTACTTGCTTGACAATTCTATAACAGGATTTAACCCCCCAAATCCCTGTGTTCGATACTCTGGAATTCTTGCTTAACTATATCGATCCGTACACTGCGGGTTCGCTTGCTTGATTCTAGTTTTATAAATTTAAAGCTTATTTGCACGCACGCTAAGTGGCGAACAAGTTTTTGGCGCCGTTGCCGGGGATTTGGTCTAGGCCGAATTCGGTTATCGGTTGTCAAGTTTGGGAGCTTTTCCCTTGTTATTTGATATCTCTTCGAGTGTATGCGCAGGTGTAGGAACAACAAAGACCTCTTACCTCTTGATCAAGAGCTTGAGAGGACTTTGAGGAGAAAGCTTAAGGAAAGAAAAATGGCTGAAGAAAGAGAACGTGATTACCAAACAGAGTTGGCGGAGAAAGAAGCTCAACTCCAATGGAGTGAGAAGACTCGCAGGGAAGAAATGGATCGTCATCAAACGAAGGTTGATGATCTATCGGACATGATGTTCCAAATGAGGTTGGAAATTAACAACCTTAAGGAGAAAAAGAGAAGAAGGAGACCGGGAAGATCGGTTAGAGCCAACTCATCCAATGAGGATAGTGACTCTTCCATGCCACCACTAGAGGAAATTGATCTAACGATCAATGTGAATCCGTTCTTCCCACGGCCAGCTGCCAATCGCCGTGTTCCAGCTAGAGGTGCGAGGGTCGAACGTGTGGATGAGGAGCCAAGAACTCTTGGCCAAAGGATTATCCTACGCACAAAGAAAGAAGTTCTTTAAGGATGTTTGGGAATACTTTTGGAATGAACCTCTCCTCTTTAAGAGAGGTCCGGATGGCATTATTCGGTGATGTGTGCCGGAATATGAGATACAAAGTGTCATCCGCCATTGTCATTCACTACCTTGTGGAGGACACGCTAGTTCGAACAAGACTAGCGCTAAGGTATTGCAATCTGGATTCTTTTGGCCTACTCTATTTAAAGATGTGCAAACCTTTGTTTCCTGCTGCGATACTTGTCAAAGAACAGGAAATATATCTAGGAGGAATGAGATGCCTCTCAACAACATCCAAGAGGTGGAGATCTTTGACGTTTGGGGAGTAGACTTCATGGGACCTTTCCCATCATCTTGTGGAAACCAATACATACTTTTAGCGGTTGATTATGTTTCAAGATGAATTGAAGCAATTGCCTCTCCCACCAATGATGCCATGGTAGTGGTTAAGTTCTTTAACAAGACCATCTTCCCAGGATTTGGGACACCACGGACTATCATTAGTGATGGAGGTTCTCACTTCATTGCCCGCCGTTTTGAAGCTCTCTTAGCTAAGTATGGGGTGACTCACAAGATCGCCACCCCTTATCATCCACAAACTAGTGGACAAGTGGAGATCTCAAACCGGGAGATCAAAGGAATCCTAGAGAAGATGGTTTCAAGGACTAGGAAGGATTGGTCTTTGAAGCTAGATGATGCATTGTGGGCATACCGGACTACATATAAGACTCCCATCGGAACTACACCATACAACCTTGTGTATGGGAAGTCTTGTCACTTACCGGTAGAGTTGGAACACAAGGCGTTTTGGGCAATCAAGTGGTTGAACTTCAGCATGAAGGAAGCGGGAGAGAAGCGTCTCTTGGACCTAAATGAGCTTGAAGAACTTCGCTTGAACGCATACGAAAACGCCAAGATCTACAAAGAAAGAGCGAAGCGTTGGTATGATAAGCATATCATCCCAAAGGACCTCAAAGAAGGAGATCAAGTTCTCCTCTTCAATTCAAGGCTTCGTCTCTTTCTAGGTAAGCTTAAATCTCATTGGACCGGACCTTTTCTAATCAAACGTGTTTTTCCCCATGGTGCAGTTGAAGTATGGGGTGAAACGGGTGGAAGCTTTAAGGTGAACGGTCAACGACTCAAGAAGTATACATCGGAACTCCAAGCTGAAGAGTTCGCGCCCACCGCACTCGAATAAGTGCGAATATGGTCTAGCTACGGACCTTAAACAAAGCGCTTCTTGGGAGGTAACCCAAGGTATTGCATTCATATTCTCGTTTTTTATTCATAGATTAGTTTAGTTTAGACGTTTTGCTTTGTTTTGCCTTCGATGCCCTCCGGTATGTTCGTATTTTTGGATGTAGGAACAGTGGAAAAGAAAAGGGGGAAGGAAAAGTTTGAAGAAAATTGACAAAACTTGGACTTTGAGACATTACAGAGAGTTCCACGGCCAAAACCACGGCCATGACAGCTACAGTGACCGTAATTTTCAAAAGCCTGAGAAAAATCACCAAAACCACGGTTCCGTACATTTCCACGGCCGTGGAACCCCCCGATAGACCGTGATTTTCAAACATTTTTACGGCCACTATATAAACCACGTTTCTTCACAAACACCACAAAACAAACCCAAATCCACGCCCCTATTCGCCGTAATCTCTCCCCTTCTCTAAATTCCTCGTTCGTTAATCGTTTTTGACGATTCTTTGGCCAAAACTGAAGCAAATCCAATCACCAACAAGATTCAAGCAACAATTCGAGCGTCAATTCACCGGAGAAGACGGAATTCGGATTCCAAAATCCAAAAACCTAGGTTTTTCGTTCTTTCCTTCTCTTTGTCGATTCGGCTTCGTTTTTGCTAGAATTTTTAGGAAAACTGATTGGAATTGGACGGAAATTAGTCTAGGGCTGCTTGTTGTTGAGTTTGGCGTGATTTTGCTGAGTTTTGAGAAATTTAGAGACGTACCACGGTTTCTGGGCTTTCCACGGCCGTGGAACCTGAAGAACAGGCCGTGATTTTCAACAGAAATGGATTTTGTAAGGAGAGTTTCGAATAGAAATAAGAACAAGAAGAGGAAAGGCAACAATGCTTCCTCTTCTAGAGCACCACCCGCTGAGCCTCCATCACCCCCTTCATCACCATCACCACCTCCCCCTAGGATCCCTACTATCCATGAGGATCATCTAGATGCCTTAGAGAGGATCGAGGAGAGGACGGTCATGGGACCTAGATACTTACTGCTTGAGGAGCTAGAGCCCTTGCATGTGATAGGGGATCTCACATGGCTTTTGGATAGAGCCGGTTTAGTCATCTTCTCCGCTATTCGGGAAGATGCTTATGAGGAGATTACTAGGGAGTTTGTAGTTTCCTTTGAGCACAGTCATGTTGACAGGATAGTTTCTTTCCGGCTGATGAAGAGGAACTATGATTTCTGTATTAGAGAGTTTGGAGCCTTCTTTGGGTTCCAGGAGACCTTTAATGGTTGATTCTCCAGTGGCGTGTACGCCAAGGATTTCTAGGAGGAGATTGCTATGATTTACGCCAGCGAGGACCGCTGGCAACCTGCTGATACCAAGGCTAAGCTGATCTACCACTTAGCCTTGAAGATTTCCCATAGAGTGCTTTCTGAGTGTCTCTTCCCTAGGACGGAGACACCTCAGAAGATTAAGACAAACGAGTTGTTTCTTCTCTATAGTATGTTGTATGGCAAGCCATCTGATTGTGCCACCCTCTTAGCTGCTACTATGAGCAAGCTAAAGAATAAGAGGGCAGGCAACATTGGATACGGTGGGATGGTCACCCACCTTGCTAGACAGTTAGGGGTAGACTTCTCAGCTTGCACCCGCATCGCAGCTAGACCCCTAGGACTTCAGGCCCTCATGACTAGAGGCATCATCTTCCCCACACATAGAGGTCCACCGTATGCTGCTATGCCTTGGGAGAGTAGGACAGGGAGAGGTATTGAGTGGCTTCCTGAGTATTCCATTATGGCTAGACACCATAACTGGAAGGAGACGTTCGCTGCCATGCATGCGAACAGATTAGTAGCCCCTCCCTATGTCCCACCACCACCAGTTGTAGAGGAGGAGATGAGAGTGGATGACGAGTTTGAGGGAGGAGGAGCTGATCATGACTTTGGTACATTCCCGGATCAGCCGGATGCAGTTCCTGACCTTCCTAGACACTCTCCCCGCCCCACTAGAGCTTCTGGATCTTCCTCTCACCGTGCTAGTGTGAGCGAGAGACCGACTTGGATGGCGGATCCTCCTACTTGGTATAGTACGCAGTCAGACTGGATGGGAGCTCCACCACCTTGGCATGCACAGCCGCCACCTGCACCAGCACCTTCAGATGCACCGGCGTGGTACAACCAGCCGCCTGGTTGGTACGAACAGTTGCCAGAGTGGGCTACCGACCTTTCCAGCAGGGTCGGAGCCTTGGAGATCCGTGCAGATGCTAGGGATGCACGAGCCGCCGATCATGACCGCATGATGAGAGACGTATACCGCCAGCAGTTTGGGCGGAACTATGATCCCGGCTTCTTCCCGTTTCCACCTCCGCCTCCACCGCAGTGAGGATGTTTGATGATCGACCGTTTTAGCCGCTCCACCACCGTTTTGTGAGTTCTTTTCTTTCTTTCTTTTCTTCTTTTTCTTTTTGAACATTAGGGAGAATGTTTGTTCCAAGTATGGGGTGGGGTGTGACTAATAGTTTGTAATAACTCTTACTCACTTTGTATGCTTTTATCGAAACTACCTTGCATGTTCATTCTATTGTTACACGTTTCATTATTGCATTGCATGAAAAAGCTTTTGAAAAACCCATAAAAATTGAAAAATTTTGAAAATTTTGTACTTCTAAGGATAGAGATGATTTCTATGATAATCACTACTTGTGAATTGAGTTTTGATGACAATCGCATGCTTAAACAAATAGTGAATTGAAAAAAAATTGAATGAGTTGATTACTCCTCTTTTGCAAGTTTCATAATGTGATGAGTGTTACCTAAATCATATTGAGAAATCAAGGTTGAAATCACATTATAAGTTCTTATACTTCTTTTTGAGATGATTAAGGCAATTCAATTTTCTTTCTTCTTTCTTTGATCATTTAGCCCCTCATTGAAATAATGGCCTCCTTTACCTATCCGGGAATTTGGAGGAGTTGATTTTTGGCATGTTTGATGTGGGAGGGCCATGAAAGCAATATTTTGCATTCAAAAGAATAGAAAGAAATTATAGGTTTGGGGAAGTCAATCATGACGATGAGTAACTCGGCACCATTCACATAGCCGGGTGTTTGTGTCTTGCCAAAGTCGGATTGAGCGATATTTCTAGCGGATTATGGTATGTGCATCAAGGGTTTGAGGCATCTCGTAAAAATGAGAAACGCCAATCTCCTAGGCTTCGGTTTTTGTGCACCTCTGTCCATAACTCCAAAAGTAAAGTCGAAAAATGAATTGAAATGAAGAGAGCGAAGCTCTAAGCTGAAAGTGTTGCGAAAACCACAAAAGAAAAAAAGAAAAGAGTTAGTTATCCATTTTCCCGGATTCGTGCACCACATTCCTTAAAGTTTTCCTTCCCTTTCCGCATTCTAGACCTTGTTTGAAAGTCCTTAAGATCAAGAAAATGATATATGACTTGGTGATCAAAATTGAAGTTTCTTATGATTGATTTTGATAATGTTTGAAGGTTATGATGTTTACATGGAAGTTTGATAAATTCATGAGCTTTCTTGACTCTTTACTCTTTGATTATGTGTATGAGAGTCTTATAAACGAATGAAGCAAGATTTGAGAATGATCTATTGACTAAAAAGCACATTCATCTAAAAGAATTTTTGTTTTGAGAGTGTACACATATTTCATCCTAACTTGAGTTTTAAAGCTTTTAAAAGACCTTGCTTAGGGACAAGCAAGTGGCAAGTATGGGGTTATTTGTTAGCATGAAATATTGTGATATTTTAGGCACGTTTTCTAAGTGTATTTCATCCATATTGGTAGTCATTGATGAAGCATTGAAGCATTTGTGAGCTAGTTTATCTATATTGTCGATATAGAGGTCTACATAAGTTTTGTGTTGATTGTAGGCAAATAAGAGCTAAAAACCGAACGAATCAAGGGAGAATGGAGATGGATTGAGCATATCCGAGGATTGAGGACACCACTAGGAGCTAAGGAAGATGCTAGGATGAAGAATGGCACAAAACAAAGGAGAATTACGAGCACTCGACGTTCCACGCTCTAAAATACGGCCGTACTAGAGTCCACGCTCTAAACCACGGCCGTGGAACTTTGGCAACACAAGCGTGGAGCATTCCAGAGGGTTACACGGCCATGGAAGTTGTGAAGCACCGTGATGAATTTCCACGCTCTAAACCACGGGCGTGGAATCCCAAGGAACCGTGATTTAGGCGATCTTTTAAACGTAAAATTTGAAGCCACTATCTTTTACATAATGGGCTGGACACATATTTTATCTTGCCCTATAAAAGGACGGAAAGAGAGAGATTCCGTCACCTTCTCTTACGCCTCCGCTTAGACTTCGCCTACGCAGATTGCACGTGCCTAGGGTTTCGAGTTGGACGTGTGGAGATTGTTATTTCGCAACGGAGATTTGCGAAGACTTGGAGATTTGGAAGTTATGCCTTGTCCTTAGGTTTGATTAGAAGACGGATTGACATCCCGTTCTTCGTTCTTATCAAGGATTGTGATTGGCTTGTGTTATTCCGAATCTGATATACATTATCACTTTGTTTGTGGATTTGAGATTGATTTGAGATTTATTCAAAGTTTTTGAAGGTTTTCATCTTTCATTCTTTTAAATCTTGAATTTGATATCATAATGACTGTTGTTGGCTAAAACCCTTTAGCAATTCTAAGGTGAAGGGTTGATAGTTATGGCTTAGATGATGATAGATCGATCGTAAACAGATTGGACCCTGAGAGTTAGAGAGAATCGCCGACGAACCCAAAATCACGGTGTGTTCTTGAGTTCCACGGCCGTGGAATCTCAAGATACACCCGTAATTTACCTTAGTTTACGAACCTTGCTTTTACTTTAATCCAAAGTTAAAGATTTGCTTTAACTTAGTCTTGGTTTGCCTTTTCTAGGTGGTAGTGAAGCCTCAACAACCTCTACCTCGATTCCGAGTATCACAACCTTAGTCGGTTTAGTTAGTCTTGATCCTTGGATTACAAGTTTGGGTATTTGACATTAATTCTTGTCTTTAGATCCTTTCTATACTAAAGCCTCAACAACCTTTATAGAGAGTATTTCTAGATAAGTCATATAAAGCCTTGGAACTTCACCGTACATTGCTTTACATTCGTATACCTTTGCAAACCTCAACTCTGTCCTTATATCTTTAGTATATCTTGAATCGATTGCCACAGCTGGATTCCTGGATCTTTAGGATTGTTGTTTTCCCAATATTTACAAAAGCTCATACATTTACTTGCTTGACAATTCTATAACTGGATTTAACCCCCCAAATCCCTGTGTTCGATACTCTGGAATTCTTGCTTAACTATATCGATCCGTACACTGCGGGTTCGCTTGCTTGATTCTAGTTTTATAAATTTAAAGCTTATTTGCACGCACGCTAAGTGGCGAACAACCTCGCATTTAGAGGGAACTTGTGTACCTTTTAGGCTTTATTCAATTATCTTTCGGAAATAGAGGTCTACACGAGTTTCGGTTGAATTGTAGGTAAATTCAGTGGATTCAGAAGCAAAAGTGGAGCAAGGAGCATCTAAGGCCATTAGGGAAGCTAAATGAGTCTTAGAGGAATCACAAAGAGCAAAGGAGTTGCGTAAAAGAGTCACAAAAGGGAGGAAGGAAACAAGTCAAAAGACGAGCATTCTCTGTTGAAGAAAATCGTGCCATTTAACATATAAATCGGACGATTTTTATCCCTAAAAATCGAACGGTTTTGTATATAAATCGGCTGGCACGATTTATCTGTTTTTCGGCCCAATGGTAAAGACGACTCAAAGCCCATCACTTTTAGGCTAGAGAAGTGTTTTGCCAAGCGGCCCATTAGCAAGGAACTATAGATTGGAACCCTAGGAACGGAAATGGGGGTTCCGCAACGGGAGATCTTTTCACGTTGGAGAGAGATTGAAGATTCTTGGAAGAGGATTGAAGTGATATTGTCGGGAAGTCAATCTTGATCATATTTGTGAGATTCCTTGTTTCCAATGCGATTTTTGTGGTTTTTGAACATAATACTGAGTATATTGAGAGATACTTTAATTAGGTTTGAGATTGGTTTACAGATTTGAAAGTTTTTTAGTTTTTATTCAAGATTCGGGTTTATTTGATTTATTCACTCAATCTTAATTTTGATTTGATTTTGAAAATGGTTGGCTAAAACCATTGTGATTCTGGGGAGAATAGTTGATGATTGAGGCTTAGATGATGATAGACTGAACTCATTTAAACATTTGGACCCTGAGAGTTTAGATTTTAACTTTGCGACAACAGGAAAATCGACCTTTTCTTGAATAAATCGTCCGATTTATCTATGAACAGCACGATTTATTTCCCGGACGATCTTTAACTGATTTATTCTTTAACCAAAGTTAATCCTTGCCTAAATCCCAACCTTGCTTAACCTTTTTAACCTCTAATTGAGTGTATGAAGAGACTTCATCATTGATTCTACATTTAATAGATTAAGATTGTAAGATTTGGGTAATAGAGAGACTCAACATCCTTTATTAAGGTTTTAAGCGTGCTTTCTATCTTTACCTTGGAGAGTCACATCCTGGGGTTTTGGATAGTTAGTTTGAGTGTAATTCTTGTCCTTAGACCTTTCTATATTGCAGCCTCAACAACCCTTATAGAGAGAACCTTTGGATTAGACAAATAGGTTTCGGAACTTCACCGTACGATATCTACCTTTGAAACACATAGCCTTGGCAATATAAGCTTTGTTCTTTGATCTTTAGAAGTGTCTTGAATCGAAAGCCGCAGTCGGATACTTGAATCCTTGGAATTATTTTTCCCTTTATTATTCACAAAAGCTTTTGCACTTTGTTAGATAATCGAAATCGATTTTATTCTCACCAAATCCCTGAGTTTGACTCTAGAACTTCTTGCCTTACTACAGCTGATCCGTACACTGCGGGTTCGCTTTGCTTTGAGTTCTAGATATAAATTTAAGACTTTGACACACACACTTTTGAGCGAACAGCATGTGTGCAAGATTTCAAGCTGATCCTAAAGAGTCACACTTGATAGGTGTGAAAAGAATTTTTCGGTATCTCAATGGCACTAAGGATCTAGGGCTATGGTACCCACGTCAAAGCTCATTTCATCTAGTTGGCTATTCAGATGTAGACTTTGCAGGTTATAAGGTTGATAGAAAAAGTACTTCTAGATGTTGTCAATTCTTAGGGTCATCCCTAATTAGTTGGCACTCCAAGAAGCAAAACTATGTTGCCCTATCCATAGCTGAAGCTGAATATATAGCTGCAGGAGCCTGTTGTGCACAAATTCTTTGGATTGCTCAACAACTTTGTGATCTTGTCTTTGACTTGAAAGGTATTCCTATAAAATGTGATAATACTAGTGTTATTTCTATAACCAAAAATCTTGTGCAGCATTCAAGGACTAAGCATATTGATGTAAGGCATCACTTCATACGTAATCATGTTGAGAAAGGTGATGTTTCGATTTCTTTTATCTTAACTAACTTGCAGCTTGCAGATATCTTTGTCAAGCCTCTTTCTGAGGAACAATTTAATTTTATTAGATTGGAGCTTAGTATGTTGAACAAGGAAGCATTAACGTAGGGGGAGTAAACGAGTTTAATTGTTCCTACGCATGCAGCCCAATTGATGTTTTCAAGGGCCTTAAAATAAAAATTCAAGGGGCCTTGAAACATATTTCACAAGGTATATTAAATTTACGAATCTTTTAAGAATTAATATCTTTTAGATATTTTTCAATTCTTAAAATATTTTTAATAAATCTTTTGTTTGAAAATTTTGAAAAGATTTGATGTTATTGGTTTTTATAGGTCTTTTAAAAGCTTGATTTTCTCAAAGATTTTGTTATTTCCCTGTTAAAAAGGACCTACTTTCTCTATCTTTTTATTCTTTCACAAGAAACCCTATTACAAAATCCTTTGATTTCTCTCTCAAACTTCCCTCATGGCACCCAGAAGCAAGAGATCTGCTCCTCTAGCTCCCAAAAAGAAAGTTGTTCAGAATTCCTCAATTGCTAAAGAAGAAAAATCTTCTAAAGATCTGGATACATCTCAGACGACCGGTCTTCCCTCATCATGGTTCGTTAATTTTCAAGTTTCTGGATCTTGGCTTGATGGTTTTCACAATCGACCGCTCTGTATGTGTGATTTGGTGGATACTGATTTTCTTGATACCCTCAAGATACCCTGCATAGACAAGCTGAAGAGTTCGATTATCTGGAAGGTTCTAAACCCTGGAGATTTTGCTTTTCCACGACTCACAAGACTATTCTACGTTAATCTCAGCACAAAAAGGGACAAAGGATGCATCACTCTTGAATCTTCAGTCAAAGTTACTCCGATTTCACTCACTCCTTCTATTCTAAGTGAGATTTTTGGAATTCCTAAAGATGTTTTATTCAACCATCCTTCAAGATCAGAGAGTGTTTGTATTGCTAAAGAGAATTTTATGGTTCCAAATTCAACCTCACGTCAACTTACTCATACATCTCTAACCTTAGAGGCTAAAATAGTGTTTACCATACTGGTTCGATGTGTCGTTCCTCGTGCAAACTCAAGAGAGTTGCTGACTGATCAATCTCTAGAATTAATTCATTTGCTTATGTCTGATTTGGACATAGATGTGCCTAATCTGATTCTCAACCATGTGATGCATTATGTCAATTCTAAGAGACCTATTCCTCTGCCTTATGAAAATTTGTTGCCTAAGGTCTTTGATTATTACAAAATTGACACATCCTCTGAGGAAAGACAGTCTATTACCAGCAAAATTGATGAGAACTGCTTAGAACGTCTAGGAATTGAGAAAACTCTTGCAGGAACATGGACTTTAAAAGGAAAAGGAACTGCTCAAAATCCAAATGAAGAAGTCAAACCTTCTCCTACTCCACAAATTAGGTTAGAGGGTTATGAAAAAGAAATATCTTATCTCAATCGTGAATTATCTGATTTTTAGTTTGACACCAAGAGGAGAATGAATACAAATTTCGAGCAACTAGCTACCATAAATGCTAAAGTCAATGAAATGTATTTGATGAATGCTCTTACATTGACTACAATGGGAAGCATTTTGCCCATACCTGAAGATGTAACTCAACATACTCAAGAGAAGGTTGAGAATGTGCTGATGAATTGTAAAAGGCGTGTACAGAGTAAATCAATTATGTATCCAATCATACAGAGTCAATGTTCTTGCCAAAGGTTGAGTATGGAGTAGTTAAGTAGAGAAGAGCTGAAGAAAAGAGAAGACGTTTGGCAGCTGAAATAAATGATTGGCGTTGTTACGCTAGAATTTATAGCACGCAAAAGTCTTAAATTTATAACTCGATATATTTTTCCTAACTCCTAGCGAACCCACAGTGTATGGGTCGTTTTGTAGTAAGGATAGTATTCCGAGGTCGAACACAAAGACTAAGGTGAAATTGAATCAAATAGTGACTAAGGATAGTGTAAATCTAGGCTAAGAAAAGAGAAAGGAATAAAGAAAAGAAAATCACAATGTTTTTGGATTGGTTTTGTGATGATCTAGCAAGGATCACAATATCATGCAAGATTAACAAATCAAACGAACAACTAAGCTAGCAACACAAACAAGCAAACAAACACGAGATATGTGATCAAAGAGAGAAAAGCGGATTCTAGGGGTTAGAAATTCCGGTTGTAGCATTGGACTCAAGCTTCTAATCATTCCTTGGATCAACTATGGTATGTTGGGAGTGGGTGTTTCTAAATTGGGATCAATCACCGGGTAGGTCTCATGGTCCACTAGTCCGTTCCTAAGGTCTTATCACCGGGTAAGTCTCAAAGAGCCTAAGGTTGGGAATTCTACACAAACCGGATTCTTATCTAGGGATCTAACCTCTCCTTACCGGGTAAGTCTCGGGAAGGCAAGTCCTAAACAAAAATCCTAGCACACTCAATCCAATAGCGGCTTGTGAGGCTCACTACTACCTAGAGTTCATCATCCTTGGTACCTAAGGTCAAGAATTACCGGGTAGGTCTCTTCTTTCACTTAGTTTACTAACACTAGGTCACCCTAGGATAGATTAAGCTCAACAAACACTAGGATTTCAACAATCTAACATCTTATCACTCAGATTTATCAATACAAGTGAGTCAGACTAAATCACGGGCAATTCATCCAATTCCACGACCGTGGATATGTAGGAACAGACCGTGGTTTACAACAGCAGCTATGTTCGAGCAAATAAACCATCCAAAGGTACGTTTAAGTCTATCCTATCATAGTACAAGCCATAATCATCATTTCCTTACCCTAGAATCGCATCTAATTAGCCAATAACATGCATCTCAACAATCAAACTCAACAAGCAAACATTCATGGCTTCCATAGCAAGAAAATGAAATGAAAGAGTAATGAAACAAGTAGAACAAGAAAACCAAGCTGAATAAATGTTGAGAAAGACTTACAATCCTTCAAAAGAAGGTTCAAATCGTTCCTTACAAACCCTTGCAAACGTTTCCAACAAGTTCACTCAAAAATCACTCTAAAAACTATGAAACTCTAAGATGGTGTGATCTTCTTTTCTTCCCCAAAATGAGAGTGTTTATTCTTCTCCAAGGCTAGCTCCAATCTAATGATGTGACATGAGAGAGTGTGGGAGAGAATTGTGTGTCCAGCCCCCCTGGCAACAGCCTGCAGGACCACCTCTTGTACTCCATCAAGGGCAAGGGTCGGTTATGGAGATCGTGGGACAACTGTCACAACTATGCAGAGAGAACCACGGCCATTTCCACGCCCGTGGAAGTCCCAGTGACCGTGGTTTTGGTGCCTCAGACTTCTTTGGATCATTAAGCTACGAATTGGTGCAAAGCATGCACCAACAAGGTCCCATGTGCTCTCCTTTGCCCCTAGCTTGCTTCCCAATGAGTCCGGAAGTGTGTCATCACGAGGAACGATCCTCGAATGTATCGATTAAGCTCCAAAAGCTCCCAAAATACCTACAAAACATGCAAAAGTCCGTGTAGACGTCCATCTCGACAACATACATGAATTAAGTGCAAATCGTCACGAACTAATGTCAACCCATGCATGATTAATGGGAAAAACTATCTAAATGGATGCCTAAACCTACGTCATAAATCGTATTATCAGGTGTTATAAGAAATCTTCATCCAAAGGAAAGAGGAAGTTCTTTGAGGAGAATTAAGCTTACTGGTTTTCTGAAAATCTTTCTATGTGGTTTGTGAAAATACTATTTTGGGTCTGTAATCGTTTTTTAAACTCCCGTGTTTTGACTGCTTTTTCTCTCTTGTTGAAAGACAAAGGGGGAGAAATAGGATCTGACATTTCGATATACTACATTCTACATTTTTAGTTTTAATTTTCATATGCATTGCTAAACTAACAAATGCAGGTACGATAAAACATTTGTGTTGTCTTCCATCAAGGGGGAGATTGAAAACTCCACCTTGATTAAAATGTTTTACACGTGTTGATGATGGAAGACTTAACACAAATGTAGTAGTTGGATATACTAACAATGTATTGATTATATTCTCTAGATGCTTGGTTGGTTTGAATTCAGTGCAGGTTTTATCAAAATGTCAAGGGCCTTGATATGGACTTCAAGGGCCTTGAAGTATAACTCAAGGACAAGGAAGATAGCGTTTACAAACGGACGATCTCAAAGGCCTTGGAGTTATAGATGCACGAAACAACGATTCAAATGAGCTGAAGATTTTCCAGGAAGATTTTTCTTAACAGAAAGATCTCATCAACCGAAGAAAGATCTCAACCGAAGATTAGAGAATCTTTTCAGAAGATTTTCTAAAAACAAAGAGCGGCAAAATATCTTCTCTCTCAATTCAATAGAAGACGAGAAGATCAAGGAGCTAAGGACTCGACGTGTTCTCAGGAGCTGAAGATTTGCAACGTCTACCTTATCTCGAAACAAGAAACGATCTTCATGGGGAAGAAGATTTATCTTCAAACGGTCATCTCTACAACGGCTAGAAGACCTCTCCATAGAAGAATATAAATGAAGATGATGGTCGAAGAAGATAGATACACAAGCTTACACAGGAAAACATATTTACGTCTTCAAGCAACCTAAACATCTTCATTCATTGTTTTTCTTTCTCTCTTTTACGCAAAAGCTATATCTCCTTAGAGAGAAAAAACACAAGAGCTCCATTGGAAGATCTAAATAGTGTTATACTAGAGTGTGTATTACTCTGCGAAGTAACTAGGCTATTATAGATAGGTTGAGAGTTGGAGCTAGATCATAGCATTGGCTACAGTGAGAGAAGAAGTGGATTTCTTCTAGTTTGTATATATGACTCTTTGAATCTGATAATAGATAGTTAGATCCTAAGGCTACACCCTGGGACGGAGAGAAGGCTATATAGAGCCGAACTTCGTAAACATATCCTCGTGTCGATCTTTTCAATTCCGCACCATATATACTTTATTGTGATTAACTTTGTTTTACAGGAGCAAGAAGTCAAGGCCCTTGAAAGTAGTTTCAAAGCCCTTGAAATCAAAGTTTCACAAAGAGCACAGATCGACATCAAGGCCCTTGAAAGGAGTTTCAAGGCCTTGAGATTTGATGAAGAAGAACCCGGAACTGGATTTAGCAGGGAGAAGACCAAATTTTGTCAGAGAAGGAAGGTTGGTTACACCAGTGGAGGTGGCTTTTACCATAGTTGATAGATACTTCGGCTCTAGAAGAAGAGTTCAAACAAAGAAAAGGATGAGATTATAAAGAGAAGGGGAGATCCGAGCTATGGAGAAAAAAAAACAAGTGAGTACGCAACTGACGAGCCACCTAAAAGTCCGGAAAAAGATGAGTGGGAACTTTGCCGGCCACAAAAATGGTTTTCAACCAAAGGTGTTCGAACAAGAAGGTTGAGACTTGTGAGAGGAAATTCAAAGGATATATATCTTACGGCTAATGTTTGTTCATGGTAGATAGGGTTGAACTTGCTTCAAAAGAGAAGAGGGCTCACGTCTACGGTTTGTAAACAAGGGAGATGGGGTTGAGGGTTTGCCTCAAAGAGTAAGAGGGGTTTGTCTCAAGTTGATGAACAGTAGAGAGTGTTTTCAGCTCTACTTTGGTATATCTACTTCTCTTTAGCGCTCGTTGCTTACTTGGGAGTTAAGACTTTATTAAAGACTCGTGAAATGGTAGTTTATGAGTTTTATGAAAATGACCTGAGGTACACAAAGACTGATGAAAGCTACTAACTCATAAGGACTATTGTTTAGCTAGATTGTTGTTCATGAGTTCCATAGAAAATTTTGGGTTAGACATGAACATTAAGGGACAGTGCTAACTAGACTTGTTCATATTCGGGTTCAGGCCGGATTCGGGCCAGACTTTATAAAATATTCATCCCGTTTAGCCAGACCCGGCCGGGTTCGGTCCGACTACCGGGCTTGGGATAGGTGTCGTACTTGCCCGGCCATTGTTGGTTCGAGGTTGTTGTTGTGACACTCACCTGGGTGTGGAAGGGAATCGAACAGATGGTGGTGGTTTGATGGTAGGGTGTAGAGACTAAAAAACCCTACATTAGTTTAGAACATGTCCTACTTGACGGCACCATTGGCATTGTTCCTTAAATAGTTTTGGTCCTTGTGTAGTGTTTTGTTGGTTCATTGGTTGGGTTAGGTTGGGGCGGTAGTTTGTTGAATTTGGAGTGGAAGTATACAAATTAGAGTTAGAATATTTACCACTCTTGTAGTTGATGGTTAATGAGTTTTTCGTGGAGTGCTTCAAAATTGATTGTGGTATCACGGGAATTGATTGCATGCACAATTAAAAAGTATGGCTCGTACAGTCCCCGTAAAACGTAGTCTATCAAGTCCTCTTGCGCAACCGGCAAATCAAGCGGGGCAAGAAGGTTTGCTAGTGTTCGAATTTGTTGAAGATAAATTGTGATAGTGTCAGTTCCTTTGATGATTGATCGCAGTCGATCCTTCACTTGCTTTACATGACCCCACAAAGAACTGTAATCAAGCGAGGCAAGAAGGTTAGCCGCGGTGTATTCCATACGCCTCTGGAGGTTGTAACCGCCGCTACAAAATTGGCTACCTCAGATGAAAGCGCCCTAGAAGAACTTTGTAGACCAATTTATCTTGGCAATTGTAGGTCGGATAAGCCATATTTGGTGTTGATAAGTTATGTAGAGTTGCTTCAAGAATATTTGTGGTTCCAAGTATGTACCCTTGCAAGTCGAAACCTTTGAGAGTGGCAACGATTACCTGCTTCCAATTTAAGTAATTGGTTAAGACAAACTTGATTATGTTTATGAGAACTACTATTGTAAATAGTTTTGTTGGTTCATAAGAATTTGGTAATGAAGGGGCAAGTCATTTATGTGGTGAGTGATGGGAATGATTTTGTGTGGGGATCGTGCTCTAATACCATGTAAGACTATTGAAACCTAATGTCTATGTATTGATTAGGAAGAGAACGATACTTATACACAGAAGAGTATATGACAGAGAAGAATAATTCTTACAACCTAGATTAGGCATAACAACGGATAAGACTAAATCTTTTCTAATATCAATAACCTGCAAGGATGGATCAACATTGGGAGGGGCAAAATAGAGGAGAGAAGGTTATTGGATCGGGAATCCACTTTTCCTTCCAAACAGAAACGCTTGATCCATTACCAATGGATCAAAAAGTCCAACCGATAACACTTCCCTTCCTTTAAGTATACTACACCATGTGAAGCTAGGACGAAAACCCTCTCTAGAAAGAAAGAAGGAGGAGTTGGGATAATAATTGACCTTGGGAACCACTACCGAGAAAACGCCACCGTAGGAAAGTCACTGCGCTGGGTTGTCGAAGGACACCATCTCCGGCCTTCGGCACCGCCGGAGCCGCCGGGAAAGTCGCTGTCAACGCCTCACCTCACTTCCTTCCATATACAGTCGGGGATTCCGGACTTTAGGTATAATTGTAGAATACCGCCCAAACTTTGTATTTACAGATATTACCCATATTTATGTTTTTTACATTTATACCCTCTGTTGTATATTTGCAGATTTTGGCCCAAAATTAATGTTACGTAAATGGCTCATACTTTATGTTATTGCAATTATGTCCTGGAAATATATTTACAAAAATTACAAAAAGGGCCCAAACTTTTGGAATTGCACTTTTTGCCCCCTATTGCTTAGATAAATGGGTTTGTCCAAAACCCATTTATCTAAACATGCATTAGGAAGGCCTTGTTTGGGGCTCTTGATGTTTTGATGCCTTTTCCGCTTTGGGGGCGTTACACTCATCCCGTGGTTGGGATTTATGAGGTATCATCGTGTTTAATGTGGATTGAACATGTTTTAAAAGCAATTATTGCACTCTTGGTTTGAATATAATTTTCAAAGTAAAGAATGCTCGAGCGTATTTTCATTCTAGTTTTAAATGGATTCTTGGTGACAGATTTGAGAACGGATATGAGCTTACTTGAAGCGTGTTGATTATTGAACTCTTGTGAGTATTATGATCATATTGTGTTTTTGAACTCTGTTGAGTATTTCCTATAAGTGTTCATGTGATATCATATATGATTTAATACTTCTCTTGTTCACATACTACATTGCCTATGTAATAGCTTTGTCTAATGGAAGACTAATGTTACGCTAAAAAGTGTGTACGCAATAAGCCTTAAATTTATACTCATTATAATTATCCTACTTCTAGCGCATCCGCAGTGTACGGGACGTATGTAGCAAGATAAGTATTCCAAGGTCGAACACAAAGACTAAGGTGAAATCGAATTAAGTTGTGATTGAATTTAGCAAGATCTAAGTCTAAAGAAAAGGATGCAAATAAAGGAAGAAAATCTCAATTGTTTTGGTTGTTTTTAGGTGATCACTTCAAAGATCAAATGCATGCAAACAAATCAATCAAGCTAAGTCGGAAAATTGGCACAAATAAACAAATCGAACAAGATGTTGATCAAGAGAAAGGGAAAACGGATTCTAGGGGTTGGAAATTCCGGTTATGGCATAAAACTCAAGTTATCTATTCATTCTTTGGATTGATTATGATATGTTGGGATTAAGTGTTCCTAAAATGGAATCAATTACCGGGTAAGTCTCATGATCCAACTAATCCACACCTAAGGTCTCATTACCGGTTAAGTCTCTAAGAACCTAAGGATAGGAATTTAACACAAACCGGATTGTCTAATTAGGGATCTAACCTATCCTCACCGGGTAAGTCTCGGAAAGGGAAGTCCTAATCAACTATCCTAGCACATTTAATCCAATGGCGGCTTATTAGGCTCACCATTACCTAAGGTTTTGCTATTTTAGATTCTAAGGGCAAGGATTACCGGGTAAGTCTCTCCTAACACTTAGTCGCTACACTAGGACACCCTAGGGTAGGTTAAACTCAGCAAAAACTTAGGGTGTCAACAATTTTATGAATCTAAGGTAAGATCCTTCGAACCAGGAAGAATCACGGTTTGTTCTACAGAAACCACGACCGTGGTTCTTCAAGAACTACCCGTGATTTCTAACAGTAACTACGTTCATAAGCAAAAATCATCCAAAGGTAAAATTTAGCCTGTCCTATCATAGTTCTAGCCACAACCATCCTTTCCTTACCCTAGAATCACATCAATCTAGCCTACAACATTCATGATGGGAATCAAAGCAAACAAACATAGATTCATAACCTCCATTGCAAGAAAATGAGAGAAAGAAGATGAACAAATGAACTTTAAACACAATCCAAATCTGAAGATGAAATTAGAACGACTTACAATCCTTCCAAAGGAAGGTTCAAGAGTTCAAAAACTTCTAGAAATAAATCCGAAAATACAAGAGCTAAGTGTGTCTTCTCCTCTCCTCTTCAATGGCAATGGCTCCTTTCTTCTTCTTCTTGCACTTTCCTTCCTAGAAAAAGCCCTTCTTCTTCTTGGAATATATTTTGTCAAAGAAAAATGGAGGATGTGTGAGCTGCTCCCAAACTACCCAAATCCCAGCTGCCTCTAACAACTATCAAGGACCACTTTTATAACCAATTTCTTCATGAGCTGGCCATGAGAGTCGTGGCACAGCTGTCACGAGAATCTGGCAAAATCCACGGTCATTTCCACGGCCGTGGTTCTTCAGAGAACCGTGATTCTGTGCAGAAACTTCGCCTTGGATCATTAGGTTGTGGTTTGGTGCATGGCCTGTGTTGGCAAGGTTCCTTGAGTCCTTCTCAGCCTTTGCCTTGCGTTCTAACGAGTTTGGAAACGTGTCCTCTAAATGAGCGACCCTCAAACGCGTCGTTTTGACTCGAAACTTCCCGAAATACCTACAAAATGCACACAAGTCCGTGTAGACGTCTATCTCGACAAAATACATATTTTAAGTGCAAAACGTATTGGACTAGTGCTAGATAATGCATGATTGAGCGAGAATTCTACCTAAATGTGCACCTAAAACTATGCTATAAATCGTGTTATCAAAATACCCCATACTTAAGGTTTGCTCGTCCCCGAGCAAATTCCCAACTATAGACTAAGAGATGACATGATTTATGTATGTAGAAAAATGGCGAAAATCTTTTTGGTTTTGTGCTTCTACTATTGGATCACCTTCATAGTCATGATCATTGGCAATTGGATAAGCAATTACGTATCAAACAATAAGGGCATGGAAAGACAATTGTACTTAACTCAAAAGCATGCATGAGATGGGAGGACGGAGATGTCAAGAAGATCAAGAGTCTATCCAATCTAGATTACTAAGTCTTACAAACATGCAAGTAGGTCATAAGGGCTTGTGACATAAAAGGCTAAGAAACGTTTCAATTGGGGAGGGGAATTTTCTAGGTATGTGATGCTAATCCGGGAATGGAACTAACTTCACTTCCTTGTCCTCGATCAACTTCCCCCAAGTGTATATTTTTCGCTATCTTGCTTTCTTTTCCTTTTCTTTAACTCATTTTTGAGACAATGGCATTGGTGTACAATAGCCGAAACCTCGGTGATTAGTCATCCTCGGGCTTTTTCTCTTTTTCGAGGTGCATCCACACCGGGCACACATACCAAAGCTCGTTAGGGCTATTGGCTTATTTGACTTTGGCAAGGCACCAACACCCGATTATGTGAAGTGTACCGAGTTACTTGTCATTTAAACCAACGCCCCCAAACCATTTTGGCTACACTTCCACAATAATTTCAGCATTCCATTCACGACATTCTTTTCATTACATCTTCACCCCGCACTTGCTTTTTACACATTCAAACACACTAGCATGCTCCTATTCCCGGATGGGTTTAAAAGGAGGTCAAATTTTATATCAATTGAGGTGCTCAAGCAATCATGATCAAGATGAGAAGTAGAGAAAGATGAAATGCCTTATTCATTCCTAGATGGTATGCAAGAACTATCATGTAATTTCGATTTTCAATACTCAATCCATTCTAGGCAATTATCATGATCTCAAGTCATTCATGGAATTCAAGAGAAGTAGTTCAAGTCCACATATGCATTTATCAATTCAACACATAAGGCCATTCATAGCCAATCACAAGACAAGTTTTCATCATTAGGATCATATCCAAGCCTAGAAAGCACAAAAAATTAAAAAATTTAAAATTTTTCTGATTTTTATGGGATTTTCGATTTAAGTATGTACAACAAGGTACGAGCGGAACTTCTCAAATGCGTACACTACCGCTAACAACTCCTTCTCGGTAGTAGCATAATTGAGTTGGGCCTCATCTAGCGTCTTGCTAGCATAGTAAATAGCATGGGTGCGCCCTTCTTTCCTTTGCCCTAGAACTGCCCCAACGGCCACATCACTTGCATCGCACATGATCTCAAATGGTAGACTCCAATCCGGAGGTTGCATGATGGGTGCGGAGATCAAGGCGTTCTTCAACCTACAAAACGCTTCAAGACAATCTTTGGAAAACACAAAATCAACATCTTTCATTAGTAGGTTAGTGAGAGGCTTAGAAATTTTAGAGAAATCTTGGATGAACCTCCGGTAAAAACCGGCATGCCCTAAGAAACTCCTTACCCCCTTCACCGAGGTAGGTGGTGGCAACTTCTCTATTGTTTCAATCTTAGCCCTATCAACCTCAATGCCACGGTTAGACACCAAGTGTCCTAACACAATCCCTTCACTTACCATTAAGTGGCATTTTTCCCAATTTAAGACAAGATTTGTTTCCTCACATCTTTGCAACACCAATGACAAATTAGCTAAGCAATCATCGAAAGAAGAACCGTAAACAGAGAAATCATCCATGAACACTTCCATGATATTTTCTATGTATTCCGAAAAGATAGCCATCATACACCTTTGAAAGGTGGCGGGTGCATTACACAACCCAAATGGCATTCTCCTATATGCAAAGGTACCCCATGGACATGTAAAAGTTGTTTTCTCTTGGTCATCGGGGTGGATAGGGATTTGGAAGAATCCACTATACCCATCTAGATAGCAAAAGTGAGAGTGTTGAGCTAATCTTTCTAGCATTTGGTCAATGAAGGGGAGGGGGAAGTGATCTTTCCTAGAGGCCATGTTCAATTTCCTATAATCTATACACATTCTCCATCCCGTGACCGTCCTAGTTGGTATTAGTTCATTGTTCTCATTAGTTACTACCGTCATTCCACCCTTCTTAGGTACTACATGAACGGGGCTAACCCACTTACTATCCGAGATAGGGTAGATAATTCCCGCATCTAGCAACTTAATGATTTCCTTCTTGACCACTTCTTTCATTATGGGATTCAATCTCCTTTGATGTTCAATAGAGGGTTTGTGGTTATCTTCCATCATTATCTTATGCATGCACAAAGATGGCTTAATGCCAACCAAATCATCAATAGTATAACCAATGGCCTTCCTATGCAATCTTAGTTCATGCAGCAATTTAGCAAGTTCATCATCACTCAAGCATGCATTAACAATCACCGGATAAGTAGAATTATTACCAAGGAATGCATACTTTAAATGAGAGGGGAGGGGTTTGAGTTCAAGTGAGGGAGGACCTTTATCGGTTGAAGACGATCCAAACAAGGTTGGATGAGATGAATCCAAAGCAAAAGAAGACTCTCCTTGGCTCCTAAAAGCTTGATCATCATCGAGAGTTGATTCAGGGGAAACCACGGCTGGAATCACGGGTTGCTCAACTTCCACGACCGTGGTTCCTTCCAGGCTTGCTTCTCGGAGTTGTCCAGAGAGTTTGACGGCCGTGGAACCTGAATCTCGGCCGTGGAACTTACAGCTGTTCACAATTTCTTCGTGGCTCTCAAATCTAACTCTTGGCTCCTCTTCCAAGGCCTCCAAGGCTTTGATCTCTTCATTGCATTCCTCCTCATTTGCTCCCTCCATCATACACAAGGTAAGAACCTTCTCCAAGGGGTCCTTGATCAAGATCGAGCTCACCATTTCTCTAGATTCTTCTTGCTCGACTATGTTGAAGATATCTTCATCAAGGGTTGACCCTTTCATCATTGTGGACAGCTTGAACTTGATGTTCTCCTCTCCTATGTTGAAGGAGAGAGTCCCGTTCTTGCAATCCACTAAACATCCGGATGTGGCTAGGAAAGGTCTTCCTAGGATGATGGGAACCGGGTAATCCGCCGGAATGTCCAACACTACAAAGTCGATAGGCACATAGAATCCTCCCAATTGCACCGGAATGTCCTCAAGAATCCCAACTGGATGAGTGATAGAACGGTCCGCCATATAGAGGGTCATCTTGACCGGCTTTGGCTCTCCTAACCCGACCTTGTTGCTAAGTGCAAGCGGTATGATGCTTACACTTGCTCCAAGATCACAAAGGGCCTCGTATTTCACATCTCCTACTCCTATTGGGACGCAAAAAGAGCCCGGATCCCTTAGCTTGGGAGGCATTGCTTCCTTCATTGTTTGGATTAACTCCGAGGATCTCTTGGTCATCCTAATCTCCCCATACTCCTCCAACTTCCTTTTGTTGGAGAGTATTTCCTTCAAGAACTTTCCGTATGCCGGCATTCCTAAGATGGCATCCATGAATGGAATGTTAATATGTAACTTGGACATTAGTTCAAGGAACTTACCAAAGTGATTGTCCAAACGAGCTCTTGCTCTTGATTGTGGGAACGGTAGTGGTGGCTTGTATGGAGGCGGTGCCACATAGGTTGGCTCTACATCCTTGCTCTTGCCTCCATCATCTTGCTTTCTTCCCTCTTCTACCACTACTTGACTCCCCTTAGCTTGGTCCTTGGGCAAAGGATCCTTCATACACAACCCACTCCTTGTTGTAATAGCCAAAACTTGGCCTCTGGGGTTGTCTTCGGTTCTTCCGGGAAGCTTCCCCGGATCTCTATGTGCCTCACCCGCCTTTTGAAAGACTTGTGCTTCCAAGACTTTTTGAGCCTTAGAAATTGAAGTGACGGTGCTCTCAAGTCCACTCAACCTTCCTAGCAATTGTTCAAACATGACTTCGGTTCTATCCCTTGAAGGTTGAGTAAAACCGGGTGGAGGTTCTTGTGAAGCTCTTTGTGGTGGAGTTGTGCTTGTGGAGGCGGGAGGGTTCAAGGCTCCATCCGGATTAGAGTAAGAAAATCCGGGATGGTTGTGGTTTGGCCGGTAATTGTTGAATTGCCGGTTGTTGTTGAAATTTCTTGGGCCTTGGTAATTGTTGAAGTTGCCCCTTCCCATGTAATTCACATCTTCCTCCTTGGAAGACAAGTTGGCTTGTGGAGGTGCTTGAGGAGTTTCTTGGCTCTTCAAGGTTGAAGTGCACAACTCTCTCAAAGACTTCAACTCATTGTTGATGGCGTCAAGCTTGAAATTGCTCATGGTGACTTCGCTCACCTCATATGCTCCCGCCTTTCTTCCTTCGCTCTTCCTATGAGAGTACTTTTCAATTACTAGAGCTTGCTTCTCCACAAACTCCCAAGCATCATCTACATGCTTCTCCATAAAGGTCCCACCAGAAAGAGATTGAAGCTTGAATTGGCTATCTTCATCAAGCCCCTTGAAATAGATCTCTAATAGCTCAATCTTTGGTATGCCATGGTGCGGACAATCTAGGAGAAGGTCCTTAAATCTCTCCCAAGACTTGAACAAACTTTCTCTATCCCTCATCACAAAGGCGTTGATCTTTCCCCTTAACTCGGTGGTCTTGGAAGGTGGGAAGAACTTGGTCAAGAACTCGGTTGTCATCTCCTCCCAAGTACCAACTCGCCCTTGTGGAATAGATTGATACCAAGCCAAGGCTTTGTCCTTAAGAGAGAAGGAAAAGGCCCTTAGCTTATGGTTGTTGCTCTCCAATCTTGGTGGTCTAAGAGTCTCCATCAAAATCTCATAGTTCATCAAATGTTGGTGAGGAGACTCTCCTTCCATCCCTCCAAATTGATTATGCCGGATCATTTGAAGAACTTGAGGGCGGAGCTCATAGTTGTGGGTTGCGGGATCTCCTAGATTCACACCCGGTCGGTGTGCTCTTTGTGCCGGATCCATACGTCTCCCTAGGGTTTGTGGCTCCTCAATAGCAATGGAAACAACCCTAACATTGGCCGCCGGCTGCGGTTGTGGCGGAGGTGGTGGAGGTTGTCGGCGATTAAGCTCTCCTTGAACAAGAACTTGCCTAATCTCTTCAATCTCCCTTCTAGTTTCCTCTTGCCTCTCATTGGCAAGTCTCCTTTCTTCCTCCAAGAGTTCATCTCTTAGCCTTATTTGCTCCAAGGCTTCATCCAATTCAGCTTGAAGATTTCTACCGGCCATCTCTTTCTCTTTTCGGATGTTCTTAGATCTAGATCGAAGGGTTTTCTCCGGTTCGGGATCGAATGGAGCTAAATCCTTGCCACGAGATCTTCGCATACACCTAAAGAGTAATAGATGTCCTGAAAAGCAAAGACAAAAACCAAAAAGAGATCAAAAGAAACAAGAAGGATCAACACTAGAAACAATCACAAAATAGACTCAATCTAGACCTAGTCCCCGGCAACGGCGCCAAAAACTTGTTACGCTAAAAAGTGTGTACGCAATAAGCCTTAAATTTATACTCGTTATAATTATCCTACTTCTAGCGCACCCGCAGTGTACGGGACGTATGTAGCAAGATAAGTATTCCAAGGTCGAACACAAAGACTAAGGTGAAATCGAATTAAGTTGTGATTGAATTTAGCAAGATCTAAGTCTAAAGAAAAGGATGCAAATAAAAGAAGAAAATCTCAATTGTTTTGGTTGTTTTTAGGTGATCACTTCAAAGATCAAATGCATGCAAACAAATCAATCAAGCTAAGTCGGAAAATTGGCACAAATAAACAAATCGAACAAGATGTTGATCAAGAGAAAGGGAAAACGGATTCTAGGGGTTGGAAATTCCGGTTATGGCATAAAACTCAAGTTATCTATTCATTCTTTGGATTGATTATGATATATTGGGATTAAGTGTTCCTAAAATAGGATCAATTACCGGGTAAGTCTCATGATCCAACTAATCCACACCTAAGGTCTCATTACCGGTTAAGTCTCTAAGAACCTAAGGATAGGAATTTAACACAAACCGGATTGTCTAATTAGGGATCTAACCTATCCTCACCGGGTAAGTCTCGGAAAGGGAAGTCCTAATCAACTATCCTAGCACATTTAATCCAATGGCGGCTTATTAGGCTCACCATTACCTAAGGTTTTGCTATTTTAGATTCTAAGGGCAAGGATTACCGGGTAAGTCTCTCCTAACACTTAGTCGCTACACTAGGACACCCTAGGGTAGGTTAAACTCAGCAAAAACTTAGGGTGTCAACAATTTTATGAATCTAAGGTAAGATCCTTCGAACCAGGAAGAATCACGGTTTGTTCTACAGAAACCACGACCGTGGTTCTTCAAGAACTACCCGTGATTTCTAACAGTAACTACGTTCATAAGCAAAAATCATCCAAAGGTAAAATTTAGCATGTCCTATCATAGTTCTAGCCACAACCATCTTTTCCTTACCCTAGAATCACATCAATCTAGCCTACAACATTCATGATGGGAATCAAAGCAAACAAACATAGATTCATAACCTCCATTGCAAGAAAATGAGAGAAAGAAGATGAACAAATGAACTTTAAACACAATCCAAATCTGAAGATGAAATTAGAACGACTTACAATCCTTCCAAAGGAAGGTTCAAGAGTTCAAAAACTTCTAGAAATAAATCCGAAAATACAAGAGCTAAGTGTGTCTTCTCCTCTCCTCTTCAATGGCAATGGCTCCTTTCTTCTTCTTCTTGCACTTTCCTTCCTAGAAAAAGCCCTTCTTCTTCTTGGAATATATTTTGTCAAAGAAAAATGGAGGATGTGTGAGCTGCTCCCAAACTACCCAAATCCCAGCTGCCTCTAACAACTATCAAGGACCACTTTTATAACCATTTTCTTCATGAGCTGGCCATGAGAGTCGTGGCAAAGCTGTCACGAGAATCTGGCAAAATCCACGGTCATTTCCACGGCCGTGGTTCTTCAGAGAACCGTGATTCTGTGCAGAAACTTCGCCTTGGATCATTAGGTTGTGGTTTGGTGCATGGCCTGTGTTGGCAAGGTTCCTTGAGTCCTTCTCAGCCTTTGCCTTGCGTTCTAACGAGTTTGGAAACGTGTCCTCTAAATGAGCGACCCTCAAACGCGTCGTTTTGACTCGAAACTTCCCGAAATACCTACAAAATGCACACAAGTCCGTGTAGACGTCTATCTCGACAAAATACATGTTTTAAGTGCAAAACGTATTGGACTAGTGCTAGATAATGCATGATTGAGCGAGAATTCTACCTAAATGTGCACCTAAAACTATGCTATAAATCGTGTTATCAACTAACCCCACCACGGTAGGCTGGTTATGTTTTGGCATAATTAGGTACAAGATCAATTCATGAATATGGAGATCAGGTGACCTAGTGAGAGTTCATGTTTCGGTTGAGCGTGGGTGGTCATGTGTTTTCTCTATGACTTGTTCCTAACTTTTGCGTTATGTCTTTTGGGTTAGTGAATTGTATTTCTAAAACCTATTGTTGTTGGCCTCAAGTTTAACCCAGATGTTGTGGTTGTTGTTTCTAGATCCTTTGAGTTCACATCATGGATGACGGTTGATTTTTATATCTTTATCTTGACAAGCTTTTATGCCCTTGTTTCTCTCTTTATATAGCCTAAAGGAATCCTTGTCCGGATTCTTCACGCTGTAGCGTTATCCTATTTTGAGGCGTTACAATTAGCATGTTCGTTCGTTAGTGCTAACGATCGTAACGGTCATTAATGTAAATATTAAATTGTAATGACCAAAATATGTGTTAACAACCTTATACATATATATGATGATTGAAATTAGTGTTAGACCAAAATTGACGATTGATATCAGTCAAACAATTACTTTTGTTCATATAAAATCACAAATTAAGCCATAAATAAAGTATATTGTTACCTAAAGTACAATTATAACTATTGTTAGTGAGTATTTTTGATCTAATTCAATGAAACTACCCTATGAACACTTAACATGGGCTTTAATCATGTACATTCATTATTTAATCTAAGGGATGTTAGAGGTTTTTACTCCCTACTGTAAGAAAGATTATCACCTTAACCTAACCATATATTTACATGTCTGTTGTGGTGATCTTAGTCTTGGATCTCTTTATTATTTGTTAATCTACTTTCTTGTCGAGTTATTCTCAAAATCTGTGATTCTTAATGAAGCAATACACAATATTTCTCTTTCCATTACTTCTATTGTGTTACAAAAGTTTACACACCAAGCCGATCGAATGAAGGTCCCTTGACCGATCGATTGACCTTTGGTTTGCGTTCTCGTTACTTTTGCTTTCTGTTTTACTTACTTGTGTGTGCATCTAGTGTCTAAGACCAATCAATAGTGACACCGTTCGATTGAGTGACACTTTTTTTTTCTTCTTTTTGTTATTTGTATATTTGTATTTGATAATAGTTTAGTTTATTTGTTTTGTGTTTCATTATTAATTTGTCAAATCAAAACATCGTCTTCCCTATGTTCGATCTTGACTCATTTACTACAATCGGGTCTGATAAATATTTACGATATTTGCGGCTCACATTTCAGCCCTCATCAAATTGGCGCCGATGTCAGGGAAGACTTTGATTTGTTTGATAGATTAATTTTGAAACCTTCTGTTGTTTTATATTTTCCATTTTAGATTGCAAACACGGTACAAAGCAGAAGAAGCTTAGGAAGGACCCTTTTCACGCCAAGCTTCGATCCGGAAAGACTCATGGGGAGCATCTGATTGAGGTTGAAGTGTTAACCTCATGTCTCGCAAATGCTTACAAGACCCGCTATAGTATAAACATTCAAGATCGAACACAAGGAAGGTGATGCATCACTTTGATGGATTAATTAAGAAACCAAAACTAAACAGTATGATAACTAAATAGTATGGTAAACAAACAATGATTTGTTTGATCAAAATATCTAATCTGACCGATCCATTTGATCCAAATATGTTTTTCCTATTTTGTTTGTTATAAATGTAAAATAAAATTTAGCATCTTTTGCCAAATCGGATAATAATTCGTGAAATTCGGTTGATCCGTTTGATCCATATTCTAAAATATGGAATATAAAAACGAATTTAGTCGGATCGGATAATTATCCTCGAATATTTTGGTGATATGTTTGATCGGAATGATTTTAGCCCAATGGATTTGATTGAAAATGACTTTAATCGGATTTGAATATCCGATTGATCCGTTTGATCCAAATATCTAATGTAAAATAAAGTTTATCATCTTTTGCCGAATCGATAATAATACGTGGATATTTGGTTGATCCGTTTGATCCAAATTATAAAATATGGTATCAAAAACGAATTTAGTTAGATCGGATAATTATCCACGAATATATGGGTTATATGTATGATCGGAATGATTTTAGCTTGATCCGTTTGATTGAAAATTACTTTAACCGGATTTGAATATCTTCGTTTGATCCAACTACCTAATCTGGCTTATCCAAATACCTGATATGGCTTATCCATTTGATCCATATATATTTTTCCTACTTTGTTTGTTATAAAGTGTTAGTCACTACTAATAATTGGTTGAATGGTAGTTAAATTATATAATGATTTTGCTATTTAGTTTATTATATTTTAATTTAATTTAATATTTATTTCATCAATTTTCATCCTTGAAAAGTCTGAAGCAGATTTACTGAAGTTGTCTGCAATGATTAGGTATATCATTTCTTAGTTTCAATGTTTTATGATTTTTTATGTTGAATTTTATTTAGGTAGAAGATGTTCAAAATATTGAGGTACGTTTTTTTTTAATGAGACTTATGATATTTATTATAAATCAAGAAATATTGAGGTATGTAATTTCAATAACTTGTGATGATTTATTGAATTTATGGATAGGTTGCTATTATTATCTCATGTATTCATTTGTTTTCATTATTTAAGACTTAAATTTCCTTTCTTATAAATAGACATAAAAATGATAATTTTGTATCTAGTTGATTAGTTTTTATTATTATGATGTTAACTATATTTTTTTTATAGGTACACCTATTTGGAGATTACTTGCCGTACAATGGATGCTACAATTTTTTGATCATATGAAAGATGATGTGACTTTTTGTAGAAATTTAAACTTAGAGTTACAAAGCACCGCTTGTATCAAACTTGAAGATGCAAAAAATATGTAACTTAAGCTTATGATTTTTTATTTGCTTTATCTCCAAATATTTATGAATTTGTACTTAACTTTGTCGATAAAAATACTTGTGTTTCAAACATGATTGATGACTTGGAGTTAACATTCTAATGAGATTGTAATTATTGATTTGTTGTTGAGGTGTAATTTGTATAATAAATGCATGCATTAAAATAGTCGATGTATGACTAACTTATTTTTTTATAAAACTTATTTCTAGGTAATTTTTTTCTATTCTTTCTTTTAATAAATCATGTAAATAATTATCAATATAACTCAAAAATATCAATGTAACCTAAATTATCCTATTTGTACGCATTATAATAGACGAGGTTATCGGGTCAATCAGTTCATTCGGATTGCGTTATTTCGAATCCTTTATTATTTTGGGTTAAATCAATTTTAATTGAATTGATTCTGGATATTCTCTTTTCTCAAAAAGTTTGGGATCATCTCGAATTTGTGTTCATGAGGTTGGATTCACGGGTCGGGTACATGTTTGACGGCTATAGTTATAAGGGCAAATTTGGTTAGTAGGCTATTTAGAGAAATAGTGATAGTAAGTAGGCTTTTTTGTTTTTCAATTAAGTAAATATACCCCTCTTTTTTTTTTTACCTTCAAACCTTCTCCATCCTCTTGTTTTCTTCTTTCTTCCAAATGCTTTTTAAAAACTGAATTTTTTTTTTATTTTCTTTTATTAATTTTTTTTGTCTTTTTTATTTTCTTTATTTTTTATTTATTTTGTAGAATGAAGAGTTTTTTCACACACCGGAATTATCACATACCGGAATTATCACATACCGGAATTTCCACATACCGGAATTTCACATGCCGGAATTTTCACATACCGGAATTATCACATACCGGATTTTCACATACCGGATTTTCACATACCGGAATTTCACATACCAGAATTTCACATACCGGACATTTACATACCGAAATTTACATACCGGAATGAATTTTTAATTGTCTAATATTTAATTTTGCAAATTTTAGGGGGCTCGTTGTAATTTTGCAATTTTTTTTTATTGTAATTTGCGTATATGATGACGGTTTGCAAAAATGGGTCCATCACCGTCTCTTTTGGTTTCCAAAAGACTTGTTCTTTTTCCCAGTTGACAATGACAAATTGACAAGACGTGGAGGAGTTGAGCATTATTTGAGTGGAGAATTATATGTTAAAATTGTCTCAAAATAAAAGTATTATGTAAACAAAAATAAATAGCGGACAGAAAGCACAAGGATCAAGTGTTGATTGTGCCGCTAGTTTTAATTCAGAAATTTCTGGTATGAACTTTTCGTATGAAATTTCTGGTATGAAAAATTCTGGTATGAAAAAATTCTAGTATGAAAAAAATTCTGGTATGAAAAAAATTCTGGTATGAACTTTTCGTATGATAATTTCTGGTATGAAATTTCTGGTATGAAAATTCTGGTATGAGAATTTCCGGTATGAGAAATTCAGTCCAGAAAATAAAAAAGAAAATAAAAAATAAATAAAAAAGGCAAGAAAAATAATAAAAGAAAACAAATTCAGTAATTAAAAATTAAAAATTATACTTATATAACAAATAACAAACATCATTTATTCTTTCTTTCCAATAGAAGGGTTAATAATTTTTACCTACTATTAAATGAAAGTGGTAAAAAATTTGGGGTACATTTTCTTAAACAAAAACTAAAAAAAGCCTAGTATGTCAAATTCTCCCTAGTTATAATACCTGTAGGGGTAACAGCCAATGCCTATTCCCTACCCAAGACGTGGACGAATGATCCTCTTTCAAACTGATTTTGGTTGCTTATCCTCGCTAGCCCTCCACCCTCAACGGACTCGAAGACTCAAACCCCCAACTACGATGGCAGCAAAACAGCTGCTATCAAATCCCAATTCAATCCAAATTCCAACTCCATCACTCCTCCCTCTCCCCTCATATCACAATCCCCATTCCAGTTTTCTCAATTTCAGAGCTGGCCGCCGCTTCCCATGGCGTCACGGACAAGGGCGAACGAAGTTGAAGCTGTGTAGATGTCTCCTCCAAGAAACACTAGTTGACCTATCTTCTTCTGGTGCAATGTTAATGGTGGGAGATGTAGGAAGTAGTACCTCTGGGTATTCTCCTGCAAGCTACTACACTTCCCTTGGCCTGTTCGTCATCTCTGTCCCTGGTCTATGGTCCCTCATCAAACGCTCTGTAAAATCCAAGGTCCTCTTTCTTCATTTTCTCTATTTCGCTAATAATTACGGTAAACGACTTGTAATTGAATTGTGTTGTTGATGGAGCTGGTAGCTTATAATCTTATATGGATAATGTTTAACATTATCGGAAAAAGCTCCAAATTATGGATAGTTTATACCAATGTTATGGATTTGAGATTGAAATTGTTACTGTTGTCTGCCGAATTTGCTTAATCTCAGATAGTTCAGAAGTCATTCGTTGGAGAAGAAAAGAAAGCTCCAAATCAGATAGCAGGGGAGATCTTATCCTTCTTCACTCGCAATAATTTTGCAGTCTCTGACCGAGGTGAAACCATAACGTAATCACCCACAATACTCATATAATGCATTTGCTGCTCCTTTCTCCTTTCATTCTTATGCATTTGCTGCTCCTTTTTCCTTTCATTCTTGGATTTGGGTTAAACTGGCCATTTTTTGCAGCTTTGAGGGTATAATGGCTCCTAGCCGAGGTCAAGCAGCTCTTCTCACGTTCTGCACTTGCATAAGCCTAGCTAGTGTTGCCCTCGTCCTAACCATCACTTTTCCGGACTTCGGCAACAACTGGTTCTGGATCACCGTCTTCAGTCCCCTAGCGTAAGCTCTCTTATCCGGATTCTTGAATGCCATCAATGCTGAAATTATTCGATTAGGATCGTGGTGAATTTGAGATGTGTTGTTTCATGGGATTCAGGGGAGCATATTACTGGAAACGAGCAGCCAGGAAAGAGCAGATCAAGGTGAAGATGATGGTCGGAGAAGATGGGGTGTTGTCGGAGATCGTTGTTCAAGGAGATGATCAGCAGGTGGAGCAAATGAGGAAGGAACTCCAGTTGAGTGAAAAGGGCATGGTGTATGTCAAAGGCATTTTTGAGAGATGAGATTTTTTTCTTTTTAGACAAACAAAACAAGATGGGTGACTAAGTTGAGTTGTTAATGCTTGATTTGGTCATTTTGGCCATCAGGGCAACTATAACATATAAAAAGCTACGAAGCGGATTTGCAACATATATTCGTTACATTTGCAGACAAAACTTTGGCCCACCCTATAGTAAACTAAAATACATCAGCAAAACTTTGACAGAATCATAAATCCATATTGTGCAACAACTCAAAACAACCAGTGCCAACCTTGGCAGGCAACCCAAGGCAAACTCTAGCAGACGGGTTCTCCAAATCATCCTTCTCGTTCCGAGTTGCAGCTTCGACTATGAACTTAGAAGCCGTTTCATAGCACATTCTAGCAAAAGGAGAAATCGACTCGGCTATGCCTCCAGCCCTGCTCATTGGCCTATAGTGGCCTGTATGGGTCATGAAATCTGCAACCAACATAAGGTGTCTCATATCGACTGACACACCATAGTGATTGAAAACTCGGAAGACCTCGGTTATGATTGTGGCTCGCGCTGCTTCTATTCCGTATGTCTTAAGAATAGCATCCACACTGTTGGAACTAATGTAGTTGACATCGAGGTCATCTTGTAACTCCCAGAATGCTAGAAAGTCCACTCCAGCTGTCTGAAGAGCTATGCGCGACACTTCGCCTTTCCTAAGCATCGGTATCCCCCCACTTTTTCTTTTTCCTGAATCATCGAGATGGATTTCTACTACTTTGCATTGGTCAATATCACCGGGACTCTTGATAGCAACCTTCTTTGCGGTTCTCTCTACAATCTAAATTGACGAAAACATAATATGATGAGTAATTTGTCTTGGGTAAGATGTAAAAGTGTAAACTGAAAAATGAGTACAAATTGACGAGGCATACATACCTGTGTGAGCATTATATGAGGATCGTCGACAGAAAATGCAAGATGAGCTTCGAAATTCCGTCCATCACATTCGACAAAGATAGCTCTGTCATTCTCTTTTTTTGATCTGGATTTTCTTTGCTTAGAAGATGGTTTGACCTTCTCCGGCGCCTTCAGTGGAGCAGAAGTTTTATCGTTTAGTTTATTGGTATTGCCTTGCTTTGAAGAAACATTATCATTGTCTTGTTCAGGCTCACTTTCTTCAGCCTCACTGTCATTTCCATCACCTGGGACATTATCGTCTGAAACATCTTCATCATCTATCTCATATGTATCTCGTTGCTTATGTTTCATTGCATCCAAGCCTAGATCATCAGCACCTTCCTCATTTGCATCATCATCATCATCACTGCCTGAATCGTTATTCTGCAATTTGCTCCCCTTGTCATCATCATTAGTGCCATCTGAAGCACCTGATACTGAGTCAGACTTGAAGTTTGCTATGCAATTAATCTTTGACAGCAATTGCATATGTCTCTCAATAGCATCCTCCAATTGCCGTATAAACACAGTTTCCAAGGTTTCTTTGCAGTCCTCCAGTGAAATGTCAGTGTGCGGAGGATAAGATTCAGGTCCATAAAGCTTCATCTGAAGCTTGCATAAGGTGAACATATCATGTTTTGAAATGGACAACGGCACAACACATACTTCGATATTCTCTATCAAGTCTGCAACAGATATCGTCCTCATCTTTGCTGCAAGCCGTTCTGCATCATCACTAGAAGACGATAATCACAATGATTAGCATCATTAAAATACATAAGAGCATCTAAACATAAGAGCGTCGTCACTAGAAGAAAATTAACACTCCGTCAGCCTGTAAAAGCCACTGTTGATATTTTTCAGCGTCTCAAAGTAGTAAGCAATGTCTTGTGCATTGAATCTTTTTCCTTTAAAAAAAAACTGAAAAATATGATGCTACTTTCCAAAAGTAGGCACAGATTATTTAGAGAGATACCCTCTATAACGAAAAACAGTGTAGCTACATGGATCATGAAAGATACAAGCAAAAAGTAAAAAGAGGACATCAACAGCATCCTACAAATTTAAAGCTTAAGCAATTGGCTCCAAAACTTCATTGAGTCAAATATATAAACCCGCTAGCTTTAAGTCCAACAGTCAAAAAAATGAAAAAATTAAAGCTTAATAGACTCCAAAACTTGATTGACTCACATATTTAAAACATGCTGCTTAAACTTGGGCCTTAAGCCCCTACTTCTATAACTCGGACCTTTCACTCCTCAATTTACATCTAAACCACGAAAATCCAAATTTTGCCTGTACAACTCATTTGCATCAGACTTACAAGGTTACAATTTGAATAATCTAATTATGCAACTAAGGATCAATAATACAGGATACTTGGATGCTATCAAATATACTCCAGCTCTAAACCATTAGAAGTTCAGTATCAGCCTTCTCCATTCACACCACATTCATCCATTTTGGAAATCTATGACAGATTGGCTGTTAACTGGAAGCAAGCATAGAGCTGTTAAGCACCAACTCTTGGAGCATATATTGGCTTGAATTTTGAGCATTGGGAGTGTAGTTTAGTAAAAGGCTTCAAATGTCTGAGATAAAAAAAAAATACGGGTTGAGATATGTTGTGTTATGATGAGGGGGTGCACTGTCAGGCTAAGAAAGTTTAGGAGGCGCCAATGGTATAGTTTAAGCCTACCAAAAGCATCTTATGGATCGATATAACGCAAGTAATGAAGGAAACAATATAACTACACCCATAAGAGTTGCTCAACTGAATATGATTACACTTGCATGTTAGACCTTGCTTCAGGAAAAAACTCCGTATCAAAAACCACAACTGAACCACTACAATGATAATTCAAAAGATATACCTGGATTTGTCGTTCAGCAAAGGGCATGTCATAGTTGGAGTCCTAATAACACTTGAAGCGGTCATTATAATCTCTTGTAAACGTGGAATACCCAATGTTACATTCATTTCTCCTCGGCCAGCATGATGGAAAGTGTTCAACCTGAAATTTAGTTGGTGGAAAGAGAAGGTTTTGAGTGCTGATTGAAAAAGTAGTATTCCATACTCACTTTCCTAATAAAACTAGAAGATAGAGTCTGGGAGAGAGAAAACCAGAACAAAAACAAAAACCAAGCTACTACTACCAAAGAGATATATAAGAAAAAACACAATCACTTCCATAAAGGCCACTAAAATTCAAACACAGCAATGTTAATGAAAGTAGGAACACATACGTCATCTGTGTTGATGGTTCACCGATTGATTGAGCAGCAAGAACCCCAACAGGTTCCCCTGGTTCTGCAAGGCTCAGAAAAAATTTGCTCTTTACCAATTCCATAAAACTTTTGTGCTCTTTCCGTCTAATGCCACATCTTGCTGCTTTTCTTTCATTCATCAAGAAACCATTAACTTTCTTGGCAAGCTCACTAGGATATTGATTATCTTCCAGAAACATTGAACTGCATGTAGCATCCGTCTTACCTAAAAGACTATTTTGAAGAATTTTCCTGTTCTGAAGACATCAAAGAACAAGGTATAAGTGAGTGCTTCAAAATCTGAATGGTGCTCTAAATATACTAGACATAGTTGATAGATAAAAATGTCTGATTCCAACCAGTGCCAAGGCTTCAAATTCTTGTATGAAATTTTTCTTATGGACATCAACTCCATCTTCACCGTAGTAAAACTGAACAATGGATCCATCGGCATCACGAACAGTGTAATCATAATGAACTCTGAGGGACTCGAGATTTTTTACTAAGCATCTTTGTAAGTATCCACTTCGAGATGTTTTGACAGCTGTATCCACCAGCCTATGAATAACAAGTTAGTCAAGTTAGACACTGGGAATGGGCAGCCTATTAGAATACAAGAGTTTGAGATGCAAGATGACATTGTCTAACAATCAATCTACAATTCCAATTACGTGATATGACCCTCGAACTTGGGCAGTCACTAACTAAAAGGTATATCTTCCAACAGAACTACACAAAATGGACCACTGACAATGGTTCCTCAAGGAGTATTATTATCAATTATTATGATAATTACATGAAGGCGGGCAGAGTATGTTAATCAATGTTCGAGACAAAAGGTGCAGGCATCTTATATTCCTACAAGCAACAATACAGATTAGAATGCTTGCTTCAACAGCTAGCAAAACAAGATGTCAAGAACAGAAGGTCAGCATTCATCACAAGATAAGAAAAAATTAAAGCATTAGGTTTCTACTCCTTTTAGTGTAAGGAAAAGGGTGTTGTGCATAAATTGATTCTTCATCAGCAGCTGCTTGGAGTAAAATTACAAAAACCAACAGCAGCTACGAGATTGGAGAAAAAGTTACAAAACTAACCCTTCACGACCAGCCATGCAATGAAAATAGAACTCTTGAGGGCGAAGACCCGATAGATACCGATCACCAATAAAGCCTCCGGCTCGAGATGAAGTATCCCAAGGAGGAAAGCATGGTAATGTCTTCCCAGAAACCATTCGAGGTACTCGTTTTCCTTCCAACTCTTGCTGACCCAACAAAAGTGAGATTTGTTGGAAGTTAAACTGCACAGAGAGAATAGCATCATGAAACCTAAGACAACTCAAACGTGAAAGCATCACAACATGACAAATTGATAAAGTATGCAAAGACAAGGATTTCAAGAAAATTAAGTTCTACAAAAATGAAACATTAATAAAATTGTGCTTCTAAAGTACAGAAGTTCAAGAGCCATAAATGTTACTCGATAAATGACCAGTAGGATGACTAAATAGCATATACTTGATTATCAATTATCAAGGTCATGTTGTCACTGTAATCAGAAGTCTGAAACAATAGCCAGCAACTAACCGTGCCTCCCTTTGCTCCAGACAGAGTCATCTGCGAGAGGCAGTTTTTCCGAAAAGGTTTAACCAGGCCACTAGGGAAGAGCTCCCCGAGAGCAGAGCTGCAAGAGTTGAGTTTATTGCGCATCATTGCATCCAGTAAGGCTACTGCTGAATCTCCATTATGAAGGATGGCCTTTTCAACCTCAATGGGCATATCTGTAGAGTCTACAGAAAAAGAAAAGAAAAAAAAAGAGAGAGGATGTAACAGGGGATTCCCTTGCGGAAAAAAAAAGAGAAGCAGAAGTAATGGCATATGTCTGGAGTCTACAGAAATAAAGAGGATTTTCAAAGCTAAGAATGTAACAGGAGATTCCTTTTGCAAAAAAAATAAACAAGAGCAGCAGAAGTAGTGGACAACACTAATCAGCAAAAGAACATTCGCACTTAAGCAGTAATTACCTGCATTCTCAGAGAATAAATATTTTAGTATAACTCTTGTGAAAATAAGTTTCAATATGGCTGTACAAAATATTATAAGTTCTAGAGCATACCAATTTGTTTTTCCTCTGACCCAACAAACTGCATATGAACCTCTTCTCCACAGGATTGACAATGCTTAAGCAGCTCCTTTCTCTTGTGTTCCTTATCTTGGAATAGCAGCAGATCGTCAACTCCGCAAGTAAACCCATGGAACTGGGAAAAGAGACACAACAGCAAAGTACGATTGACTAAGTAGTAAGAGCCATGCAACGATATGAACCAACAATCGTACAATATTATAGACCAACCTGCAAAAATGCTGTTAATACACGACTAAATATAGAAAGTAAAGTGCCTGCAACATTTGATCCAAACAGCTCCTGCACGGTATGAACCAAACCATACTTTCCAAACTGCTCCTTGTCAATAACCCCTTGCACCAACTCATTTTTATAGACAAAAACCATGTCTTCATCAATGTTCTCAGTAGGGTCCTCATTAGCTATCTTTTCCTTTGAGATCTGACCATCTTTCCTTTTAGAATCTTCCTTTCCAAAGTATCGACGTGCAAGCTTCGCACGCTTCTTAACAGTAAATGGCTCTCCTTGGGTTATATGATTTAAAATAGCAGTGATAACCTAAATATGAGAATAGGAACATACAAATTACAAAAAAATTAAGGAATGTGATAACTAGTGAGCAGAATATAAACAAAAGATATTTTAAAAAATTTATGAAGGTATATCCATTCTTCCAAAGCATAGAAAGTAATATTATGCCCCACAGTGATAAGTTGATCACCGACCTGTTTCCCTGTCCAAAGGGGCTGCGGTTTCAATATAGCAGGCGGAAGCGACAACAAAAAATCTTCAGTATCGATAACTGAAACTTTACGACCAGGCTTAATTTTAACATTCAGAGCCCCCGAACAGCTCATACCGGAGCTATAGAGAAGTTGATTAAACTCATCCCGTGTTAAAAAGGTATCCCTCTTTGTAAGAAGTACAGCACTCACGATATGATCCTGGAGAATGTCAAAGATAAATGCATGATTGGTGATTACATAAAGTTCCAGGGCAAATCAAGTCAACCAAGAAAAAGATACCTTAACAGAAAGAACAAACAAGTAAAAAGGAAAAGCAAACCTGGATCAGAGAACGTTTAGGATCTCCACGTGTTGGAACAATGTACTGATAATCAGCATTTACAATGTTGTAGGTTTCAGCACGTGAAACTTCGTCTTGTGGCAAATGCACATTTATTTCATCACCATCAAAATCAGCATTAAAAGAGCTGCAAATTTAGAAGAAATACTTGAAGTTATTGAGAGTGACAGAGTGTTATCAAGCTTCAGTGTGTCTAATTCTTTTAGGTAAAGAGTAAGGAAGACAAACTCGCAATTCACGTAATGCATGCGAACTGTCTTCTCTCCTGGCAGTACACGAACAAAAAACCCACAAATACTTGGCTTATGCAGTGTAGGCTGTCAATTCAAGTAAGAGGCCAATGATCAGACTTCATGGTATGGAAAATAGTTTTTCTTTTTATAGAAAGGAGGGACAAGTAATAGTATATGAAACTGCAATTGTATGAAATAAAGATCATGTCAGTGTAAGAGCAAACAAACTTTCTGATGTAGAATCTCTCTCAAGGATGTACAGAGAAGACCATTAGAGTTTTGAGAAGTTGAAACACAAAATAATGCAGGTGACAACAAAAATATGGAAGTTATGAATCACAAGTACAAATCATTCAAATTTTGGTGTACCTGACGATTAGCAAGCACAGCATCTCCATCACGTATGTGACGAAGGACAATTTTTCCTTCGACGTCGGCTTCTGTAACAGCTCCTCTAGAAGATAATAGTCTTCTGGCAATTGCAATCCTAGAGCTCTTCTTTACTAACAGCTTAGTAGCAGTAAATTTGTCAATATAAGTAGTTGCACCAGGATGATTTTCAGGGCCATTAATAACAGCATCCCGCAAGTTCATTGCATTCCAGGGAGTAACCCTCTGCGAAAATCAAATGAGAATATAATCAGAACAATAAAAAGAGAAACCTAAGACAACAAATAACCACAAAACAAGTACTCTACAGCTCCCATAAGGTTTCATCTAAGGAAAAAAATCGAGAACTGATGCTGAAAGATAACACAAGCTGTTGAACACACTGTAATATTTTAAGAATAATTGTATCTGCATTAGGCTAATGGTGAAGATGTGTAAGTGGTAAAGACTTCAATATATCTATTCAAGCTGATCATCTTAAGAGCTCACAAACCAATCCTGGAACTCCATTCCTGGTTAATGGTTTGGGTACGTTGAGGAACAAAAAAGAAATGGTTTGAAATCTAATAAATGTCACCACCACCAGCAATACCTCAAACTCGTCACCAGTCCAGACACTACCACCACTTCAATCTAATAAATATCCCCACCACCAACAATTCCATAATTTCAGAGAATTGACTGATCAAAATTATTAATTTTGTTATGTTTCAAAAGGGATAATTAGCAATACGCCTTGGATATTATTAGGGAGAAAGTAAGTCTATTATTTGTAGCTAGTAGTACTAGTTAGGGTAATTTCTCAAATACTTGAAGCCATTAAGCTATTAGTGAGTTAGTGGTATATGTTATATTATCAGTTTTTAGTTGGATTAAGCTATTTTGTTAAGTCTATAAAACGCCTTTTCACGCAGTTTCAAGAGAATTTTGAAATTAGTTTTATTTTGCACCATTTAAATCTTGAACTTTCTTAATTTTTCCAAACATTATAGCTACAAATCCTTTTTTTAACAAAAATCGAAGTAAAGTCAAAATGGGCAAGTAGCCAAGTATGATACTTCAGTAAAAGTTCACTTCTAGGTTGCAACTACAAACTTAAGAAAATATATTTGGATTCTTGAGTTCGTTTAGATTATCCCTGCGTTCACCACTACCTACATACCCCCCCCCCCCCC
>BSUD01000003.1:45357601-45479807 GCA_033239045.1 Fagopyrum esculentum
CCCCCCCCCCCCCCCACCACACACACACACACGCACGCACGCACACGGAAATCATTTTGGCTCTGACACTGCAGGTATCAAGATGAAATATCAGATACGAGGATCCAATTATTCAGAATTTCCGATCTCAGGTTTAAAAAAATATAATAGGTCCCAACCATACATAAGGTATCGGATTGGGTTCTCGATAAATCATAAGATATTCATTTTCAAAAATTCAAATAGTTTATATTAATCAAAAGAGCATACCTCCGGATAAGTCAACTTCAAAGCAAATGCAGGGGGGATGCCAATTTCGTTAACTGCTAAATATGGATCAGGAGATATAACAGACCGGCATGCATAATTAACTCTTTTCCCCATCATTTTCTGACGGAAAATGCCTTCTTTCTTTTCCAGCAATTGACATATGCCTGTCGAGCTACTTTGGCTTTGACCTAGAATACCAAATGCATAAAAAAAACAACTATGAACTTGCAAGCACGAGTAATGAAAAGAACTGCAACCAAAAGGTATAATAAATGGATGATCTGATACAGAGTACAGTTACATATAGCTACAGGTGAATGCAGAACTACAGAATCCAAAGTCAAATACAGTGTCAGAACTGCAACCAAAGCCTTATGTGATTTCATCGCCAATCTGATCGAGTTACACAACGAAGGAAACAGAATCACCTGTATCTATCACATGAGACGAAATCCCAACCACCAAGGAAAATAGGACATGGACCTACTCCACTTAAGTTTACTTCAACCGTAATGGAATATAAGAAACTATTCTCGTCTACTCTACATGAACTAACAGAAACTAACAATGAACAGAAAAAGCTCTTGAGTGGCAAAATGGACACACTTACCTGCAGCAGTCTTGGTATCAAAATAAACATTGACAGCTTGTTGAAGAGTGATCCAGCGAAACAGTACTGTTTGGTGGTCAACATTTCGCTCACGAGCATTACCAAGGGCTATATTGGACTCTACAATCTTGCCAAGTAACACAGTCTGTGGATGCTCCATCACCTAAAACAGTAATGGTAGTTGAGAGAGTTTTCAAAGTTGTCATCAAACTCAGCATTAGCCATGTCAAAAGTGGCATTGCTCTATCAACCATCATAACTTGTAATACATTTGTTTTAGCTTGAAAGGGAGTTCAATAAGCTAATACATAAATGGATAAACAGCTATTAGATTAGATAAAAAATATGGAATTGTTCAGAAGTTAAGTAACTTAGATCGACAAGGGAATTCAATGAGAGGGAACATGCCGCAATGGAAAGACAAACAGTGATTAAACTGTAAGTTACATTTTAGAATGTTATTAGTTTTAGAAGATAGTTGTAAATCACCAACTTAGGTATGTCCAAAATATTTGACAAAATGAAGCTATGGCTAGACATGCAAGTTGCAACTTTGCAAGAAAGTTCAGCCTCAGAGCACTTATTGTTTTTTAGTGTTACTTACACTTACAGAGTCACAGCTAAACAAGAACTTAATAAGGCTTCTTCACCTCAGACTCATGACCTCACTCACAACCAACCAATGAGAAACATATAATTTTGATAATCCATCCAAAAAGAACTAATCTGCAGCAGACTCGTACCATATAATAGCATAATAGCAACAACAAACTCGGGTGAAAAATCAAGAAACATAATTAGGGGAAGGTACTTACAGAGTCAGCTTGCTTGGCTGGGGGTCTGAATTTTATTGGAGGGACAGGAAGTCTCTTTAAGAAAAACATAGAATAACCAGCACTTTGTGTTTTTGTGTGTGCCTGCTGCTGAATATCGCAAATAAAGGAGCACAACTCGGCTTCATTTTCCCATAAATTTCTTAATAGCTCTCTCACCTGCAATTATGTAACGTTTAGGAAATGAATTCTTATTCTGGTTGGGTTGTATAGTAAACAGAATTGATACAATAGAAATCAACAGAGTAACCCCTTCCAGAGAAGAAAGTAGCATACTGTTGATGGCAACAATGAGCCTTGTAATTTCTTCTGTTCCAAATATTCAATTTGTGGATCTTCTACTTCATTCTTTCTTTTCTTACTTGCTTTTCCTTGCTTAGCACTAGATGAAGTCCCTTCTCCAATAGAAACATTGACTCCTCCATCAACTGAATTGTCATTATTCTCAACCTCTGACGCTGATTTATCATCATCTTCGTCGGCAAATCCTACACCTAACTTGTGCCCCTTGATGACATTAGCTCGGATGCTTTCATCTGTTATGCCACTCTACATACATGATCAAGGAAGATGTTGATAAAAAAATCATTGCCTTATTGTCACATTGATTCTACAAGGAAAAAGTAATATGATGTCTGGTTGTCTGTAATAACATTTCTAAAAACAAAATATAATTCCTTACATGTAGAAACATGTCTTATCAAAACGAAGGCCCTCTTCGACAAAACAAGCTTTTTGTATGATTACCGCTTTCTGAATAGTTTCTTAGGTAGTTGTTTTAGGAGTTTTGTAAAATATGAAAATCTACTCAATGTTCTAATCAAGTGTTCGTTTACAGTAGATTTTTAGAGTTAATTCACCAAAAGGAAAGAATTAAAGAATATAAATAACAGTAACGTGTGCTGCATTGAGGTAAAGAGAAGGTATGCTTGGAATGAATTTTAGAAATCAACTCAATAATCTACAGAGAAGCTATGGAAAGGAGCTATTCAAAATCTGCACAAAAAGCTCAGAAGATCGAATCTCCACAATAATCTAGTTATTGCCAAACACTCCAACTAGATCTTATTTTATTATCCCGTAAAATATCTTGCTGAACATCCCCCTAAGACTTGCACAACCCAAACATTTCCTTATAAAAGTTTCCTCCAGACTAATTTGAAAACTTCATGCCAAAGGAAAAGCAAAAAACACGAAATAAGTGCCCAACAGAGTAAGAAAACTACCATTATCCCGCCAAGAATAATAATAACAATCTCATCCAATAAAAGCATAATAGCACAAAGAAACCTTCCAATGACACAAAACCAAATCAAAAATATAACTGTGAGCTGCATAACGTTTATTTGGATTCTGCATCCAGACTGAACACAACCAGAAGAACGTATTTTTTCAGAGATGAAGTCAATTTTAGCTAGTAGCCAATGATGTTTGAAAAAATAACTAATGTTATAAAAATTAAACTTGAACAGAAGATGAGCAAGAAATGTACCATGTGAATCCATCCGAATGTTGGCTTCTTAAGATTTGGATTTTTTCCCCCACATCTCTTACACTTCTTAGAGTTAAACTTTAGAAATTCCTGCAACACAGACCGTGCTTCTTTGAGCTGAAGTGAAGTCCACTCTTGTTTTTGTGAACTGTCATTGCTATTCTCAGACAGTTCACTAATTGATGTATAGAGTGATGTCACGTCTTCCTGTTTGGCTCCAACAACATCTCCTTTTACTATGAGTTTAAGTCTCATAAGACATCTCTCCACCTGCAAGACAAGGGCACACAACAATTGATTTAGATTTTTTTCATTCAAAAAATAACTAATGACGATCAATTGTGTAATTGACAGAGATTTATAGAAGATGAGAGTAACGGATAAATGCACCTCCTCACTCTCTGATGTAAAATGAAGGCAATAGAAACATGTTCTCCGCAAAATGTTGACAAGCATACCGAACAACAATGGATTGTACACCACTGAGACAAGGTCAATATGTCCAAAGTGCCCAGGGCAATTATAATAGCGTTGCCCACAAGTTTTACAACTGCACCAAAAAATAATTTCCATTCAACTTGAAGGGTTTGATGATTTGATGACTATACCATAGAGCATGGGAAGTTCTTTAACAGACATATTAACCATATTCCCTGTCATCTTATGCATTACCAATCAAAATGATCTATATCCACATGACACAACCTTTAACACTGAGCATATAAATCTAGTGAAGATAAACCAACATCTAGGTAACAACTACCAAAGAATCCGATAAATGAATCAAACTATCATCAACTTTCTATCCATAATGTGAAGCATATATGCATTTGCAATTAACAAATGAATTTCAGTCACTCGAATGTTAAGAGGGGGGAATAAACTTTACTAACTTGGTGCTTTCATCCATTGGACCAAGTGCAGGGTCGTAAAGGCCTCCAGATATGGGCCCGCCAATAGGGTCGAGAAAAAGAGGACTTGTAATCTTCTTGAAACTCAATTTCTTCACTTCTTCATCTGTCATGAAACCAAACCTTACCCCCTCCACAGACTCGGTTGCAAACTGGATACCAATGAAGACAACAATTTGTTAACTAGATGAAAATAAATTGATAAGCAGTCAGGTAACAAGCCCGCCCATCACGAATATCAGTTCGTACGCAAATTTATGATCGAAATTTACATGACAAAAATCAAATTGCATATACGCGTCAATGCCATAAACCCACTAGGGTTTAAAACAAGGAGAGCGATAGTTACCTCCATATTGGTTTCTAGTAGCCGTCGGCGGTTCAAGAGCTAAAGCACCAGTAGTCGACAGGAAGAGGGGGAGCAGCTGCGAATCGACACGGAGAGGGAGCAAGAACCGAATGAGTCGGACTTGGCTTTGTGACACAAAACGGCCGACGGCGGTTGAAGGATTTTTGGAGGGTTTTAGTGAGAATAGATGTATATACTTTATGAATTTACAAAGACAGGATAAACCGGTTTTTGAAAATAAATTCCCGGTTTTCTTCACTATGGAACATACAAATACCTAGGGTGGGCATCGTATTTGGTATGGGACAAGATTGAAGTCATCTACTATTTTAGGTATTTTACATAGGACGGGTTGGGATGTGTGTTGTGTTTTTAGATTGAAACTTATTGGGCCTTATTCGGTTGGAAATGGGACGGGATGGGCCTAATTCCGTTTCTACATTAAGGGCTTGTTTACTAAGGGTCTGTTTACTTGTAGCTTATTTGTGTTTCATTTAGTTTATAAACCCTGAGTTTAATTTTTGTAGGTGTTTACTTAGGGATTGGTTTATTTCTATAGGGGTTTATATGGGTTTATAAACCACTCAAAAATAAACTTTTCAGACCAAGGTTATTTTTGCTTCCATGAGTTTATTTTTGTTTAAAACCCGATTTTGGCCTTGTGGTTTTCCATCTTGATATTATTTATTCATCCTTAGGTATTCAACGTTATTGTTCGGATTTTTTAGGGACATGAGAGTCTTTTGAAGAAAAATAAACCCAAAAAATAAACTCCTAGTAAACAACCTTATCTAATTTATTTATATAAACCCATCAAAAAATAAACCTGAAAATAAACTATAAACCCATATAAACTCATTTAGTTTATAAACCCGAAAATAAACTAATTTGCAAGTAAACAGGCCCTAAGGGTTTGAGTTTATTCGGGTTTATAAACTAACGAGTTTAAAAACCCAAATAAAAATAACCTCATCTTGAGAAGGTTATTTTTTACGGGTTTAAAAACCCAAATAAACTATCATTTAGTTTATAAACCCGCAAGGTAAACGGTTACACAAAATCAGCAAAGGTTTATAAACTATCATTTAGTTTATAAACCCGCAAGGTAAACGGTTACACAAAAATCAGCAAAGGTTTATAATCTATCATTTAGTTTATAAACCCGCAAGGTAAACACGCCCTAATTTGTTTATTGTGTTTAAATTTAACATTTTATCTACAAAATATCCGTATATAGCAAGCAAAGCTTTGACCATGTATTCGCAACTTACTTGTTAGGCGTTTCTCTAGAGTAGTATGGATAAAAACATTGACTTTGGGGCAACGTATTAATGAAATGGTGGAGCAACCAGCAAAATTTACAAATCTTAACAAATCTAAATAAATTTGGGTCATTTGTCAATTTTGACTTACAATGTGTTTTGTTTTAATAGAAAACACAACTATATAACGATATAAGTATATCACTAATGATTAAGGATTTTATATATATATTTATTATTTTAAATTAAAAAGTTTATTATATACGAGGTTGGACGGGTCTAGCATCAGGAAAAAGTAAGGTCCGTATCCCGTGTAACACCACAAATCCGCGGGACTCAGAGTGCCACATTGGGCTAGGACAATTGATCCTGACCCTAGCCTGACAACAAGTTTACTGGATCTTACAACAAGGCATAGGTAGATTAAAACCAAATACATAAAACTGTATAAAATACATCAAAAGGGTTTACAACAACAAAGCCGAGTACAAAACAACATCCATAAACATCAGATACAAAAGATCCCATATCCCATGCAACCCTAATGTACAAAAGTCCTCGGATGGTCACCCCATATGGCTCACTCTGCAGTCTTCCTAACCTGCAGGTCATCTACAACACGGTATACACCGTTAGCTACAATAATGAATAAGTATGAAGGTAATAGCACAAACACACATCCACATCTCATACATGCAATGCCACACACATTCATTTATTATCTTTCAACTACGTTATTTCATTACTAATTCAACTTATGTTGTAACACGAGGAGCCTCAAGAACCTCGTCCCATCCAACGTAACACAAGGGTTTTGCATGGGGGTGATCATCACTCGTCCCCCCTCTGAGATCATCTTCAGGGCACCTCCTCCTACCAGTAGGCAGAGGCAAGTGGTCACGACCCGTTATAATACACTTGGGTCATTTAATGTAAAAAATGGTCATCCTAGTCCGGTTTGGGTTATAAATGCACAATCATATGAACACACACAACCATCACAATCAAACAAACCCACAACGGAACGCTAAGTAAGTCCTATGGACTTACCTGTAATACTCGTAATCAATACCACGTCACAGCTTCCCCTTGGGGAAGTAATCAACGCTTGCAATAGCAAGGCACACAACATCACATACTGCAAGGGTTAGGAGACTCATCTCCATAACCATAAACAACCTACAACATCAAACTAAACCTCAAGATCATAACATGCTCACAAATGCATAAGGCATATCCTCAACATAAACACAAAGTGCCTAAGGCACATCTCTATCATACAACTCATCCTAACCAAGCTAGCCTAGCCAACATCTAAGCCAAGGCCAAAGGAAAGGAAGGAAGGAAACATACCGACAAGGTATGCCCTGAATGCACCAACAGAAGCAAAGAACTCAAGGCTGACTCAGTGAGGCGTAGGGGCGGCTCACTCCAGGCACAGGGGCGGTCCACAACAGGCGCAGGGGCGGCCAAGCTCAGGCGCAGGGGCGGCCGAGCTCAGGCGCAGGGGCGGCTGTCTATGCAGAAAGTTGGCCCCGACTTCTCTTCGATCTCTTTCTCGACTCTCTTCACTTCTTCATCATACCACAGCAACACACATACACATATACACATGTATGAACATCAGAATAGCCAGGAAAGGATCCACACAAGCTCAAGTTGTGATCCTAAGCTAGAAAAGGAAGAAAGAAGCAAAGAAGGAGAAGGAAAAAAGATGGGAATAGAAACCTTACCACAACAAACCCTAAGCAGCAACTAGGAGCAACCAACACACCTGACAACCTCAACACAACAACAGCAACTCTCAGCATCATTCTCATGATCATCCAAAGCCAAAAGTACAACCAAACTCTCAAAACTCTCTCACAAGATCAAGGAAGATCAAAGAAGAAGAAGAAGAAGAAGAAGAAGAAGAAGAAGAAGAAGAGCGTAAGGAGGATGAAGAAGCTGGAATGAGGTGAAGAAAACCCTCATCTGAAGGAATGGAAGGCTTATGAAGGAAGCCAGCCGCAAAGCACAAGTCAAAGGGTCAACGAAGGCGGCTGCAACCACACAGAGCCGCAAGGGCGGTCACTGTGAGGCGCAGGGGCGCCTAGCCGTAGGGCGGCCACCAGGGTCCAACAAAGGCTCACAAGGACTCAAGGCTCCTAAAGACTAAGGCTTTGACATCACACCCCCCTAAAAATAAGTTTCGACCCGAAACTTGCAAGATCCCAAATTCTCTCGGACCCATAAGTCGAGGTATAACTCTCTCTCTCAGATGTATCATCATAACCTATAACATTCTATAACCTCAAACGCAACATGGAGGAATCATCACTTCAGCACACCATCATCCACTCTAAACAAGGCCTAGAGGAAAATCATTTCTAGCCAAACACTAACCACATCACACTGACATGGAGGAAAGCCATCTCTAGCCAAAACATACACATAACACTACTACGCGGAGAAAAACCGTCTCCACTCACACTATGTCCATCAAAGATAGCATGGAGGAAAGAACCATCTCCAGCTAATCCTAACACACAACATAACATGGAGGAAAGACCATATCCAGATATACTTATCTCGTGCTAGCAAACGGGATCTAACAGATCATTAGTACATATCACATATGCACATAACATAGCATGCACTGACCAAGATGACACTAAGATCTACTCGTGGATCCTACTGGTGCATCTATCTCAGTGTAGAACTCTAGATAGTTCCTCCGAATACTATCCTCAGTCTTCCATGTAGCTTCATCAAGTCCTCGTCTAGACCACTGTATCCTCATCATAGGAATGTTCTTCGAATGCAGGCGTGTCACACCTCACTCTAGGACGGCAATAGGGTGCTCTACAAAGGTGTGGTCCGGCTCAACCACCAGATCATCATAACTCACAATGTGCCTCGAATATAGTATATACTCCCTCAACCGAGACACATGAAACACAGGGTGAACTCCCTCTAACCTCGGAGGCAATGCTAATCTATAGGCTGCCCTCCAAAATCTATCCAATATCTCGAAAGGACCGACATATCGGGGACTCAACTTCCCCTTTATGCCAAAACGTCTAACGCCTCCCGTCGGAGATACTCTCAACCAGACATGAGCTCCTACCCTGAACTCTAGGGGTCGACGCCTCCTATCTGCATACGACTTCTAGCTACTATGTGCATCTAGCATCCTCTCTCTGATCAGCGCTACTCGAGCCATATCATCCTGAATCTGCTCTAGCGCTATCCCACTGATACTGCTAGGTTCATCCCAACATAAAGGTGTACGACACCTACGTTCATATAGTGCCTCATAAGGAGCCATCCCAATAGATGCATGTCAGTTGTTTTTGTATGAGAACTCAACGAGTGGGAGGTAATCAGACCATCACTATCCCCAATCTAACACACAAGCTCGCAGCATGTCCTCTAAGGTCTGGATGATCCTCTCTGACTGACCATCTATTTGGGGTTGAAACGCAGTCGTGAAGTGTAGACTCGTCCCCAAAGCAATCTGAATCTACTACCAGAATCTCGAAGTAAACCGTCATCCACGATCAAAGACGATCGTCCTCTGTACCCTATGGAGTCTCACTATCTGTCTAGTGTACTCCTTAGCTAATCTGCTCACCGGTCACGTCTCTTTGATAAGGATAAAACGTGTCGTCTTCATCATCTTATCCACAATCACCCACATGGCATCAAAGCTCCTACTGACCCTCAACCCGGTCACGAAATTCATGGAGACATCCTCCCACTTCCAATGCGGTACTGGCAGTGGATGGAGCTCACCTCCAAGCCTGAAATGCTCTATCTTGACCTGCTGACAGGTCGCACACTAGGCCACAAATCTGTCTACGTCGGGCTTCAACCCTCCCCACCAATATGAGCGTCTCATATCATGGTACATCTTACTCGTACCTGGATGTACCGAGTAAGGTGTACAGTGAGCCTCCTGTAAGATCCGCTGTCTCAGCTCTACATTAGCGGGTGCACGGATACGGTCATGACGCCTCATATAACTCCATCTGCTCCAATGGAGAACTGTGGTGCCTCTCCACGAGACATCCTCTCTCTAATCCTCGCCAAGGTCGGGCAGGTCCCCTACTTCTGTTGGATCTCATCCAACAGACCAGGTAGAACCTCTAAAGCAAACAACTAGGCATCCTCATCAGGAAACTGGATATCCATCTCTAGCCAAGCTATATCCCTCTGAAGCTGAGGTTGTACAGTCACTCTGGAAATTGCCTTCTCTCGAGGCGTCTTCTTGCTCAAGGCGTCAGCTACCACATTCGCCTTGCCAAGATGATACAAAATCTCAAGGTCAAAGTCCTTGATCAAATCAAGTCATCGACGCTGGCGGTTATTCATTTCCCGCTGCGTGAAAATATACTTCAGACTCTTATGGTCTGTGAAGTTTTGACAAGTAGCACCATACAAGTAATGTCTCTAGATCTTCAAAGCATGAACTACCGCTGCCAACTCTAGATCATGAGTCAGGTAGTTCTCCTCATATGTCTTCAGCTGTCGAGACGCATATGCAATCACTTTGCCTCTCTATATCAACACACATCCCAAGCCTAGCTTGGATGCATCATTGTAAACCACGAAGTCATCAGAACCCTTTGGTTGTGCCAGGACAAGAGCAGAAGTCAAACACCTCTTCAACTCCTCGAAACTCTGAGCACACTGATCGGTCCATACAAATCTGGTAGTCTTCCTCAAAAGACTTGTCAATGAACGGGCAATCACAGAAAATCCCTCCATAAAGCGTCTGTAATAGCCGGCTAGGCCAAGAAAGCTACGCACTTCCTTGACGTTCGTCGGTGTCATCCATGCGGCAACAAACTCAATCTTCGTCGGGTCAACCATAATCCCGTCGTCGGCTACGATATGTCCAAGGAAAGCAACCTCAGACATCCATATCTCGCACTTAGAGAGCTTGACATACAACTCTCTATCCCTCAAAATCTGCAAAACTGTCCTCAAATGTCCAACATGCTCCTCTTTGCTACTAGAGTATACCTGAATGTCATCAATAAAGACTACCACAAACTGATCCAAGAAGTCGATGAAAATATTGTTCATCAACTCCATAAAAACTGTTGGGGCATTCGTCAGCCCAAATGGCATCACTACAAACTCGTAGTGTCCATAATGGGTACGAAATGTCGTCATGTGCACGTCCTGATCTCTCACCCTCAGCTGGTGATACCCTGAACGCAAGTCGATCCGGGAGAAAACTGTCGCTCCCTGAATCTAATCAAGTAGATCATCAATACGAGGCAGTGGATACCTGTTTTTGATGGTCACCTTGTTCAGCTCTCTGTAGTCTATACACATCTCAACGATCCGTCCTTCTTCCGCACGAAGAGGACAGTTGCACCCCTTGGTGATACGCTAGGGCGAACGAAGCCCTTCTCAGCCAACTCCTCGAGTTGCTTCTTCAGCTCCTACATCTCGACAGGTGCCATACGATATGGGGCCTTCGAGATGGGTCTCGTGCCAGGCTCCAACTCGATGCCAAAGTCTACGCTCCTCTGAGGCGGCAAACTAGATGGCTCTGCAAATACGTCTATAAACTCGCAAATCATTGGTATGTCCTCCAAAGCTGGGCTACCTCCTTCCTTCATGGCAGAACACCAGAAGGCATCACATCCCTGTGCTATCAGTCTAGCTGCTCGTACGACACTAATAACATATCCCGTCTTCCGAAGGTCCCAACCCCGGAAGACCTCTATCGGACCTACGTCAGTAGAAACTATAATAGTTCTCTTACCCACATCTAACACCGCACGGTGTCTATGCATCCAATCCATACCTAGGATGACTTCTTCATGCATCAAAGGCATGACTAAGAAGTCAACAAGCAACACACGCGTCCCTAAACGAAGGAGACAACTGCGTATCTCACGGGTACCTCGGACCCGACTACCATCAGGTAACCCTATGGTAAAAGGGGTCCCCTCTATGGTAGGTAAACTCAAACGCTCAACACATGCAGCAGAAATAAAAGAATGTGTAGCACCCGTATCAAATAAAACTCTAACAGGTAAACCATGTAACAAAATGGTACTTGTAGCAATTGGTGTTGGCTGCTCCTCAGCACTCCTCAGCTCAAAAATGCAACCTCGAACTCCTCGGGCATCACTAGTATCAATATCTCTACCTCTACCTCTACTCGGTCCTAGAGTTGATCCTTGAGTAGCAGGTGTGTCTAGGATTCTCTGTTGTCCCTGTGCCTAATGTTGAGGCGGTCTCTGTCCACCTCCTACTGCACTTGCAGGGGAAGAACCCTGTTGTGATGATGCCTTGCCATGATGGAAAAACGTAGCTCTATGTCTTGGCTTCCCACACGAGAAGCAAGTCAGTGGTGCTCTCGGGCACTCAACCCTCATATGCCCATAGGCCCCGCAGTTGTAACACTTCCGGCCTCTCTCAATCGTTTGTGCAGACACTGGACCACTCGAGCGGCCTTGAGACTTGCCTTGCCCGTACCCAGATGCTCCTACACCAGTCTGTCATGTGTGTTGTCGCTTCTCAGACCGTCATGTATGAGAAGTCCTCCTCTGGCTAGCTCTCTCTCTCATAAGCAAAGGCCCGATCTTGGTAATTTATCAATGAATCACAGTGGAATCCTGTCATGTACGAACGTGTGTTCTCCCTTAGACGACGGGAGAATTGATACACATGTTGGTCCTCATATGGTGCAGTTGGACCCAGCAATGCTAACTCAGCCTGGAAGCGGCGAATAGCATCTGTAATGGGTACATCCTCAAAACCCGCCTCCACGAAGTCCTGCAGCTTCTCCCTCCTCAATGAGGTCGGGCATAACTGTTCCCTCAGCAAATTCCTCATCTGATCATAGCTCGTAACTCGTGCTTGAACTGTCCAACACCACTGGTGTGCTAGGTCATGGAATAGAGAGTGGACTAGCTCTATCCGTCTGTCCTCAGGACACCTAATAGACTCTAAAGTTGAGTCTACGTGTCCGATCCATACCTCAGTATGTAACCCAATCTCTCCTGAGAATGGTGGTACTCCCTGCTGATGAAATGCCTTCAACTAGGTATCTAGTCGAGGCCCTCTAGTCTCCTCTACAACTCGAGCAACCTCAGTAGCATGTGCCGGCATAGCTGGCACCTGAGTAGCTCCATGGGATCTCTCAAATGATCCCTCATACCCTGGTAGATCTGGGCTCGTTTGCCTGCTATGATGGCCTCCTCAAAATGCCTAAGGTACTCTCTGAACTTTGGTCCTTCCATGGAGACACGATCTGAGTCTGACTGAGCTCGATGTGCCTGTTGTCTCTTGGACCCACCACTCCTTGTCGTTGGGACTACACTCTCAACAACCTCCTCAGAAGCCTCCTCCACCACAGGTGTATCAGCAGTGGAAGATGGTCCATGTCCTATCCCTCCTAGAGGAAGAGGTGGTCTACCTCTACCTCTGCCTACAACAACAGTAGCTCTAGTCCGAGCCATCTGTGGGGTATACACAACAAACGTATAAGGCTCTATATAAGCCATATGTCTATATATATATATATATATATATATATATATATATATATATACTGTCGAGATCCTTAGAAGGGTGACTACTTCTGTACACACTATCCCAAAACATTTGTACTCGCTTTAAAACCAAAACCTTTTCAAAAGTCAAACCCCTTTCGGGTTTTGTTTATTTATCCACTCTACCTTTATTGCAAATAGCAAGTGACATTGTTGTTAACCTAAGGCTCTGATACCAACTCTGTAATACCCCGAATCCGCGAGACTCGGAGTGCCACATTGTGCTAGGATTTCACAATGGATCCTGACCCTAGCCTGACAACAAGTTCACTGGATCTTACAACAAGGCACAGGTAGATTAAAACCAAATATATAAAATTGTATAAGATACATCAAAAGGGTTTACAACAACAAAGCCGAGTACAAAACAACATCCATAAACATCATATACAAAAGATCCCATATCCCACGCAACCCTAATGTACAAAAGTCCTCGGCTAGTCACCCCATCTGGCTTACTCTGCAGTCTTCCTAACCTGTAGGTCATCTACAACACGGTATACACCGTTAGCTACAATAATGAATAAGTATGAAGGTAATAGCACAAACACACATCCACATCTCATACATGCAATGCCACACACATTCATTTATTATCTTTCAATTACGTTATTCTATTACTAATTCAACTTATTTTGTAACACGATGAGCCTCAAGATCCTCGTCCCATCCAACGTAACACAAGGGTTTTGCATGGGGGTGATCATCACTCGTCCCCCCTATGAGATCATCTTTAGGGCACCTCCTCCTACCAGCAGGCGGAGACAAGTGGTCACGACCCGTTATAATACACTTGGTCCGTTTAATGTAATCAATGGTCATCCTAGTCCGGTTTAGGTTATAAATGCACAATCATATGAACACACACAACCATCACAATCAAACAAACCCACAACTGAACGCTAAATAAGTCCTATGGACTTACCTGTAATACTCGTAATCAATACCACGTCACAGCTTCCCCTTGGGGAAGTAATCAACGCTTGCAATAGCAAGGCACACAACATCACATACTACAAGGGTTAGGAGACTCGTCTCCATAACCATAACCAACCTACAACATCAAACTAAACCTCAAGATCATAACATGCTCACAAATGCCCAAGACATATCCTCAACATAAACACAAAGTGCCTAAGGCATATCTCTATCATACAACTCATCCTAACCAAGCTAGCCTGGCCAACATCTAAGCCAAGGCCAAAGGAAAGGAAGGAAGGAAACATACCGACAAGGTATGCCCTGAATGCACCAACAGAAGCAAAGAACTCAAGGCTGACTTAGTGAGGCGTAGGGGCGGCTCACTCCAAGCACAGGGGCGGTCCACAACAGGCGCAGGGGCGGCCAAGATCAAGCGCAGGGGGCGACTGTCTGTGCAGAAAGTTGGCCCCAACTTCTCTTTGATCTCGTTCTCGAATCTCTTCACTTCTTCATCATACCACAACAACACACATAGACATATACACATGTATGAACATCAGAATAGCCAGGAAATGATCCACACAAGCTCAACTTGTGATCCTAAGCTAGAAAAAGGAAGAAAGAAGCAAAGAAGGAGAAGGAAAGAAGATGGGAATAGAAACCTTACCACAACAAACTCTAAGCAGCAACTAGGAGCAACTAATACACCTGACAACCTCAGCACAACAACAACAACAACTCTCAACATCATCCTCATGATCATCCAAAGTCAAAAACTCTCTCACAAGATCAAGGAAGATCAAAGAAGAGAAGAGAAAGAAGAAGAAGAAGAAGAAGAAGAAGAAGAAGAAGAAGAAGAAGAAGAAGAAGAAGAAGAAGAGTGTAGGGAGGATGAAGAAGTTGGAATGAGGTGAAGAAACCCCTCATGTAAAGGAATGGAAGGCTTATGAAGAAAGCCAGCCGCAAAGCAGAAGTCAAAGGGTCAACGAAGGCGGCTGCAACCACATAGAGCCGCAGGGGCGGTCACTATGAGGCGCAGGGGCACCTAGCCGTAGGGGCGGCTGCTAGGGTCCAACAAAGGCTCACAAGGACTCAAGGCTCCTAAAGACTAAGGCTCTTACATCCCGTCCCGGATAGTTTTTGGCGGGAAGGATTCAGGACGGGATTTCTAGTTTTGGATGAAATTTCATCGGGATAGGGACAAGACCAAGATATGATTGGTATCTGTGGGATAAGTGTCTACCCCTACAAATAACCTTAACATCTTTTATCTATAATACATTATATGTTTGAGTAGTGGAATGCTATAGTACTGGGCTTTTTTGCCCCACTATCGGCCCAGTGGGCTAATCACCTACTTAATTGTAATTGTTGTGGTTGCTTATTAAAGTTTAAGAATGGGAGGCACTAACACCTGAATTAGAATGATCATCACCGTCGTCTTTAGCGTTGTGTAGCCCTAGATTACGATGCCTCTTTCCATGAGCTTCCACGCTTCTTCTTCCCGTGCCTTTTGGCTGCAAATTTGGCGAGCAATTAACACATAGTTATGGCGTGTTGATTCTGCAAATGTCACCGCCGGATTGTGCATTGTATCTAGATTTGGCTTTCCAATGGATTTGATTTAAATGCACCCACAAAGCTATTTCAAAGGGCCTCTGCTCCTCAATCGGGAATGGGAAATTGTTTGTCCTCAAAAGGCGTTAAATCGCTTCAAGCGGGAGGTTATGAGACCCGGCGTTATCTAGGAGGTCAAACGCCGTAGATTTTTTTGACAACAAGCAAGATGAGAAGAATCGCATGACTCGAGTTGCGGCCAAGTGTAACAATTGTAGAAAGTAGTTTCACTCGCAAAATTTTCATGTGGCTTGGATAATCACGATTCAGATTTTTGACAATAGTTTGATGTTTGGATTCCATTGATGTTGTTCTTTGTGTGTCAACATCTTCTTGAGACTATTTTGATGGGCTATCCTGCGTTACCCAAATCACCCCTTCGGCCTCTACGTCTTACTCTTACCCAACTTTCGTAATGCCAAATTTTGGGTTGCCATAGCTGGAGCTCAACGACAACCTCACCTACAACGACGTCGTTTTCTTCTCTGACTCAAATTCTCTTTCTCTCGCTTTCATGAATATGCTTGATCAAAACTTCACCCGACAATTTTGATGCTTTGTAGTGTTGACACTCATTCAGTTTTACTCACCCAAGTACAAAAGCTCCGGCCCACTTACGGGTATTTAGTTTAAACTTCATGTACTTCTATTTTTTAAAGGTTATACCCTAAATTCAATGTGGCCTTAATGTGAATTTTGCTTATCAATGAATGCTATCAGTTGGTTACAGAGAATCCACAATGGACATGTTCGACCCTCCGTTTGGAATTTAAGGTTTTTTGTGACCGTGGACACAATTCATCACCCCTCTTTTGTTTTTGTAAAGAGCATAGTTGGTGCCGATGTAGTCACCGGTGCTGATAATATATCTTTGAGGTTAGTAATTTTTGTGCTTTGCATACTTTTCTAAGCTCAAAAGCTTTTACACGTCTTTTTGGGATCCTACATGATGGAAAGTTTGTAGTCAATTATTATGCATTGCTTTATGTAGTGTCTTTGTGACAATATCATGTTGTTAATAAAGATGATGTTGAAATTAAGATGTTCTTGAGTTTGTGTATCTACATGCACGGATTTCATTTCTATAGTTGTATGTTTTATGTTATATCACAATTACTTTTGTTGTTGTTATATGTTTGCCAATTTGATGCACAAAAGTATTTAGCAGTATACTACTGTTAAATGTCTCATAATATGAATCCGTGCATGCAAATATCCTTAATACATTATATACTTCATGTTGATAGTAGACAACAATTTAATTTAGATGTTTGACATAGGCTCATTAGTTGTATATTTTAAATTAATACCAAATTCAGTTTACTATGTTGCAAGGCACTAATGGATAGATTTTGCCTTAATTTTGGATATTAGGACTGGGGCGGTGTCCCGTCTAAAACCGGTGACCTAATAATAGACAAAGAAGGCTTTGTTCCAAAGGTTATGGCATGTTATGTCATCATCATGGATTGATTTAGCACTTGTTTTTTACTTTGTCATTTTCTTACTATTCTTGTATACCACTAATCAGTGTGAACATATTCGGAACCCATACACTATAACGAAACAAAAAGAGAGATGGAATGAGGAAGATAGAAGGTACTGTCTTACAACCTTCCATGATTTGTTCAAGCTTGAGCAGATCTCTCCTCGGTTAACAGACTTATCAAGCCATCCTTGCTTTTCGAAAAATGACCTCCGCAAGGAAGAACTCCAATCTATAATGAAAGCCCTCAATGAAACCATCCAAGTACTTGAGATATGTAAGAAAGAGAAACTTGAAGGTAAGTTGCAGATACAAAGTGATCTATATTCGTTATCCGGGAAATTGGATTCGGTCTTCAAAGATTGTGCTTTACTGAGTTTGTAATCATCTAGACTCTACATGTAAATGCATTCACTTATCATCAAGAATGTAATTTGTCAATATAAAGTGATATTAAGTTGGACATGTAGAATTTCATTCAATTGCTTTTCAAATTATAATATTCAACCAAATTTCAAAGTTAAAAAGTTAAGCACCATAATTACATACACTTAAAAAACCTATGAAGCAAGTATTTCAAAAGACACCTGTAGCACATGCTAATCTGCCCATGACGTCATGTTCGACAAGCTTTCATTGTCTGTTACTTGGAGACCACAATTCCTTGGATCATCAACATATGCCTAAATAAAAGAATGGAGCACATAACATTGTATCATTGAGTAATGCAGATGGAAGAGAGCAACATTTGCTGAGAATCAAGTTGGGTACCAATGTAAAACTTTTTTCTTTGTTTTGTCATGTATCAATGTCATTATACGCGGTTTTCTTTATTTTATTTCTGTTCCTACCAAAAACCATGTAATCGGAAAAATTTGTACGACCTTGAACAAGAAATCATAACTAGACACGACACTGTTTTTTCCAATTAGTATAACCGTTTGCACTTAATAACTTACTACCGCACAAATCATCGTCCTACAGGGGGAAAAATACGCGCCGCCAAACCTAGTCTGTTAAAAAAGAAGCTTTTGATGTATCGTAATTTATCTTTTAGAATAAAAAATAAGAATCTACATATATGACAAAAAAACAAAAATAATATGAAATATCACATTAAATAAAAAAAACTACTCACATCCAAGTGATAGAAAAAGGGATCTTCGAAGTAAGATCTAGGTAAAAAACAAAAGACTATTTCGGTCAAGGTAAATTGGAAGGCTTAAGCCCAATACCCGAAAGTTTGGCCATTTGGAATTGTTTGTGTCTTTACCTAGTACTTATAAGTATTTTTTAATGTTGTGAAATTAGGGATTATTATAATAAGGATTGTCAGAAGGATCCATCTGTCTTTTTTATTTGTGAGAGGTTTAGTTATATGGCAAAACTTTGTTCAATGGAAGGTATCACGCCTTTATTATACAAACTCGTATTCTAGACCGGTGGCCTAAAAATTTATCCGACTACATAATTGATTAGTATTGATTATGAAAGCTCGGCGTTTATTTTTATGCAACTCTGAAAAATTTAGTGAATGATTATTTCAAGTGAAAACTTATTCCTAAAAGCGTTCAAGTTTGTACAAGGTCCGTTTCAATTTAAGGAACTTGTCACATTTATGTATGCGTTCCCGGTTTTATGTATATATGGTCATGTAGGAACCTCCTTTAAGGGAAGGAGTGACAACCTCTAAGAAGTGTTCAATTTAAATAAAGAAGACTCTTGATTTTGTCACTTCTCGTGTGTGGTTCTTAGGTGCACGATTATGCACCTTGTATTTGTGAAGACATTCGTGATCTTGCTCAGTGTGACCGTACACCCCTTCAAAATTACAAGGTACATGATCGTGTGTTACAAGCACACAATCGTGCACCCCTTTATTGTAATGAAAATGGTTGTGCTCCTAATACACGATTATGCATCCTTAATTGTTAGTTTGTATGCTTTTTTTGTTCATTCATTTAGATGAACAATAGTGAATAACTTATGAAAAATATAATATACCTCTTGAACAATTATATTTTTAAATTTTGAATAAAAAATAAAGAGATTCAACGTGTTCATTTGGCAGTGTAGGGTGGGAGGGAAGGCCTTTCAAGCAGGGTTCGAAACTCTAGAGTTGTGTAGCACATTGTTTTTATACATATATATATAATATGAACAAGCTGGATAATCGAGTTGTTCATTGGTGCATGACCGTGCACTTTATATGCATTATTGGTACAACATTCAAAATATGCACAATTGGTTTGTCTTCATAAACCCAAAAAGGTGCACAGTCAATGCGTTATGAGCCCACGACCATGCACCTAATAACCACCCGCAAGACATATGTCCAAATTGAGAGTGTTGATTATTTAAATCAAGTGCTTCTTAGAGGTTCTTACTCCTTACCGTAAGAAAGGTTATCACTTGAACATAACTTGAAAAAAAAATGAGAGTGCTGATTATTTTAAATCCAGCCTCATCAAATTGACGTCGTTGTTGGGAAAGACTTTGAATTGCATTGACTTATTAATTTTGAAGCTTGTCTTTTATTTTAATCCCTTTCTCTTTCTTATTTTTAGGTTTGTCTAATTTCATGATATTTTTTTAGCCATGGTTAGAATAAGATTGACCGCGGGAAGTCATGTCTTCCACTTTGTTCTAGGATTGACGAGTTTACGACTCTTTCTAAGGAAAATATGACAACTAACGATTTGGAAGTTTTTGTTCAAAGTCCTATACAAATTTTGGACTCATTCGAAAGCTTCTCGGTGAACATTGTCGAAGATAGCACATCTACACCAAACAAGACAACCCAACCACCTATACCAAAACAAGAGTCTCACTTCCAATATGCCTCATCCAACAAGACCCGTACTGAAGATTTCACTTTTCAGCCAACTGAAGAAGGTCAAGTCCATAATCAACTTTATCTACCATTGACAAAACTTCAACTAATACGGTCGCTTGGGAAAGAAGAAGGTTCGCCTTGAATGAGATAACAAGTAAGAATAAGTTCACAAGGGAAGGATAAACGTACGGGAGGTTTCTATCCTCATATACAAACAAGAGTAACCAAATCTAAGGATACAAGGTCCAAATATAAAAGAGGATGCAAGCTCTAAAGGAGGAAATCTTCAACACAAAGATGAGGGAGGGAAGCCTACAATGTCGTTGTTGCCGCCAAAGGAACATGGTAGAAAACCTCACTGAGCTGATTGACGGCACCATTGAGTCTCTCAGAGGGGATCCTTTTAGCTATGATGTTGCCTTCAAGAGGAACTTCAAGGCCCTCAAAAGAGCATGGAGGGGATGTGGCAGAGCACTCTTTGACACAATGAATATCAAGGACCCACCACCGAATTAGATGAATTGGGTCTAGCTAAAAGACCTTAAATAAGTCTTGATAAGGATTAAAACCTATACCATTTTGTAAAGTTTCTCCATACTTTTATCTTATCTATTATTTTCATAGAGGACAATGAAAGATTAAAGTATGGGGTGGTAAACAAAATGGTTTTCAAACGTTTTTAAAATCTTCCCTTATTTTTCAAAACCTTTATTTTTGTTTTCGAAAACTTTTTAAACTCAATTTGTCCGATTTGAGCACAAAAAAATAAAATTTTCAGCATACACATTTATGCTTATACACCTCTCTTGTTTGTATGGGGCAGGTCGTACAACCTCCTTGCTCGACTTCGCCTGATCTCGCTCCTATTCTTTGAGCATGCATATTTTGTTTTTGTGTAATCTTATTTTCCAAAAATGTGATTTATCTCTTTCTGATTCTAATACCGGTTGAAGATGCTCAATATCTCACTCTTCAACCTTGTCTATGTCATTGAGTTTTGAATATATTGATAAGCAAATTTGTTTCATGGCATTACCTTTGTTAGGTTTCTTTTAGCCTTATGCACACATTGTTTGTGTATTCTTTCTTATGAGTGTTCACCTATATGCTTTGACTATTTAGAACTTACGATTGACTCTCTTATGAAATTGCATGCTTGTTTCTGTACTTACATCTTATGAAAATGATTGAGACATGTCTTTGTTAAGATTTCTATTCCTTTTTACTACCATGTGCATAATTTTCATCTTATTGATCGTAGAAGTTTTACCGAAGTATAAACAACCTCCCCGCAAGGATACGATATCCGATTTAGTATAATCTGTAATATCCGGAATTTTTATTCCGTTTAATTCCATAGCAAATCGGATTTCGATCCGTTGATCCTTCTCGTTCTACCTAGTCATACACACTATCTCAAATTTCTATCATTTTATGTAACTTCACTTCACATAAAATGATAGAATTTTATATTAAACCCTAAATTTATTCCACTTATAGATCATGTCATTTGACAAGAACATGACGAGATCATGACAATGTCACCGACGAGTTTTGACAAGAACATGACGAGACCATGACAACGTCACGACGAGTTTTGACAAGACCATGACACATTATTGACAAGCCTTTTGCCTTTACCTCGGCCCAACTCTTGCCTTGCTTCAGCCTAGAATTTGCATTGTTCCAGCCCATCTCATGTCAGCCGTAGCCTCCTTTCTACAGCCGTGCAGCAACTCTCCATCCCATCCCAGGACATGCTCAGCCCATGAAGAAGCAGCCGGCCTCCTTCTCTCGTACCACGTCAGCCAGAAGATCTGCAAACGGCTGATATCCCTCTTAACTCCCACGTAATAAGATCCTCTTCATTTCCTTCCTTGTCCACGTTTTTGGCCACATTTCCTTCCTTCTGGCCACGTTTGGGATGAAGATCTTGTTGCGTGATTGGGATGAAGATCTCCTAGTAACGCCTATTGAAATCACGCAACAAGATCCTCTTCATTTCCTTCCATCCGGCCACGTTTCTACACACTTTCCTTCTACCTCGCTGCATACAGAAGATCCATCTGAAGGCAACCGTCTCAATTAAGCTCTTCACACAGCAAACAACCTAGCCTCCCTCGTGTGTCAAGAGTAGCAGCAACGATTAGGACTCCATCTGCGTGCACCCAGAAGATCGAATCTGAGCCCGTGCTTTTCCGTCCAGCCAGCTCCAGGAGACGACATATAAGTAATCTCGACACCTCTCTTCCTTCTAATCATATATGCAAAAGAATCTAATCCTAATCCTTGTTGTTTCTCTCTCTGCACCATCTGGATCGCGCCACAACTGTGAGTTTTGGTGCTGCCTGTTGTCACGTGGATCAGAAGAAGCGACGCCAGTTACTTCAAAGTGCACCAATCCAGCCAGAAATCAGATCGAGTCTTGCCCAAACGGTAAGTACAACAACCTTGGGAAGCCTTCTGTATAAATGTAACTAAAGGGCTGATTTATGATTGCATGTGTGTGTATTGATATCAATAGGACTTGAAGGGAAGAGTTGTGCTCACTGGATTGTTGGGGGAAGTAGAGGCTGCAAGGGCTCAAACCTGAGGTGTGTAGGAGACTCCAGAAACAAGCTAACCAGGTGTGACAATCGTAAATAAGATCCAATGATGTTTCCTGAATTTTTTGTTATTTCTAAAAACTGAGTGTTCCAATCATCTTTAAGCCTATCTTTCGATACCTTAGATTGAACATGCACCGTTCAATTTTTAGTATGTTATAAGCTTATATGCATAGAATGATGTATCAAAATTTGGAACTTATCCAACGGTTAGATTTAGATCTGTGAAAGTTCAAAGTGGACTAGTTAGGTTGTTTGTGAAATGATCTAGAAAAATGCTAAGTATAGAATTTCTGGTTTTGTGTTCAACTTTAGAGAACTTTGTAGAAGTAATGGTTGGACAGTTTTAATAAATTCTTGCTTCTATGAGTAGAATGCATATCATAGGAGAGCGAAAGATTTTATCGAAATTTTTATAAATTTATTCGAGCTTCATATATGGTGTCAAAGTGGGATCCTAGTGACTTTTTTAAGTAGGAAAATGTGTAATTTTCTAAGTTCTACCTAAACTCATTCTTAAGACTTAGAAATATGATACTTAGTCCCAAGTAAGAGTTTAAGCATGTATTAGGAGATTTTTGGAAGATTCGGGACCAAGGGTAAAATGGTCATTTTACCTTAGATGTGTATTGTAGTAGTTTCTCTTCGGATAAGATCTTACATCTTAGAAGTCTTAGACTTCTAAATACCTAGGAAATGTGTTGACCCACTTGCCTCCTTTGACAGGCAACTGAGTTTCTACAGTTACAGATCGAGTTGTGATTAAGAGAGTCGAGACTTGATTCAGGTAAGTCCTTTGGGCTTACTTAGCTAGCTTTCATATATGAGTGTGAATGATGATAGTGGTGTTTGAATGATGTGTGTATTAGTGTACTTCATAGTAATCATCGACCGACCTACATATCTGACCTAAGACTAACGGGCGGTGGCATTCTGCTCAGTTAGACCGAGGGTGCTGGGGGTTTCTTTAGGGACTAGTCCATACTTGGTTTGCGGGGATGCCACCGGCAGAGGTGTGCCAAACCATCACCAATTGGATAAGGAACGGAGGCAAGAAATCTTTAGATTTATCGTACCATAACTTTTAAAATGGGATGAAGTAAATCACCTAAGCTATCAGATAATAACCGGATTGTGTGCCAGCATGTTGAGTGTTTATAGTTCCTTATGTGTGTTTGCGCTATTTATTATTCTGCTTATATTTGATTAGTTAGCTAACTGTTTTATCGTTGTTTATACTTGCCACAAGTTAGAGCGTATGTCGAGTGATCTGGATGGTAGTGGTCAGCCGGGGTGTCGTACTTCTTAGGACGGGTTGCAGTCTTTTCTTTATGTTGGTCTTTCAGTTATGACGTTTTCATATTCTCAGATTGTGAGATATTATTATTACCGGTTATTAGTGTTTCTGGTCACATTTACGACATTGTTAAACATTTCATGATTTCTGGTTTTTCCTTATATGTGCCTTGTTGTAAGATCTAGTTAAGTTGTTGTCAAACTAAGGTCGGGACCCACTGTGAGATCCTAACCAGTAGCTCCCCGAGTTTTGAAAACTTGGGGTGTTACATAATCGAATATCGAATTCTCAGGGGCCACGTATGTATTGGTTGAAACAAATAAACATATATACTAAGCTTATGGGAAGGAAGTAAAGGCAAATAGGTTTGTAGCATCAGAAAACAACAAGCATAGAACAGTTGGTAACAAAGTACGAGGCGATATGAAATGGGTGAATGATCTAAGGAAATATGTATCATCACTACTATTAATCAACTAGTAACCACATATATGAATAAAATGAACTTCAATTAACAATTATGTAGGTAACCATCTAAAATAGCCTTTGACATAGACAAACAAAGACCGTGATTTCCAACTCGCGTAGCTCTCAATCTAATGGTTTAGCGAGTACATGAAAACCTATGAGCATTTAGCAATCCGGAAAAGGCCAAGAAAAATCTTTGCTTGTAGTCCTTTAGTTTAAAAAGGTATAAAGACCGGAATTTTCTACGATGATTAAAAATCTTTGAAGCTTAAATAAAACGCTACTCCCAAAACCAAGTTCTTTTCAATAAATCTAATAAAACAAACTTCGCTTTTGCCCCTTCACTTCTTTTGTCTAAACCAATTAAAAACACCACTTCTTTCGAAGTTAATTAAAAAGTGGAATAAACCACTTTGAAAAGAAACATAAAACCCGCTGATATTAATTCAGAAATTCACATATATAGTCACCATCGATCCATCATAAGGTTCAACAAACCCCTTAGATCGAAGGAGACTTAGCCAAGCATAGAGCATGGAGAGAAATCACATGAAAAGAAGAATCTTTGCATATAATAAAACTAAAAGCAAAAGAATAGCAAGACAAGTCTAACCTCTAACACGAACGTAAATACCTTGAAACCGTAACTAAAAGTATTTAAGAAGTATGGTAAATGATATCGAACCCTAGATGTCTAAGAGGGTATATGTTTAGGATAAGGCTTGGGATAACTGATACAGAAAAGCCCAACATAAATCTAGAAAATTATGTCCCGCGACAACACTATCGTTTCGGTGCAAATGGTCAAGTGAAACGGCCAGTATACGGTTGGTATACGGCCGTTTGGTGCTTGTAGAGTTGCCATCTGGGTCTTGGATCTTCACTTTCTCGTACCGCACTTTAAAGGAGTTGGGCTGGTCCAAACATCATCTAGAACATACAAGCAAAGGGCCATGGTAGCTGTGTGGCTGCCCGTAGGATGGACGTATCACCTATTGTTCCAACTCGTTTGGAAAGGCCATCTTGTGTAATGTTATGCTCCATAAGCAGTGTTTTTTTTGAGCTTCTCGAGCAGTCGTTCCTCAATCATTTGAGATTTTTCCTTGCGACGTATGACTTCATGGAAGATGGAACTCTTAAGCATCCTTGAGTGAATTTAGTGGTAAATAATACTTCATAATGATCCTTGAAAGTCTAAAATATGAAATAACCGGAAGTAGATACCCAAAATGTAACAGTCAAAAATCGAAGATGACCTAATCGAGAATTTTAAGGAATTAAATCCGTTTTAATACGAGATACCTCTCGAGGTAACTTGCTCCTAGATGATATTACAACCCGGTGTTATTTGGAGCATTTGGAAGCTTCAATTAATAAAAATGCAGTTGAGAGAAATGATCAGGACATCGGACATGTCCTAGATATGAAAAAACATAGAAAGGCAAAACGGCCAAAAGAGTCGCTATTTCGTTTCTTAGCGGCTAAGAAAGACGGCTTAGGAATACGCGTTTTTTGAAACAATTGCGGAATAATTATCCATACAATATTCCATATTTATTATTCCAATTTCGAGAAGTTTGGAGAAGGGGACTTAAACCGCTTTCGGATCGGTAAAAGGATATTATCGACCCCGCTGAAGGATAATTATTGTCTTCGCTATAAATAGCTGAAATATCGTTTATTAATTCATTTTCTTTCACGTTTCCTCGTAAAAGCTCTGATTTCTCTCAACCTTCAAACTCAGATCTACTCTTCGTTTCTAATCCGATTTCAAATCCGTTTGAGTTTTTGGATTCCTCTCTTCATTCTCTTCATTTTGGTACCGAGTTTCTACATTTCCGAGCAAGGGAAGGTCTGGTCGAGCATATATGATACTAGGGAGGTTCCGTCGCTCAGATTCCGGTGAATTTGATGGTGTCCGAGCGTAGCCTGCGTCGTTGTGATTCCGAATCTTCTTTCGGATCGTCAATCGGGTTAGTAACGAATAAGTTATGAATTTATTCGTTTTTCGTATTGCGATTTTGCCTAAATTGACCTTAGGCTTGCCAAAATGGATAATTGGAAATTCCATTATGCTCGTTACTTTATTCTGGTGATTATGGGTTGTTTGTTTGTTAAGATTTAATGACAGGTGGGTTCAGAAATTGCCTGCGGGCAAAACGTTGTTCTGACGAAATTTAATTAATTAATTAAAGGTTAATTAATTAAATTGGGATTCTAGAAAATGCTATAAGCTAATTAAATTCAAAGGAATGAATTTAACTGGTGGTTGAAGCGAGAAGTTTAATACGAGGAATATGATATTCTCAACAGGTGTTGTTGAAGGGTTCGGTTTAATTATAGCTTACTTCTTTGTGAGCGTATCCAAATACGAGAAAGGAGGATAGTCCGAGTGGAAAACGGACTCAATAGTTGGTTTGCGAGGTTTTATTGTTCTTACCTGCGAGGTAAGTGTATATGAATTACACTTGCTTAATATATGTTATGTATTTAATATGCCATGATTTTATGCATGCTTGTGTGTATATATCTGTTTGTTATGGTTGTATGCATGCTTATATGTATATGAGTGAGACGACGATGATGATGAATTGATATTCTTTATGAAAGCATGCATGAGGTACATGAGATGATAATGGAATGAATATGATGAAAGAATATGATGAAAGCATGAAATTGAGTTATGATATGAAAGTGATAATATAGGATGGTAATTGATTAATTAGCCCAACTGGGTCCCGCACGGGTTTTTGGGGGACGAGGTCGCTACCTGATCTACAGGGGGCCTCAGAGGTCGCTACCTGATCTACAGGGGGCCTCAAGATAAGAAAAATAGCCAAAGGTCGCTACCTGATCTACAGGGGGCCTCAAGATAAGAAAAATAGTCCAAGATCGCAACGTGATCTACAAGGGGTCTTAGGACAAGATGGCCGAGGTCGCTACCTGATCTACAGGGGCCTCAGAGGTCGCTACCTGATCTACAGGGGGCCTCAAGATAAGAAAAACAGTCAGAGGTCGCTACCTGATCTACAGGGGGCCTCAAGATAAGAAAAATAGTCCAAGATCGCAACCTGATCTACAGGGGGTCTTAGGACAAGATTGCTGAGGTTGCTACCTGATCTACAGGGGGCCTAGGACGCTATCGGGTTGGCCAACCGAAAAGAAAAAAAAAAGAAAGAAAGAAAGAAAAGAAATACGAAAGCAATGAGAAAATATATCGTACGATCAGTTGGGGCTAGTTAGTTAATTATCACCTATGCATCGATAAAATCGAGTCTAGCATGTTATATGTTATGTTATGATTATTTATATGTGATGAGATGATATGAGATGTTTATATGAGATGATATGTTTATATGTGATGTGTGATAACATGCTTGAATGTTTATGTGAAATGTGATGTGAATGGTTGTGGAATTATATGTGAATGTGGATATGCATGCATTGATCGACTTTGGAATGTGAGGAAGGGTATAGAGTGTCCTTTGGGGACGGGATATTAAAAACTTATATATATTGGGAGAGTGCGATTTGTATACCCTTACTGAGCGTGTGGCTCATTGTTGTTATATCCACATATTTCTCAGCTACTCAGACTCGGCCTGATCAAGGCAAGGACGTTGGACCCAACACCTGGATTTGAGATCATATCAGGTGGGCTGTTATGGGATGCTACCGCCTAGGATGTTTTGTGTGGTTTTAAACCGTTGTGTTTTGCTAAACTGAGTTTTATGACGTATGTTAGTATGTATATATGTTGTGAAAATGGTTGTAAGATAAAGTTTTAAAATTTTACGTTTTCCGCTTTTCCGCTTATTGCTTTAAATATGGTTAATTAACTGGTAATCAACTAGAAATGAAATAGGTGGGTCACACAAAACATAATATGAACGCATTCCGGGTTATAAGCATATATATTGCCAAGAGATGTGTAAAACAACATGGATAAGAGGGTAGAAAACACGTATGTTTTGATGCTATCAAAACACCTCATACTTAGCTCTTACTCATTCTCGAGTGAGTAATATGAAAATCAAAAGTTGTGTTTGTATAACAAGAGCATGCCTCAACTTAAAAATAATTAACCTTTCAAACCAAATCATCATAGTATCAATCACCTTTTAAGGGAATGAGAAAAGATAATTCCAAACCTTTCCAAACATCTCAAAGGATAAATTTGTTAAACTCATCTTACTAGAATGTGCTTAGGTTTATCGCTCAAGCTCAACAAAAGGACAAAGGTCTTACCATAAGCTTGTCAAGACGTTCTTAAACTCCACCACATGTCAAAGAAAAGCTCAAATAGATTATGTAAATCATGAGGTCTTATATAGGGTGTAACGGGATGATGGGCCAAGGAGTAGTGATGTTGGTAGACCAAAAGAGTAGGCAAAAGAGGCTAAATGATGTCCGGGGTTTTTGTTTCTTCTTTTTGGAACAATGAGATCGCTTCAATCATTCACCTTTCATTTAGGCTCATATACTCTTCTTTCTTAATTTATACTTCTTGTGCACACGCCATTCTTTTAAGAATGAGTGTCATCCCTTTTAGGGATAAACTAGAGTACCATTCTTCATAATAAACTCTTACTTGATATGTTGCAGGCTTTCTAGCAAGAACTTTTCGTCCTCTCCACTAGTTCTGAAAATGTCTTGGAAGTTTCATATGTTTTTCTAAACTTCAAAAACTCTTTCAATATATCACAAATCTTCTTCGGATCACCCCATACTTGTTTCTTTAAAATATTTTCTCACTTCTTAGTCTTGGGTAGGGTTTCATGCGGCAATATGGTTGTGAGGCTATTTTATAGAGCACCGAAGAGGGGGAATATATAGGCAGAAATTTAGCAAATAGAAGGAGATAACATATATGGGAGGAAAATGGATACACAAAGCTTATCAAAGAGGGCCTCAACCCTCTCTACATCAAATATAGAAATCTCAATGAGCATATAGTTTTGCAAAAGAGTCAATCACAAGTTCTAGAAAATGTAAGAAAATTGGAGATCACGCACAAAAAGGGAAAGAAAGGAAAAGTGCATATCTGAGGTTTAGAAAAATCTTACCAGGTGTTGCTTGGTTGGGTTTTTAATCAACGATTATGTCAAAAAAAAAAAACTCATGTACGTAGGCAATAGAAAAAAGTCAACATTTTAAAGCATCGTTGACCATAATGTTAAGCAACAATATCGAGTTTCATAAAACCGGTTTTAACGAGTTAACGCAAAAAAAAATCTGATCCATAAACGGTTTTCGTCAATTCATGCAAATAAGTAAGAAAGGTAGGCAAGCAAGGGATAAGAAGCATAAACAATGTAAAGTATATATTACAAATTTTAATTCAAGTGCAACATAATAATAGTTTAGTTATTACTCCTCGTGCTTGAAACAAATTGTGTCCTCACAGTTTCACAAAGTCATGAGAGATAATAGGCAAGAGATGCTCACGAGGTAAAAGAGGCGTCAGTAAGATCATATGCATCCATCGGTTTCCGCCTAATACTAGGAATGGCAATAGATGGATCGTTAATGCGTCTTTGTGGGCGTCCAATGCCATACTCAATGAGGCGATCATCAATGTTGCTTTAGGCAAAGGTTAAGCCACGTATATCTCTAGCATGGTCTGCCATGTAAGAATTGCAGGTGGTAAGGGTACAGTCAAAGCCATTGAGAGAGTCATTAGTGCTAGTGAGGCAGCCGTCAATGGAAGTCAACTGATGGACAAAGTCCGTGAACATGTAAGTTTTCCTCGTCTCCCAAGCCTGACGTGCAATAGTCTTTGAGGTTTGTCAAGCAACCCTGAGCGAGGACTCGATGATACTCCAAGTGTAGAACTGGTGCATGAAGTCTTGAGGGGTTGTAGAAGATGACTCATCATCTCTCAAAGGGTCGAATTGTGAGTTAGTGGGGGATGGTCACACTCAAAAGCGTATGTAGCTACCCGTCGGATAAAACCGTCCCTACCGCTATCACCACCACCATCGTCATCATCATCACCACCGGCTCCCTCATTGTCACCAACTGGCGGCCCTCATACTCAAATTTGATGAAGATATTGAGCCAGTTGTCCGGGTCTTGAATAAATGCATGAGGGTTGTACCTTAACATGTTACCCCGCACATTTACCCGGAGTTGACCATCAATGCGGGAGCATATGTTCATCTAGATCAAAGTCTCAAATCCGTGTATCCTAGGGTGAGGGTGAAGAGCAGTGAAGTAGGAGACGTTCAGGCCATATCTTTGCATTAGGCGAGGGAATAGGCCACCATGAACTATAGTACCAGTCGGGTGGTTCTTCTTCCCAAGAAGGTCTAAGCAGAAAAAGTAACCCATGTCCGGCTGAAATCCATGCAACAAACAGTAGGTGATGAACAAATCTTATGTTGTCATTGCACCGGTCAAGTCCTACATTGGGATCAGGCACGAGGAGAGGAGGAAGTGAACCATGCAAAAGAGCGGGTGGTAAATCCTAGAGGCCTTGACTGAGGATCCCCATATAGCATCATCACCTACAATACGAGGCCATAAATATATCGGGTCATATACCTCAGTGGGAAGCGTTTGTACTCTGCCCGGAGGGAAACTGTTCGCTCCAAAAGGTGTGTGCAAGCTTTAAAATTTATAACCCAAGAAGTATGTTTGAACAATATGCAAACCCGCAGTGTACGAATCAATTGTAATAATAGCAAAAATTTCAGGGGTCGAACACAAGGACTATGGTGAAACAAAGCACGGAATCAGGTTGTCAAATCTACAAATAACTACGAATTAAAGCAATCAAAGATGATATAAAGTCAGATAAAGGGAATGCGGATTCTAAGGATTAAAACATCTAGTAGTGGTTCCGACTCAAGATCTCAAAGGATAACGCGGACAAAGCTGAGGTTTGCAAAGGGAAGGTGTTTCTAAGGTGGGAATAGATCACCGGGTAAGTCTCACTACTCACTATCCCAAACCAAAGTTTCTATTACCGGGTAAGTCTCAAGGCACTAAGGAAAGAAACTATAATCTCAAGCCAACACACCACCCAAGGGAATAGAATTAACCTTTACTAGGTAAGTCTCAGAATAACTCACAAAAGGCACACTCATATCCCAATAAAGGATACACCTTTATTACCTACATTCAAGATCTTGGGTAAATAAACAAAGGAATCACCGCGTAAGTCTCATCCTAGGCTTGCATTGAACCAGGAAAGATGTAATAAGAATAGGATTTGGAAAACTTAAACTCTTAACTCAGATAAGGTTCATGAAAGGTTCACCTCGCTCAGTTATATTCCACCCCGGCCAGATGTTCAATGACTGACTGAGGTGTTCTACGGTTAAGGTAAAGACTCGAGCTTTCAGGGTCCTGCTGGGATTAAGATCACTCTATCATCGTCTTTCCCACAACTTTCAGTCAATCACCCTAGAATTGCATAAGAAACTTAGCCAACAATCATCATGATAACAATAATCAAATTAATAGGAAAGGAATCAATAATCGAACAAGAAAGCCTTAAGAAAAAGGTCTCAATAACTGAATCAAACAAGTAACAAATCAGCGTTCCTCAGTCACAATTCAGCAAAGACAACAAACCAAAAGAAATCTAAGAAAATCTTACAAACTCCTTCAAAATCCAACTCCAATTATGATTTCTTCCTTCCTTGAACTTCAATCCTTCAATACTTCCTTCAACTCTTCTTTCAAAACTTCAGAAAATCCCTCAATTGCTGGATGCTCTAAGCATGGTTGAATTGTAGAAAATCCAACCCTTTATATAAGAGAATTATCTTTCAAAGATAAGATATCTTAAAAAGATAATTTCCTATAAAATATATCTCTATCTCTTAAAATAAATCAGCCAAAAATAATATCTTTCTTCCATAAATCCAGCCAAAAACGTCTAAACCAGAATGTAGCTGACCGAGGTGAATCTCAACTGAATGTAGAATCTCTCGAATCTGGTCCAAAGTAAATCTTCTTAATCATTTCCATGCTCCCTGAGATCTTCTTAAAGCACCAGAATGTAGCTCCAATGACTCCTTAGCTCCATTTTGATGCAAAACGTGTCATTTTACCTACATTTACAACGAAATTAGGTGTAGACCTCGATTCCCGCAAAGGTAGATAAAACAACAATATAATCAATGAATATACATCGATACATGCAGATTATTGAAGATAAAACGTCTAAACCAATCCCAAAATATAGACTATAATACATGCTATCAGAAACCAAATAGGGCGCAAAGTCTTTGACGTTTGTCTGGTGGCACCGTCCCAAAAGTCGGTAGGTGACCCGGCCATTCTTGATGTGGCTGACAACATCTGTGTAGAAGGATGAGAGGAACTCCAATGTCGGCTCCACGTAGCTCAAAAAGGGTGTAGTCATATAATCCCAAAATCCGCCATTGTTGGCTAGCCATTTGAGGCCCCTTGAGTGTTTATTTCGTCGATCATTCGAAGATCGATGTATCTTGTTGGCTTAGCTTTAAGGGCCCGTAGTTGTACATGGACCCTTTTGTATTCGGCTACAATGACGCATTGTTCCTGTGAACCATTCAGGGTGCGGTGTGAAGGCATATTTACATGAAAACAAATATAAACAATTTATATAATGCAAATAGTTTACGGGGGAATGACAAAAACGAAAATTTTTGCCATAACTTCCCCTGTAAACTCTAAGTCTATCCAAAGCATTTCAATCAATCTGATGTATGTAAGAATCACAATCAAACATAATTGGACGTTAATAGCCCGAAAATGCTAAAACATAATGATCCAATTCTGATTAAGGCAATCTAGGGCCAGACAATCCCAAAACGCCGAATCGATTGAAAAAACACAAAGTAACGCTCAATAATCATAACAATGGATTATATAACAATAATCATCAAGAAATATACGAAGATCAATCACCCAAAACCGTAAAATTTTATCAAAATTCGGATTAGGGTACAACTCTCTCAATCTCCAAAAAAGCACAAAAACGAACCCTTTCATACGAAATGAGCATTGAATCTTATAAAATACATATAATAAGGTTTGATTTCATACCTGGATTGCAAAATATGGATTAAAAATGATAGATCTAGAAGAAGGGAGAGTCTCCGACCTACGGTTTTGCGAGAAAGGGAAGAGGGGAAAGTGAGGGGGGAGAGAGACGAAAACCTAGCTATTATCTCGATTTTTGAGCGAAATAGTCATGGAACGACCGTATGGCTAGTCATTGGGTGGCCGTATAGTGGCCGTTTTGAGGCCATTTCGGAGAGGAGCTACTTGCAACAATTTAACTTTTTCGAATATGATGATCCAAATGGTCAAAGGTCGTCTCAATGGCCATATAGGGCCGTTTGGTGGCCGCTAGGAGGTGATAGGTGATGAAATCACTATCTTATTTAGGTAGTTTAAGCATGTTTTTAGAGTCAATTGGTTGTATTTTGTTGTCAATTGTGTAAATCCAGCTGAAGAAGTGATCAATGAAGAAATACAAGGATTTAGCAACAATTGGAAGAAGAAGGAAAGCAAAGAGAAGTCCAAGATAAAGTCACTGTTGAAGAACCGCACACGTGGCGACATTGGCCCACACCTACGGTGACTTCAGCACCAAGGAGATCCTTGTCATTGCGACCGCAGTGACATTGAGCCGTGCTCGCGGTGACTTCACAACCAGGTTCTTGACCAGAGCCCCAACACATGCGCCAACGGCTTCAAAGCTCGTGTCACGCGCCCGCGACGACATTGAGCCGTGCTCGCGGTGACACCCCGCAACCGCGCCTTCACAACTTTGCCTTGGCAACCCTTTTGATTCCCGTCACATAGCCTCAATTTTGAACAGGCCAACTCTTCATATTCCCGCACCGCGGCATGCCAGAGCCGCCCCCGCGCCTCAACGATAGAAAGTGAAGAGTTGCAAACGTTTCCAAGTGCTGAGAAGACCCCGCGATTGTTTCATCCAAGTCGCGGTCGCGGTACCTTTGAAGATGAAATGTTTGTCCATAAATACAGTAATTCGCGCCCTGCGGCGCCCAGAGACCGCGCTTGCAGTGCCTAGAGACCGCGTGATAGGCGCCCAGAGAGAGAGGTGAATAAAATGAGTATTTAGAAGCTCATTACTGTGAAAAGGAGCTTGCTAAAACTTTTAAGAACTTTAAGGAGAGAGTTCATCTTCATGATTTTCATCCCTACTCTTTGACTATTGTTGACTTTCTTCATTCACCATCTTTGAATGTTGATTGTCTTGTGAATTAAAGAACTTCGAGTATCATTTATTCCTTGAATAATGATAATTAAAGAGAAAATTTATTTATACCAGGTGTTTGGTCAAAGAGAATATTTATAACATGATCATTGATAGTGGAAAAGTTGTAGTAATTTGGTGAGTCTTGATGTTATACAAAAATTACAACTCGCTACTATTAATCATTCTAGACCTCACAAGTTTTGGTGGATGAATGATTGTGGAGATTGAAAATAAAGAAATAGATCAATATCTCCTTGAAAATTGGAAATTATAAGGACATTATCCTATGTAATATTGCTCCTATGTAGGCTTTTCATATCCTACTAGGTCATCCATGTACGATATTAAAGTAGATCACAAAGGATGACCAACATGTATTGTTTCACCTTCCAAGGAAAAGAATTTGTGCTAAAACCCATGACTCCAGTTGAAGTTGCGGATTATTATGAAAAGAAGAAAAACACGGATACCAAAGAAGAAACCATAAAGCACGACCTAATGGTTATCCCAAGGGAAACTATGATAGTTCCAAACTTCATCATGAATCTTGAGGCTATACCACCAGCTAAGAATTGTACCTATGATGCCGCAACTTGTCCTTTATTTAAACTTGTGTTTAAATAATTAATTGGCATTCATGCATGACTTAGGATTATTAGAGGCTTTGATTGATAATTTCACTTACTCTATGATATCTATTGGAACATTTCATGGGCTCATATAGCATCTTTGTAGCTCTACGTTAAATTAGTACAAGTTGAATTTTTAGCCTTCTCTAATGGAATGAGTATGTTTATGCTTCATCTAGGTGTAACACCCCGAATCCGCGGGACTCGGGATACTACGGGCGGAGACCTCACAACGGGTCCCGACCCTTAGCCTGACAACAATTTCACCGGATCTTGCAACAAGACAAATAAAGGCCAAAACCGAAATACATTTTTATGCAATGTAATGAAACCCGAAAGCATACAAACAAAGACTTCAGCCGAGATACAAATCCAAAGACCAAACACCATACACGCGGCATACAAACACAATAAACGAAGAACAATACACACCCCGACTCCAACCAAAACCCACTCCTAAAATGACTGAACCCCGGTTGCCCACTCTTCCGGATCTCTCGGCCACGTTCTTAATGTGCAAGGAAATCCACAACAATCGGTATAAAATCGTTAGCTAATATACAAGGCATTAGAATCAAGGTGATGGCACAAACACACATAAATAATCATAAGCACACAACATACTCCAAAGCACACAAATCCGGTTTATTATCTTTTTATTATTAAGTCATATACCGTTCTAGTTCAACTACTTTTGTGACACGAGAATCTCCCGAAACTCGCCTCGGTCCCCACTTACCGGCAAGGAATGGTACTGATACATCCGACCGTCTACTTGCCCGAACTAGTCGCCAAGAACCTCCTAGCTCTCGCAAGAGCTAGGCAGTGATGTCACCGCCCGTTATCATACACTTGGGCCAAATAATATGAAGGTTGGTGGTCCTATTTCCGGTTTAATTGTTATAACATTAACAATAAATACACACTACCAAACACACATAGATGCTAATACAAGGAATACGAGCTAAGTAAGTCCGGAGACTTACCTCGTCCCAAACACTAACTCACGCAACACTCTCGCTTCCCTTGGGAAGAAGTCTACACCTGATCACAACAAGATATCTATATCAACAACTGGCTCAACTCAAGAAGTCTTAAACTTCTACACAATGACCTACGCAAGATCATTTGACTCTCATTCCAGGACCGCATCCTAGAATCCCTCATGCTCACGTCACACTCAATACAAGCTAGAAGTCCTTAGACTTCTAGACCCTATGATCTCACAAGATCATAACTCATAACACATACTAGGATAAACATGCCTAGTCCAAACAAACTCAACGGTAACAACACCATGCTAGAATAAGTCAATCCTAAGCTCCAAAATCACACAAGATCATACAACCCCAACCTCGAGCATCAGAACGCTCACAAGATCAACCATATAACTTAAAACCTTATAACAACCTCACAAGATAACAATACCACCCCAAGCTCATAACAACATCAATCCATCAAACAATATCAAAACCTTAAAACTTACCTAAGGGTCCACAACCACTACTTGACATTATCACTAGGTTATGCTAGATCAAACCTAGCATGGTACTAATACTAAACGTAACAAGATTGATGTAAGATCATAAGCTCAGGGGAGAGTGTAATAACCGGAATTTTGAGACTCCGTTAAACCTAATTTAACCGATTTTCGAAACGTCAATCTTAAATAAATAAATACATAAATTAAATTAAATAAAACGAGTGTTATTTCTATCATTTTATGTGACATTAATTCACATAAAATGACGAAACCTTGTAATCGGAAATAAAGTAAGCACCTTAAAATAAAAATAATAATAATTTAGATAATATGGAATTTAATTCCGTATTATATAACTTCCCGTACCTAACCTGAATCCGTGCGAGCAACGAGTTCCTAATTCCGTTCTAATAGGAGAGTAGGCCGAATGGCCCACTAGCAAGCCCACATATCCTATTCAGCCAGCCCATTTATTTAATTTATCCTAATTCCCCTATTAACCCTAATCCTAACCTAATTAGCCTAACTTATCCCACCTCCTGCCGTCTCCTGCTTCTCTCTCTTGCGACCGGAACAGACGACAGCAGTAGCCCTCTTCCGCTTCAACCGGAGACGCCGCCACCACTGCCCTCATCGACCTTCCTCGTTCGCCGGCGACTACAGGCCGCCAGGTGAGCCACCCTTCCCCTCTTCCTCCCCTGTTTCTGTTGCCGGTGTAACACGTGCTCCCTCCACAGCCGCGACTGTAGGCCTTAGCCGCCACACTAGAGCCACCGTGCAGCCTTCTCGTCGACCGCCAGACCCCACCGGAAGCCTGGTAAGCCCGCCGCCTCTCCCTCCTCGCCATTCTTCTTCTCAGCGTTAATATCGTTAACTCTCTGCGCTGCTCCTCTTCGGCCGACAGGAACCAACCGCACCGCCGCTCCCGACAATCCAGAGCATCGCTAACCGCCGACCGGAACACCAGCCCATCGCCCGCCGGACTACAGCCCCGGTAAGACCTCCTCCGGCTCTTCTTCCCCCTTGTACCTGCGGGTTTCGTTTGTTTTTGCGAGATAGTACACATATATATAACTGAGTATGAAATACGTATATAATTGAGTATGGAATACGTATATAAACTGAGATTGAGTACGTATATAGACAATAGATTGGAGGTGGTACGGTTATGCAGTAAAGTAGGTTAGTAAGGGTGGTTGTGTGAGCTTATATAGGGTTGTATATGCCGAGTATATAAATATACGTATATATATATATATATATATATATATATATATATATATATATATATATATATATATATATATATATATATATATATATATAAAATGAAATAAAAGTGTACATAAGTGATTTAAAGTTATACATGTAGATCGATATATATAAATCTACTCATATGAGTGTGAGTTGGGAAAATATCAAGTATGTAGCTATATATATATATATATATATATATATACCTAATGGTTACGGATTTAATATGAATGGAAGGAAAGGTTAGAGTATGTACCTACGTATACATACATTTAGAAGAGTAAAGTAATAATCGGGAGGTAAGGAGGGGTTTTGGTTCTTTGAGGAGTTCTAGAGTGTAACTTATAACCTTGTGTAACTATCAAAGGAAATTGATAGTTTTCTAAATTAAACTTCGAGAATTTACGATACCAAGGGTAAAATGGTCTTTTACCATAAGAGAGCTTTGTCCGTAATTCCTTCGCATGAGGTTGGACGTCGAGATGTGATTTTGATACACATGCCTTATTTGACAGGCGTTTGAGTTACCACGAGTACGAACTGTTTGAGACGTGTTAGAGTGTATTTTGACTCAGGTAAGTCCTTGCGACTTACTTAGCCAGTTTCTGGATATTAGTTGAGTGATAGTGGTTGTGTGTGCTATGTGCGTGTTTTAATAATAATAACTTGCTAGGACGACTGTTATTATTATGTTTAAGGCCCAAGTGTATGTATAACGGGCCGTGACATCACTGCCCAGCTTTGACAGGAGACTGGGAGGTTCTCTATACCCAGACCAAGCAGGTACAAGGTGAGATGCATCGGATCCATTCCTGATGGTTATAGGGGGCGGAGGCGAGGTTTGGGAATCCCTCGTGTCACAAAATAAGTATCATTAGCGTGAAAGAGTAACTCAACTCAAGATAATAAAATGGACTTGTTTGAAAGCATGATGGGTGTTTATATTTTTATGTGTGTGTGTATGTGCTACTATTATCCTTCTAATATTTAGATAACTAGCTAACGGTTCCTCTTGTTGTGTTTTTAGATTTACCGCAGGTTAGACCAGCAGCTGAGTGATCCGGAAGTAGTGGTCAGCCGGGTCTCCGTACTCCTTAGAGTGGGGGTTGGGGTTTTGTTTGTCTTTCTTTCTTTTGGTTAAGACAGTTGTTCGTTTCTTTTGTTTAAGTACTTTAGGCTGCTAGACCGTGTTGCATTCATTACCTTAAAAATACTATTTTATGAATTTCGGTTTTCTTTATTTGTGTCTTGTTGCAAGATCCTAGTAATATTGTTGTCAAACTGAGGTCGGGACCCATTGTGAGGTCCTAACCAGTAATGTCCCGAGTTCTGAGAATTCGGGGTGTTATAGAGAGGGTACTCACGTGAAGTCAAAAGACGGAAGACGATCTATGGATGTCGATATGGATTCGTCGGGAGGCTTTCGAACCTAGCACCAAACTAAACAAATTTAGCATAACGTTAAATTTGGACATACTAGATAGTATATATAAAATATAAGAATAACTCCCGTAATTCAAATCCAAGTTTAAAATCTTAAAAACACTTTCCGGACAATTTATACAACTTTAGAAACTTGGTCATAATCTACATTAAATCTTCGGGCCATAAATCCGAAATAAATCCAACAAAGGGCACAATAGTTAAATCATAAAAGTTGGGTCATAAACTGTAATAACAAATATGGCCAATATATGTAATTGATTTCCTATAGAGGGTATAAAAGAAACTTCCAAAAATATGGGTCCAAACTGCAATTATAAAAATATGGGTATATTTTGTAATATACCAAAATTAAGGGAGCCTGATTTAATTAAAGCAACGGGATCTCTCAAGCCCTGCAAATGAAGACGGCACTAGGAAAGAGCAGTGGCGGAGGCAGAAAAATTTTTTAGGGGGGCAAAAAAAATTGTTTAAGATATTTCGTATATTAACTTAAAACTTAAAAACTAAAATCTATATATTAAATAAAAATATACTAAAGTTTTCGTATTATAAATTAGAACTTTTATCGTATATATTTTTTATTTAGAGGGTAGTCAAATTAGTTTTATACATTTAGTTTATTTAATAAATAAATTGTCAAATAAATTAGGTAGTTGTTGATGAATTATTGTATTTGAAATTATATTACATTATATTAAATACAAGTGAAATATATAACAAAATTCAGTTAATCTCCATCGGAAATGTATGTCTGTTTTTTAAAATGAAAATATACAACAAGAAGGTTTGTTTTGTATATTAATTTTAAAGTTTTATTTTATAGATAAATTGTCAAATAAAATTAATTAATGTTTAATAAGCTAGTATATTAAAAATTATATTGTGTTGATTGCATTAATTAAGAGTTAATCTAAACCTCACCAAAAAAACACTCTTTTTCCTACGACAAGAAGGTTTGTTTTTTATATTAATTTTAAAGTCTTATTTTATAAATAAATTGTCAAATAAAATTAATTGATGTTTGATAAGCTAGTAGATTAAAACTTATATTGTGTTTTTGCATTAATTAAGAGTTAATCAATATTAAACCTCACAAAAAAAACACTCTTTTTCCTACTCCCAAGAGTCAAACCCTGCACTCCAGGTTCTTTTTCACTCCTTCTACAAAATGAGCTACTAGAGTTGTATGAACTATATCCATCTAAGGGGGATTTATCTCGTCGGAAGCAGGGGCAAAGTCCCCTCCGTTACCCCCTTGGATCCTCCACTGGGAAAGAGGGCACACAGTCCGCGTTGGCAGTGGCCGGCGGCGTCTCTAGGCCAGGCGCTAGGGCAGGCAAGACAGGGGCTTCTCCGGCATCGTTCCTGGCGGCACAACGTGGAGGCAGGTGACTCGCTCAGTCCGGCGAGTTCACTAGAGCGGGGAGGACTGTTTAGAGGCTCTAGCGGCGAGGGTGAAGGCGCTGGGAGGCTTCTCCAGCGTCTGGTGGCGTCTTCCGATGGTGGTGTGCGATGACGCATTTCCGGTGAAGAGTAGAGGCTTCGAAGAAACCAAGGGGGGAAGAGTCGGGGAGTTTGTTGCAGATGGGAGGCTTCCGGTGAGATTACGAGAGAAGGGGAATAGAGATGGAGCTCGAAGGTTACATAGAGGGAATCAAAGGCTTGAGGGTGGCTGTCTGGGAGCTGCAGGCTCGTAGAAGGGAGTGGTGGGGATGAGCAGGGAGAAGGAGGATATTGTTGTGTACAGAGGACATAGAAGGAGAAGAAGGGTGTAAGAGAGGTGAAGTTCTATAAAACAGAGAAGTGAGGGTGTAGGGTGGGCGGCAAGAGTAGGAATTGATGTATCCAAAGGGTCGGCTAAGGGTAGCAAGCGTAGGTTACACGGGAAGGGGTAGAGTGAGGGGTCTCACTCACCTACTGGGAAGAAAAGGGGGGAGAAAGAGAAAAGAAAAAAAGAAAAGAAAATAAAATAATAGAAAAGGCAAAAAATAGTAATCGAATAGACTCGATCAAAAGTATTCGGAACGGGCTTTCCGAATCGAAAAATTTTTCCGACTTATTCCAAAAAATTAAATAATACGGATATACGTGAACGTATTGAAAATATAAATACACTCGGAAAAGATATTTTACGTCGTAAAATACTTTAAAATTATATATATATATATATATATATATATATATATATATATATATATATATATAAAATCTAATCAAAATATCGATAGAAGTATGAATATAAATATCGAAACGCACTCAATAAACGGGGCGTTACACTAGGTACAACACATCATGACCACTACCCTCAGGCTAGAATAGCTAGGACAACTTGAACTCGAGGTCAAATCCTTTTAAAGGAGGGGTTGATATATGAGCATTTTCAAGACCAAGACCCACACCTCTTACGAGCAAAGAGAAGAAGCTAAAAGGAAGGAAAGAAGACATGATTACATAGAACTCAATAGAAGAACGAATGATTTCCATGTGATCAAGAAAAGGATGAAGATGGCGTATTAGAATAGAGCCCAATGCACAAAAAGATTTTACATGCATCAATATAGATGGACTCATACATATGCAATAAGGAGAAGGATACAAAGGAAGAAGCTACACCGCTTACACTCACTAATTATGGAAGACCCGGACCCACACTCACTTCCCCGGGCCATCCATGTGAGCATATAAAGAAGACCGGCCCTAGACCTATTTTGGAATAGGCCAACTATGCATACGAAGACTGGGATAAGCATGCAGGCTTATCCCCATGATCACCTCCCTCCGAATCGAGCTATTTATGCACGTGTTTCAGCTCAAGCATGCATACGTCTGTCTTGTGCAACCATGGGCCATGCAAGTGGCTAATTCGGGTCCGAGACGTTATATTTTCAACTCATAAAGACTTCTTTAATTATGGGTTAATTTTGCGCTTTTAGTTGTTATTTTTCAACTCATGTTTATTTTAGTTATTTTGCAAATAACTTAAGTCTTTTAATAGGGAAGCTTAAAGATAGATTAAGTAGATCATATCTTTCACAAGATGTTATTTGATTAATCCTAGAAGATCAAATCTTATTAGAAGATGGATCTTATCTTAGATAAGATAGATTTTACCCGGATCCTTTTCTTGTGGATTGCTCGAGCCTCCCCTTATATAGGATACTCAAGACTCTTGTGAATAATCCTATTCAGTATTAAACACATATTTTTTTGGTAGTTGCTTGTACAATCCTTTTTGCTTCGATGTGAAGTAGAGAGTGGTTGACGTCTCGTTTTCCCATATCTTGGACTTGTTTGAGTTGTTCGGCTTCTGACTACAAGTTGGCATCTTCTTTCTCAATTCACAAGCCATCTTCAATCCTTGATTGGTTGGTAGTCGTTCCAATAACGTTGATTGTAGTGGAAGAGTTCTACGACCGTTCTTTGATTGTGTGATATAGGGTTATATGTAACCTACCGTGCTCCAAGTCTTTTCTTAGGGTTTGACCTAATCTATCCATCTACCGATCCCCTTCATCCATTGAATCATACACCCATCCCACATAGCCTCATCTAAACCTCCCTCACCCATATTCAAGATATATATCGCGTTTGCTAGTTCCCTATAATAAGGATCGGAAGAGTCAATTGGTGTTAATAGATCGGGACTCACCACACGGATAACCCAGTATCACCAAGTGTGCCCAAGTTCAAACAAAATACAAAAGAGGGAATAACTTTACAAAACTCTTACAAAAAGACCCTCAAACTTTACAAAGTTTATAACCTGAACCAAACATGAATTATAAGAACCCAACAACTTTCCCTCTTAATTCAAGTTTGTGCACACAAAACAAAGAAAAAAAACACTTAAAATGCACACATGGGTTGTCCGTCATCGACCCCCCCCCCAACAAAGAACTATTCTAGTGCTTCGGAAGTCTATCCTTAATCCCACAACGGGAAGTGTACTTATAGCTTAGCAATTGATTAGTATCACCATTCATTTCAGTAGGTAAATCATATGTAATTCTCATTTTCGAATCTACATGACCAATGGTAAGCTTATCCTCTAAGTTTCCTCTTAATTCATTCCTTAGCACATTATTACTTAGTGTCAACCATTTTTGCATATTTGACTCCTTTAACATAGCAACCATAATAGCAAACTTCACAAATTAAAGGGCAAATAGTTTCTATCTAAATCATGCATTTTTTTTTATCAAAGTGAGCATGCTTTTCACCATCATACAAATATGTAGATATAGTAGATAAATAAGAACTTGAAGCATTTCATTCATACGAGCATGCATATCAACAATAAAGTTTTTAGATGAATCATCACATATAACAACAAATTTTGTATATTCAGGCATGTGAAACCTAAACTTATAATAATGCATTTCAGGAGATTTAGTTGAAATTAAACTTACCTCACCTAATTTGTGGGTTTGTATTATACCTTGATTGTACTTTCCATTTACAAGAACTTCTCCTTCATTGGCAACATTGATATGTTGAACGGGTGAGCTTTTTTTGGCTCTAGTTTTTGTTGTCCTAGGATATGTCATTTTTCAGCCATTACTGTAATACCTAGAAATTTAAATTCCGGTAAATCCTGAGTCAACTAAAATCTTGTCATTTTATGCGAAGAGTTAATCACATAAAATATTCTTTTCTCAACTTCTATGATTTTATGTGAAACTTAATCATATAAAATCATTCCTAAAACACTCTTGCAAGCCTTATAGTAATTGACCCATTTGACAAACCCATGAATAAGTTATGACAAGGCCATCCAGGCCCATTATGAAGCTGAGTTTGGCCTTTAAAACACTACCATCCGGGCCCGATAAGGAGTTGTTACAGCCAGCCCATACTCTCTCCCTCTCTCACGTAAACCCTAACGACCTCTCTCTTCCTTCTCTCGCTGTCACGTACCGGCGCTCTCCTCCCCTCTCTCGCACGTCCCTCCTCTTCACTCCAGGAACGCCGGCGATGCTTCTTCCTTTCCGGACGAACTACCACCGCCAGGGAGGACACCAGACCGCCCTCCTTCGTTTGCAGTCGAGCAACAGCGATGGCCTTCGTCTACAGTCGAGCAACAACGATGGGTTTCAGCCTTCTTTCGGTTCGCGCACATCACCGCCAAGGAGGACACCGAACCGCACCTATGTAAGGGAACCATGGGCGCGTCTTGCCCTAGCCGCTGGGGCGGTTGGGAACACAGAACCGGCACCTGAGATGGCTCGCTTTCCCTTCTGTCGACTCCAGCAGACCAAGGATACGGACGAAGCAGATCTGCTCAGCAGCAGCAGCCTTTGTGTCTTCTTCCTCATGCCTTCGAGCCTCGGAGTAGGGTAAGCTTATACCCTTCCTTCTTTGCACTTCCATCCACGATATTCATGCTTAACGAGTTACTTTTATGTCTTCTAAGCCTACCCGGACCAGCCTAAGAAGAGCAGTAAGGATAAAGGTCTTTTCTGAGTTTGCATGAAGTGAAGAACAGTCAACTTCGGCTCCAGTTTTGGGTAGGTTAGACTCCACCTTTACTGCTGATTTTCGGATATGTTTTAGTCGATATTGTATAGTATAACATACTAAAATTTGAGAGGAATCTGAGCTATGGTTTGAGAGTTATGGTGTTCCAAAGTTGACGCCAGTTTTTATATATGTGCTGAGTGTTGGGGAAAACAGCAGGTGATGCTGTTTTGTGAGATGGTTTTGAATAAGCTCTTGATCTCCGTTAGGCTTGAATTTTGGATATGATATAGTTGACATATTGTTGTAGAACATATTAAAATTTGGGAGGAATCCAGCGAGTGGTTTGGGATTTATGATTTTTCAAAGATTGAGTTGTAAGCAGCTTTTCTGTTGTGCTGAAATTTCTAAGTGTTGAGGAAAGGGGCTTGTGATGCAGTTTTGTGAGATAGTTTTAAATAGGCTTTTGATCTCCTTTGCGGCTGAATTTTGGATACATTATAGATAAGATTTTATAGTAGAACATGTCAAAATTTGGGATAAATCCAGCGAGTAGTTTAAGAGTTATGATTTTTTTTCAAAGTTAAGACAGTGTGTTGTTTGTTAAGTGTTGTAACCAACTTTAGAAATTTTTTTAGAAGTGATGCTTTAACAGTTTTAAGAAATTCTTTCACCTATGAGTAGATGGGATATCATAGAGGACCTAAGGAATTATTTCGGAAATTTTATAAATTTATTCAAGTTTTATATTTGAAGTCGAAGTTGGACCTTAATGACCTTTCGAAAAATAAGAAGAATGTGTAAATTGCCAGTTTGTAACCAAACTCATCTTTAGGAGTTAGAATATGACATTTTAGTCTCAAATAAGAGTTTAGACATAAATTATGGAATTTTTAGAAGTTTTGGGATCAAGGGTAAAATGGTCATTTTGCCATAAATTAATACTGTAATCAATTCCGTTCTATTAAGACCTGCTATCTTAGAAGTCTTAGACTTCTAATCACCTAGAAAGTGTGTTGACACACTTGCCTCCTTTGACAGGCCACTGAATTCCTACTGTACAGATCGATTTGCGAATTAGAAAGTCGAGATCTGATTCAGGTAAGTCCACGGACTTACTTAGCTGGCTTCTTGTATGAGTGTAATGTGTATGAGTGGTGTTTGTTAGTTATGATAAACAACGAAACCGGATTAGGCCGACTTTAGTATTTACGTAATTGACCCAAGTGTATGATAACGGGTCGTGACATCATCTGCTTAGCTCTTGCGAGAGTCTAGGAGGTTCCCTGCGACCAGCCCAGTCAGGTAGACGGTCAAATGCATTAGTACCATTCCGCGTTGGTAAACGGGGATAGGGGCGAGGTTTGGGAATCTCTCGTGTCACAAAATAAGTATCATTAGTAATAACCTATCACCTAATTAAAGATAATAAAAGGATTGAGTGTTGCATGTTGATTGTGTATGTTGTGTGTTTGTGCTTTTACCTTTATCCTTATGCATAGAATGTTAGCTAACGGTTTTATACCGCTTGTAGATGCCTTGCAGGTTAAGACAGTTGTAGAGAGATCCAGAGGAAATGGTTAGCCGGGTCCACGTACTCATTTAGTTGGGGACGGGAATGTCTTCTGTTCTTCATATGCGTCGTTTTAGTATTTTTTCTTGTAAGGCTGATACATTCTCCATGTATATATTGTTTAAAGTTTTCAAATGTTTTAAATACTTTTGTGCCTTGTTGTAAGATCCAAGTAAAATTGTTGTCAACTAAGGTCGGGACCCATTGTGAGGTCCTAACCAGTAGCTCCCCGAGTTCTCAGAATTTGGGGTGTTACAATTACCTCCACCAATTCTAGCCTAGTTGAATTGGTTTCTGCACCTTTTTCTATGTAGCTTTATGTAGTACTTTTTAGCATACTTGGATTTATTTTGTCTAGGAATCTCAAGTAAACATGTTAGTTCCCCTTTATATTGATCTGAATTGTTTCTCATGTCATGAGCATTAAGCATATGAAAGGTTATAACTTGGTACAACCGTACAACCCTTCTTTCTTAATACCCTGTATAAGGGTTTTGCTGTTTTTGGTGACAACCCTTATACCTTGGTAAGAACTTATCATACAATTCAGACCATCTAAAGTAATTTTAGAAATCAGATTCTTCTTCAAGTTCGAACTCCCTAACTTTGATGTATCCTAACCTTCACATAATGTATTTTTAGAGGCACGTTCCCTATACCTTTATAATCTAAGCAAGTATGATCTCCTAACATGACACTGTCACCATTAAATTCATGTAAAGATTTCAAACAAAAATTTATAAGGCGTAATATGCACAAAACTCCGAAATCAAGTATCTAGAAATCAAACTCATACTTAGTATCCAACATAGGAATTTCAGCAGGATAATTCACTTTAAAATTTTCGTTATTCTTTTCATCGGCTTTCATTTGCTTACACTACCTTTTCAGATGACCAGTCTTACTAAAATAATAGCATTTTTTTGTCTTTAACATAAGAATTCCATTTTATTTTGTCCATATTCCGACTTTTGGATTTCTTCTCAGCATTTAACACATAACTAGTTTTCACAGGCACATGTTTAGTCTTAGTTTTTTACTTAAACACTTTAAGAATTTCATTTTTCTTAATAATAGATTTGGCTATCTTAAAATTAGTCAACTTATCTCTACTAACCTGAATGTCATCTTTTAAGGTATCAAACTCGGAAGGTAGATAAATCAACAACAAAACAACTTGGTGGGCATCAACTACATTATCACCACATATTTCCAACTCTTGTTTGATCCTCAAAAATCTATCAAGATTATCAATTAAGATTTCTTTACATCCGTATTTACAGTAAACAAATGACACAATAAATAAATTCTAATAGGAAGAGATTTTACCAAGAATAACTCTTCTATAGCTTTCCATGGTGACTTGGATCCTTCTTATCCACTAGTTGTCTAAAAACTTCAACTGACAACCAATGAGGGTTTTGCTGTGAGCTTATTCATCCATTTCAACTTTTTGTGCATATGTAGCACCATCTGCATTGTTTCCTTTTACGGCATTCCAACATATTTCCTTTATTAAGATGGTCTTCATCTTTAGTTGCCACATAGCAAAATAAGTGGTACCATCATATGACTTGATCTTTGCATAATTTTCTACCATCAAAGCAAAGAACTTCGGTAGCAACAGAATTCACAATAGCAAAAAATAGAACAATATCAGGTTACAAGACTCGCCATCTTATAACCCAAAAACGCAGGAAACTAGAGAATCAAAAATGCATAGGGTTTGTTGGGTTACCTATAGCTTATTGGTATTAAGGAGTTTATGTGATTGAAATTTATGGATATCCTTCAACTAGGTAATGTTAGATTATGTGTTTATGGGGGGTTGTCAAAGTCCGATACAGACGGACCGGTAGAGTGGGGGTCGTGTGCATACGAGCGCACATGCGCATTAGGCCCAAGCTCAGCACATAAACCCGGCGAGGTTTCATCCTAAAACCAATTGACAATAGGAGCTATAGTCCACCGACCTTATATACTAGGCTCGGAGTGTCCCCATCTTTCGACGTAGGACTTTATTATCTCCAACAGGGGTTGAAGAGTAGTTTATATAAACTAGTACTACCAGCCGAATGCAACCATAATATATACAACATAATAACAAAACTGTTACAATTATGAACAAATGCTCTGGTACCAATTTGTTGTTTTGAAATAAGGTTTATATGCGTTTTTTGGTCAAGATATATGCAAGATTCATCAAGAACATGAACATATCTAGAACGATGGGTTCTTAATGCTCAAACACGAGATTGGCCTCAACATAGACCCGGTGTGCACTGATTTATAAAACCAAAACAAGAAGAACAAAGTACAAAACCACAAATTCTTAGCTCGGACGACGGCCTTTTCGATCTTCTTCGATCGAATGCTCTCTTTCCGATGGGTCTCTCGATCTCTGTTGGAATTCTCTCCTGGTTTCTTTCTTTCTCTTCTTCAGTCGTGTTCTTTGTCTTCACTCTCTTTTTGTCTGTGTAATGAACAGTAACATGTCCGACCAAAATGCCGTCTCTTTCTTTACCTTTCATTGCAACTTGTTGTTTCGGCTAAAATATCCAAAACTTGTATCTCTAAACAAAAGGAAAGGCCCAAAACTTATCTTTTAAATCTGTAACCCAAAGCTCTTCCGGCCAAAGCCTGCCCAAGTCCAAACAAAATACAAAAGAGGAAATAACTTTACATTTATTTATATAAAAGACCTTCAAACTTTAGAAAGTTTATAAAACGGATCAAACTTGAATCATAAGAACCAACAAAAAGGTTGTATTTTATAAACACAAGTAGTTGGTTTGACATTTTCCACAAATTATACCACAACTTGTTTTGAGTTTCATACTATTATTTATAAAGTTGGTGTTTTTTTAAGTTTGACAATAATTTGTGTTCATAGCTTTTGGGTATAAATTAGGTCCCATTTTACACATGGGTTTAAGAATTGGTCAAATACATAAATAATCTCCAAATTTTAGTACATAATAATGGAGTTGGTATGTGGTAGGTGCCACTGCTTTGCTTTGCTTCAACCTTTTAATTTTAATACTAACCTAGAATTAATGGACTTCATTTTTGAATTATCAATATAGAATTAATGGGATTCGTATCATATATTTTTAGTGTTATTCATATTTGTAATCTCATCTTCTCATAATTTAGATTATATTCAAATACTTATCTAATATTTGGAATTTAACATGATAAATTAACCTCCAAATCTCTGAATAGCAATTCATACTTTATTTGACAGTGAAGTATTTGACTTAAAATTTGACAGACATAACACATTTAAGTGTAGGATGCATGTGCCCTACAAGCTACAACAAAAGGGCCAAAAAGCCTACTGCATACTTGTTAATCATATTGTCCACAATCCAATGAACCTAAAATCAAATTAAAAGAAAAAAAAGCCTCAAAATCATTTTAGAGATAAAAAATAATCTAGGTCCGTACTATTTAAAGGAAATTAAGTTTAAATTCTAATCAAAATTATTTTTTCATACGATGTAACTTAGATTATTTTGGGATTATAAGTTTTCAAAAATAATTCACATTCAACAAGCATGGCCTTAATTGTCTCTTATTGTATTATGCTATCTAAATAAGTTGACGGATCATTTGTAAAAGGTGGATGTTGATACGATTCGTGACATGCTCATCGAGTCTTCCATGATAAATTTGCATCTTCTCAATAAAATTAATATTCATGTTGTTGTGGTTGGATCTGAAAACACACGAACACAACTTTCGCAGGTTTACGACTTTAAAGTTTGCACGAAAATCTAAATTTAATGAAAACATGCTCGAAAATGTCCGACAAGATGCCAACTGAAAACCTACGGGTTTATTATTTGAGCAAGATTCATTATCCGACCCGTCCTCCACCTTGGCCCTTGCTATGACAGACTCGTTTGACATCGGTAGATTATCAATGTTATTTGGAGAGATTATACTTTTTTTTATAAAAGTCCACCTCAACTTAGTTTATTGGGATTATTGTGGGGATTATACTCCCCCGAATAACCTCCCCGAATAATCTCGCCCCCCTACCAAGTGTGACCTACGAGGTCTGTGGGTCAAGATTTGAATTTTGATCCGTCCTCCACCTTGGACCAATATTTTATTAGTTAAGTTTGTTATTTAATTAAATTTTCAGCTAATTAGTTTCTCGTTTATTTCGTTATTTTATTTTACTAAGTTAGTTTTTATTTCCTGAATAGGTTTATTTTATTTTATTAGAGTTTGTTATGATTAGTTGTTTTGAAAATTTATGTCTATAGTTCGTAAATGCTATAAATTCATACTTTCGCTTCATTACTAAGACATACTCAATTAGTGCAATAACATTGTTACATTGTTCGTTCTTTTAGCATTCGTAGAAGATGTACTCGACGAAAGATCGGAACATCCCTCATGTTCTATATTAGATGCTAGACGGTTAGGGTATAGGAGATATGGATAAGGATGGAGGTTCAATCACCTTCATCCGCCATTCAAGAATAAGAGACTTGTTGGAGATAATAAGTTCTCACGTCGAAAGTTGTTGACAATGTGAGCCTAGTATATAAGGTCGGTGGGCTACTCCTCCTATTGCCAATTGGTTTTTGGATGGAACCTCGTCAGATATATGCGTTGGGCTTAGGCTTAATCTGCATGTACGCTCGTATACACACGACCCCTGCTCTAGCAGTCCGTTTGTATCGGACTTTGACATGGTATCAAAGCGGTTAGCCTCAGTTCGGCTCGCGATCCTAACTTGTGGGCAAGTGTCAACTCGATCTATACCTTAGTTGCACTTGCGGGGTCGTGTTGGAGATAATAAGTTCCCACATCGAAAGTTGTGGACACTCCAAGCCTCATATATAAGGTCGGTGGGCTACTCCTCCCATTGTCATTTGGTTTTAGTATGAAACCTCGTCGGTATTATGTGTTGGGCTTGAGCATCCCGCTCTTCCGGTCTGTTTGTATAGGACTTTGACAAGACTCTATTTTTTTTAACTTTGAAATTTTTTTAAAAGAACCGATGAAAACACATCGTTTTATATTTTGTATGAAAATACATATGGAAATTAAGAATTTGTAAAAGAAAATAGATATTCTTCTTTTTTTTGTTTCAAAACAGAAAAATTAGATGTTTTAAAATAAAAGTTATATATTTTAATTTTGTTAGTTCTCGTTCTTTATAAAATATTTATCTATTAACAAAAATATATTTATATGTAAAAATAAGCTAATAAAAACAAGAATAAATGGTGACAATTTATAACACATGAGAAACAAAATTTTGTAATTGAAGAACTAAGCTTAGATATAGGTGTTTGAATTGAATTAGTGAGTAAACTAAAGTTTATGTAATAAAATTATGTTATTATGTGTTACAAAATCTTATAAAAATTGATTTTTTTTATCATCTTATTCTTTCAAAAAAAAAAATTTTCAAATAAATGAAATAATTGTGCTAACAGTGTACTTTTTATTTATTTATGTATATTAAATAATACTTTAATTCTATTTTGTAGACTTAAGTATGCATTTTTTCTTTACCTTCATCTTTTTTTACTTTTTGGTTGCCGGAATCACTGCTCATTGCCTCTGGAAATTTTCACCCTCCACCCGAGCTTCGGAATAGATCTGGAAAATATGAATCGCGCCGGGAACGAAGTTTGGTGGCCTTATCATCTTCCTCCTCTCTTGATCGATTCAGATTCGCAAAGCAAACAACAACCGCCGCCACCATCGTCGATTTAGAACCAACAACAGCCACCACTGCCTGTTGCCGCCCTTGTCGGACGACAATCGAGCTCGGTGATGCCGGGAACGAAGTTTGCTACCGTTGGGAATGAAGCAAACCACCGAAATCGACGTTCTTGTAACCCTATATCGGGAGGGATGAAATCTTGGGTAAATTACAAAAAGGTTCCTATATTTTATAATTCCGTTAATAGTCCAACCTTTCAAATTTGTAGATTTTACCCCTCAAAACGATAATTACAAAAAATTACCCAAAAATATAATTGTAGGGAATGACCCAAATTCTTGAAATTTCATAATTTGCCCCAAAAGTATAAATTGGGTATGTGAAATTGGGTAACTAACATTAGGTAAGTGAAGTTAGGTGTGAAGTTGGGTATGTGAACTTGGGTATGTAAACTTGGTCATGTGATTGGTCCTTGTATAGTAGGGGTTGTTGGGAATGGTCCCTCATCATACTCCCCTTCTTGGAAAGGATTCGTTCTCAAATCATCACCACACTCATCACTAGACACAAAGGACTTAAGTCTCCTACATTGGCTCACCTGGTTCGAATAGAAACTCCTTGTGGTTTTTATTAGCCTTGGCCGCAACATGCTTCCCTTTCTCCTCCAGCCTTTTGTGTGTCCTTGCATGCAACTCCTGGATGAATTCCACCTACTTCCTGCATTAAAATATACTCGCTCTTGTAAAGGCAACGTTATAAGATCAAAAGGTGTCAAAGGATTCAACTCATACACACACTCAAAAGACATTAGGTTAGTAGAAGAGTGTAATGTTCGATTATAGGCAAATTCTACATGAGGCAAGACAACTTCCCAAGCATTCAAGTTATCCTTCAAAATAGCCCGCAAAATGGTAGTTAAAGTCCTATTGGTAACCTCAGTTTGACCATCTGTTTCAGGATGACTAAAAGTCGAAAATAGCAACTTAGTTCCTAGCTTTCCTGATGCAGGGTTGAGGTCCCGATTTCCGGATCTAGATTAGAAGTCCACAAAGCTCCGACCTTGAATAATCTTGGCACAAGATCTCGAGCGAGATCAGTATCCTGGGGGCGAGATCAATAGAAATCAAAGGAAACAAGAATGGCGAGATATGAAATGGTATTGATGAGATTTAAGAAGATGAATATGGAATGAATTGGATGGAAAATATATAGGAAGATAAGAACCAAGATATACTTGCAAGATCCTTGATCAATTGGATCAAATCTCTAACAATGAATTACCTTAACCCTTCCTTCTTCAACCTTACACAAGTCTTCTAATCGAGACAAGTACAAGGAGGGACTAGATCGACTAGGTGCACCAATCTTTAAGAAGATTAACACACACAAGAAAATTCTAGCAAGGACTCACAATGATTCAATCAAATGCTCTCTTTTGATTGAATAGAGATGAATAAAACGAACACTTCATAAACGAAGGAACGAGTCTCACAAAATATGTGGCTGAAAATAATCTATCAAATCTATCGAATATCTCGACCTAAAGGAGGTATTTGTAGCAAAAAATTCTCCAATAACAGAATAAAATAATCCTACAAAATATAAAAGATAAGATACCTTTATAATGTCTAGAGCTTTAAAGGTATTAAAAATAAAATAACCAGAAGTCTTCTAATCTTCAATTCGTGACTCCTCTATATCTTCACATGTGTACGACTCCTTCACACTGGTCTCCATGGCTGGAATTTGTCATCAATGTGACTAAGAAATACTTAGACACAAATGGATCGCCAATGGTCTCCTTACAAGCTAAGGATGCCAACAAGCTAGAAACCTCCTCTTGAATGGCTCTTCCGTTAGATCTAGTGATAGATCCTTCCATGGTAGGTGATGGTAATGGTTGAAACTCCTTCTCCTTCAATGCTCTTACTCTTAATCTAGTAATAGGTGCATGAGTAGGAGGATGTATTGGGGATGGTCCCTCATCATACTCCCCTTCTTGAAAAGGATTCGTCCTCGAATCATCATCATGTTCATCATTAGATACAAAAGGACTCAAGTCTCCTACATTAAAGGTAGGACTCACACCATACTCCTTCGGAAGCTCCATTACGTAAGCGTTGTTGCCAACCTTACGTAGCACCTTAAATGGTCCATATCCTCTTGATGACAATTTTAACTTGCGCTTCTCCGGGAATCTTTCTTTCCTTAGATGCATCCAAACTAGATCTCTTGGATCAAATATCAATTCCTTGCGATGTTTATTAGCCTTGACCGCAAATAGGTTCCCTTTTCTCTCTAGCCTCTTGCGTGTTTTCTCATGCAATTCTTGGAGTAATTCCACTTGTTTTCCTGCATTAAAATCTACTCGCTCATCTAAAGGCAACGGTATAAAATCAAAAGGGGTCAAAGGTCTCAACCCATACACACACTTAAAAGGCATTAAGTTAGTAGAAGAATGAATGGTTCGATTATAGGCAAATTCAACATGAGCCAAGATATCTTCCCAAGCATTCAAATTATCCTTCAAAATAGCTAGTCAAAATCCTATTAGTAGCCTCCGTTTGAGGATGACTAGAATTCGAAAATAGCAACCTAGTTCCTAACTTCCCCCAAAGAGTTTTCCAAAAAAAACTAAGGAATTCAACATCTATACCATTCAAAGTCATTAGATTCTTACATAGGATCATGGAAATGGCATCCAAAGGGGTGTAGTCATATAGAAGTACCTGTTTCGAAGCAAACAAACTCTAGATGTATGGACCGAGGGATTTACACTAGGTCGAGATGTTCCTTTCCTGGGGCGAGATTCTCCATTGGGGTGAGATATCACTATATTGGGGCGAGATTCTTCAACAGGTCAAGGTGTTTTTGCATTGGGGCGAGATGTTCCTTCCTTGGGACGAGATTCTCCACTAGGGTGAGATATCCCTACACTGAGGCGAGATTCTGTACCAGGTCTAGGTGTTCTTGTACTGGGGCGAGATACCTTTGGGCGAGATTTTCCACTAAAGCGAGATTCCTTCCCAGAGCAAGATAACTCTGTATTGAGACGAGATTCTTCTGGACTAGGGCGAGATTCTGCTCTAGACATGTAAGGGTTATCATCACCATAGCCATCTGAGATCTCCATCACATAAGTTTTGTGCTTCCCCTTCTTCTTGATGATCTTAACCTGCAATCCTACAATAAAACTCACTCACTTCTTCATAGGTAATGGTGAAAGATCAAAAAAGGAGAACAAATTATCAATGAAGTCAAGGTAGTTCAAGGATAGACATGAGTGGAAAGTCTTAGAACATGTAAGCTCTATAGGTGATGGCACTACAACCTCAAAGATGAAACTTCTCCCCTTCTTAGCTCTTGCTAGACCCATAATAAGCCGACATTAAGGTCTTTTTAATGGGTTGTATTAGTCTTCAAGGGGTTGTATAAACCTTGTGGTATACACTTAGCCATGCTCATAAGATTTCTTAACTCATCATCAACTAACTTAGGGGTCTTGACAAGCATCTTCCAAGTCAAATAAGAGTCTTCCAAGTCATATCTACCTATCACAAACTCCTTATTATCCTTATCTCCTAAATGCTCAAGTCTAAGGTAGATAATAAACTAAGAAGTCTCAAATCTACATTTTCAAGTTCATCCCTAAAGCATATACTATAAGGATCCACCAATATCGTAACTCGAGATTCCACCTCACAAGTCTCTTCTAGTTTGTTCCTAGGTGTTTTAGAATGCTCATAATATCGACTTAAAGGCAATGAAGATGGTATATTCTTAGGGAAAAACTCAAGAGGATAATATAAGGGTGAATGCAAAAACTTAGGTGTATTATCACAATCAAGAAAAACTCAAGAGGATAATCTGAGGGTGAATGCAAAAACTAGGGTGAGATATTCATGCACTAGGGCGAGATATTCTTGCACTGGGGTGAGATTCTTCATTGGGGTGAGATATCCCTGCACTAGGGCGAGATTATTCAATGAGGCGAGATCCTTCACTAGGGAGAGATTCTTCATTGGGGTGAGATGTTCCTCCGTTCTTCTTTCTCGAATCTTGCTCCATCTTTTTCTTATAGCATTCAACAAACTACAAAGAGGTCATAGGCTTAAGAGTTAGTGTTTGACCTTTGAACTCAAAAGAATGTCTATTAGCATACCCATCATGCTTAGTTCTTTTATCAAATTGCCATGGGCATCCTAAGAGAGTAAGACATGCTTGCATGAGAACTACATCACATGTAATGGTATCTACATAACTACCTAGACTGATAGTAACCTTAGCTTGCTTATTCACTTTCAATTCACCACAATCATTCATCCAATGCAACTTATATGGAATAGGGTGATAAAACGTGATAATTTGTAACTTATTAACCAAGTCGGTACTAGTTATGTTGCAACAAATACCTTCATCTATAATCATATTACACACCTTTCCCTTGACAAGATATCTAGTATGAAAGAGGTTTTCCCTTTGGATATCCTCACATGGGACTATCTTAGCATGCAACGTTTTTCTAGCAATCAATGAATCTTCATCCTCATACTCAATGCCCTCATCACTATCACTGCCAATTTCCTGCAATGCGTTAAGGTGGGTGTTATCATCATTTTCATTCTCTTCCTCATCCTCATATTGTCCAAATTGGTTGATAAACAAAAATTTCTTGGTAGGACAAGCTCTCATATAATGACCTCTACCTTGACACTTAAAGCATACAATATCTCTAGAACGAAGAGTAGAGTTAGAATTGCTCCCTCTAGGACAACTTGAAGGCTCATTCAAGGGTCGAGATGATGAGTGATGTGTCGAAGGATTCCTAGATACACCTTAATCCACGGTTGGTCCCTTTATCTTCTCTTTAGTGGACGAAGGCTCACAGCTTTGGAACCAACTAGATTGAGGCTTCCACGAACATGTCAATTGTCTCGGGATTCATTGGATCACTCCCTTGTGACCTTTTGGGACTATTGGACCTAGACATCTGCACAAACACGCAAAGTAACAATAAACTTGTGAAGTTAGTAAAATCAGAAAATCCTCACTTGTGTTTCTCTCCCACTCACACTCAAGTTGTGATGATCACAATCTATTTGATGCAATTTCCTTGGATGGACTAATACTCATTTAAGTTCGATGACCTAGATTCAACTAGAACACTTCTTGGCTGAATCGTGATGAAACTTGGCTCGGATGAAGGTTCTTGTTGCCTTATTATCCCTTCACAATTGGATCACAAAAACTTTTGCTTTACTAGCTTCACGCAAAATTTGGATGGTATAAAATGTGGTTTGGAATGTAGGGTAAAATAAAAGAAAAGATCTTTTGTTTTGTTTAAAACATGAATCCAAATGGGCAAGAAAAATAGGTTGCAGGAGATAAATAGATCTTTTATTTTCAATCCTTCAATGACCGCACATTTTTTTAATTTGGATAGTTTTAGTATAAAGAGTTTATGACTTAATAAGTATTTTTTTGATATTAGTGAGAACATAGCATATCAGTATATAAGTTAATGATCCCCATATAGATGTCAATGACCCATATATCAAGGGTCAATAAACCATATATTAGTAGGTTAATGAACCACATATTAGTAGGTTAATGACTTACATATCATATATTATATTGATAAAAACAAATACTATACATGATCATAATCAAAAGACGGAAAAATGTATCATTTGCCTAGCCTTCAATCTTTTTATTTATACAAACTCTCAAACAGTCCACCTAATAGATAAGTGACGTAGGACAATTTATTAGGTATCATTTCAAATCCACGGAATTTTTTTCTCCACCGCAATCAAAAAAATATTATTTAGTTTTTTTATGTGAATGTCTTTTTATCGATTTATAATGTTCAATAAATTCAACAAATTTTCTCCACGTATCTTGTGATATCTAAAATATTTTAAATGTAAATACTCTCAGATAAGCTGATAAGCATATAAGTTTGAAAACACAGAAGTTGGAGTTTATTTCATAATGATTAATTGAGTATTCAGGTTTCATAATTTAGATAAATGTATAGCTATAAGAAATTAGACGGATAATGTAGGACAGTAGTGGACGGAAAGCAGGTAAAGTAAGACTTATTTTGAATAAACAAATGAAGATGATATTGATGATTACTTACAGATAGATATTCTGACATTGGACCCAAACAACCCAAAGCAAAAAGCTGAAAAAATAAATAATAAATAAAAAGATGATATCTTTTTATATATATAATTGCGGCCACAAGTCAGACCCTGGAAAACTTTTCTCCTCTTCGTTCACACATTTACTTATTCGGATGAACGTATACATTAATACATATACTAACTAGGTAGTACCCCTACATTTACCATAATATTCCTATTTTATGCACTTAATTTTAAAATTATTAAATAAATAAGTATTTAACAAAATTATTAATTCATTAAATCGAAATTTTTGCTCAAAACTTTATCAGTACAATATTTTAGTTCAAATTTTTAAGAAAATACATTACATGGAAATTTTTTATTTTTAATTTTAATTTATATTTAGGAAAATTACGTGTGGTATTTTTGGCCCTTTGACTTTTACGGATTATGTCTAAGTGTTTTTTAGTTTTCGTATGGTGCCCTTGCGTTTTAGATTTTTCCCGATTATACCATTCTACTATAAGTTCACATTTTAAGAGAAAATACTATAAATATTATTTGTTAGTTATTGTTAATAGTCATTTTAATGGTAAATAATTTCTTGAATGACAATTTTTTTTCTCCGGAAAATGTTATAACGGTTAAGTTAAGGATGGTAGAAGGACATAATCAAAAAAAATCTAAAACTTAAAAGCATCATCCGGAAACTGAAAAATCCTTGGGTATAATCACAAAAGGTCAAAAGCACAAGGGACACTATCCAAAATTTTCCTTATATTTAAAAAAGAGATTTTTAGAATGAATAACTTTACAAAATTTAAAAATATATTTGTAGAATTAATAATTGATTGACACATAAGCCTTAAATTACATTTTTTTATTAACGGAAAGCGGTTTGATCACATAAATGACGCGCCGACTATTGGATCGAAAGGCCGAAGAAGATCGGCAAACGAACTAACTGTCATGAAGGATCACAACAAAGGAGAAAAAAAAAACAAAAAAAATACATCATAAAAACCCGAAAGCAAGGAAGTCTTCAAGGGAAACCAACATGATCCAGTCATCCGGAAGCGACAAGCATTAACGTTCATCTTCGAAGGAAGTACACGGACAGGAAGCATGGGGAACAGATGTGCACACCTCAGATTTGGACTGCAACACAACCGTCAGGAGCCGATCACACATCCACACCCCCTTCTCGACAAACACTCGAAACGCCACCAAAGACAGGATCAAAACAGAGAAGACGAAGTTGCAGCACACGGGTATCGTGGTATAAAAATGTGTACAACTTTGATGGTGTAAAGAGTATGATTCTCAAGGGAAAACATTGTTCGAAACAAGTTGGTTTAACAAATGATTAAAGCAAAGGAGTTTTGCAAAATAGAAGAGCTCTTGTTTTGATTGATCAAAATAAGTTCGATTATGATTTTAAAGATCTTTATTGACGAGGGCAATAAAAATTTGAGACAAACCACAATCGAACTTAATTACTAATTTTATAATCAATTTTGGTGTTAATGGTGCCGTTAGACCGGGATTGGTGCCGTTAGGCCGCAAATTTTATGACCAAATGGCGAGATTAACTTCCAAAAATTCTACGAAAAGCCTCACAAAGAGGAAATAGTTCTAAGTTGAACCCTTTAGAAAAAAGAATTGGACAATTTAGCATTTTATTTCAAGTTCGGTTAGGTGAAACATCCGGAAAGTGTTCAAGCCAATATGGTGGTTGACAGGATTATCCCGACGAGGTTGGAGGCAGGTTGCGCCGTCATTATAGATGTTTGTTTGATTTATTTATTTTTTATTAAGTGATCAAGCCCCAAGTTGTAACCGGAATTTGAAATTAAACTTTTATTTTCATTGTGAGCGTATTTGGAGTCGTTAGGCTAAGATCAATTCCGTTAGACCGCGAGATTAGAGCCCAAAGGCCGAGCTTTAAACTCCACAAACTTCGTATACCATTTCGTGTTTATGTCAATATTTATATTTTAGTTTAAAATTTCTAATAAGAATTTGTGTTAGGAAACTAGGCGTCTTTGTTTTCAAGCCACGAGGGTCAAAATTGGAAGGTTTTGAGGCCAACCAAAACTGAAGCTCAAAAGATCGAGCTGAAGCTCCTCAGAAGACAACAAAGACTTCGGGGAGACGAAAACCAACCAAAACCTCGGTAAGAGGACTTCGAAAAAAAATTCAGAAGAGTTGGACTTACAAAGTCAAACAAACGATTGAAACCCCCCTCTACGAGTGTTTTGTTTGTAGCCTAACATTCGGTTGTTGTAGACGGAAAGCCGTAAAGTAATGGCCGGAGAACCACGAGAAAGAGGCTTGTAGGTCAGTTGGTGGTAACCAAAATTTGTTAAAAGTCTCCGCTCCAATCCGCTTTAGCCGGCCAATAACTCCATAAGGGACAAGACTAGAAAGATCGTCCAACCAAAAGGATTTCTTCAACCTGTTGGTAAATGACAAAAAAGGGTTCTGTTAGGGTTATTGACTGGAATAGTAATAGAGAGACCGGATCTTGAGTTTGAATGGAAAAATCGGGGTTGCCGAGATCGATTTCAACTTGGTAAAGGAAAAGGGCAGAGTTTTGTTGAATTCAACAAGAGATGGAGAGATATGCCCATCGGCTTGGAAGGTGAAGGCGGAGAAGCGAAATAGCATCAAGGAAGGCGCCGTTCTGAGAACCAGGATTGCTAAAAAGGAAGAGTGGGACCAAGAGGATGATAATAACAGCGACCACGGTGGATATTCTCAACCACCAGGACGAACCTAGGTCGACAAGGCTTCCGCCGATGAAGAAGGATGGGACTCCGACTAACTAGAGGCTGACCATCTCCCATCCGGAGAAAGATTGTTGGTCAGTCTTGAGATCCTCGATGGAGAGGGTTGGGTCGAGCTCTAATGATTTTGTTATTGCTTGTGGCGGCTAGTGTTTGGGAACCCATCTCATGTGAATGAGAAAAGCTTTTAAGCTTATGTATATTCAAGAGCGTTTTATAAGGCTTAAATTACATATGATTGTCAATTGGCTAAAATTACTTTCATATTTAATATTATAATAGATATGAATAAAATTGTTACATGTTTTTTATTCTAGTTTAATTTTTTTTCTCTTTTTCAATATAATTTTATATTTTTAAAAACAAATTATTTTTGTAGATGTTATACTCTTAACTTTAAAAAAAAAACATATAGTGAAGTTTATAAAAAAACTAATATTAAATAAGAAATTTGTAAAAATTAAATTTAAAATACACATTTAATTTATAGGGTAATCTCAACTCTTCTAGTAGAAAATCCCTAAAACACTCTTTTTCGAACACAAGGCACCTTCCCCCAAACTCCTTTCATCCGCCGCCTCCATCTCTCCACCTCCAATAACTTCCACAAAGCGCAAGCCACCCTATTCTCATACTAGCGTTACTCTATCAACCTCCTCTCTAGCATACTCGTCGCCTTCTCCGGCGTAACCAGTCCACTTCTTAGTGTAATATTTTCAAGTGCACCCCAATCCTTGTGCAAATATATTGGGTTTATCGATAGATCTGAAGGCTAGTAGTGGATGTAGTTGTAGATCTCGCTAGTGAACTCCTTACAGGGCAAGAATCCGATTGTGTGAGTTGTGGCGAGAACTACTATTTCTCGGACGGAGAATCCGTGTGATTGGAAGATCTGGATGATCAGAGCAAGCGACTTTGAAGGACGAGGGAAAGAGAGTGAACCGATGGAGGTTGACTTGGAGGAGAGAGAGAGAGAGCTTTTCCAGCCGAATATGATGGGGATAGAAAGAACCACCGACCTTCATGACGAGGTCGTGAGTGACAAAAATGAGAATGTCAAAGTAGGAGACGATGCCGGGACATGAGCATAAACCGCCGCCTTCTCCGGCATTTCTTGTTGTATTCACTAAACCTTCACCAAATCTTCAAGAAAAGAACCCAAAAATACAATGCATGGGTAATCCCCTAGAGGAACTCGAATATCGAGAATATAATGGGAGTATAGAATTAACCCAATCGTACAAATCACACTTGGTAATGAGCGGTAGAGCCAAGACACTCTATCCTTATTCTAAAATTTCCGCTATTACGAAGGGTTTTGATCGGTTCAAAATCCTAAGATACAACTACCCTTTGCTTCAGACTGCAAAACCAGCTCTGGAAGCCTACGCGAACTTTCAATGAAGTACTCTCTGACTTGGAATTTCGGACGGGGAAGGAGAGATAAGAGAGTAGTAGAAGGACCGTTGCTTGAGGTGTGTTTTGGAATGAGATATCAAGCCTCCTTATATAGGAGTCTAGAGGAGGTTGTTGGACTGAGAGAATTACTCATGTCCACCCAATGTCCTCAAGAAATATATAAAGCTAAATCTTGGAGATAATATCAAATCTTACGGATTGGATCAGATTGGATTGCGGGTTGGACCAGCCGTTTGGGCCTACATTTGATTGAAAGTCAAACCATGTGATCTTGGGTTGATTTGAGTCAGCCCAAAAACACAATGATAGGTTGTTAGTCCAACATCAGGTCCACAATGCTTTCAACTCGAAGTCATTCCCCAAACCCACGAGACCACGACTGCGACCGCGCCACGCCTTGGCTCGACGTGCGGGTGTGGTCTAGCAAATGCTAGAGCGTTTCTCCATAACTTAGTTAACCATAATATGCTTATTCTCATATCTATGGTGTCCAACTAATCTCCACATTATCGATGTGGGACAAGTTTCTACACAATTAAATCTCTTAAGGTGCATTTAATACACTCATCTTTGGACATTAATTTCTCATTCATTTGAACATCATTTTATACATATGAGTATACCAAATTGTAGTACTTGGAACCACAAAGCTAACACTTGTGGTTTTTGGTGTTTATATTGGCCAGATCCCACCGGAAAATTGTCCGAAAAATCCTTCCGGTGCAATTTCATAAATTTGATTCCAACAATCCCCACATGATTAGAAATAAAACTCAAACATGTTTTGTTTTTGTTAAAAAAAGAAATGGACTTTTGAGAGTACAATCAAAGAATCATTGTATTTGGCGTTTTTCAGCCTTGAACCTCCCGTAGTGTATAGCCATTGAATTTACTCGACTAGATGGTAAACATGATGTCTAAAACCACCCGAACATTGATGTAAACTTAGACAATAACTATCACATAGTTTCATCTTCTCCATAGAATGATGTTCTCTTTGTTGTACTTCGTTAGGCCTTGAACAACCCTGATTAAGTCATGAGTGAACTTGGAGAAAATCAGCCTTCCAAAAATTCTCTTAGACACGGCTTTATGTCACACTCACAAGGTGATATACTTTAAAGAGTATCAGTCATACCCCACCCCTATTTCAAGGATATGAAATCATTAAAAGTTTAAATCCTAACCTCAATGTCTTATCAGGGATCACTAGCATCATCGATGCACTAGGAAAAGACATAGGTCTTCCAGTGCACACTTAGATTCTACTTGAGTTGGTTTTTCCTTTGAACCTACATCGTGGAGTCTCCAGTCATGTAGGTGGGTTTGACCATCAAGCGTAGTCTTTTGTAATAGGATGTAAACCCATTCATTTTGATGATTTTTCAAATTGGTCTCGTGACAAATCCTTAGTAAATGGATCCACTAGGTTGTTTGCTGATTTGACATAATCTGTCACAATCATGCATGTCGAGAGTAGTTGTCTAATGGTCTTATGTCTCTATCTAATGTGATGAGACTTTCCATTATACATACAATTTTGTGCCCGAGCTATAGCCGATTGACTATCACAACGTATACATATTGTTGACAAAGGTTTGTTCCATAGAGGAATATCTCCCAAGAACTTTCGAAGCCACTCAGCTTATTCAGTTGTTTTATCTAAAGCAATGAACTCAAATTCTATCGTGGATTTGGCTAATAGCATTTGTTTGTAAGATTTTCAAGATGTTGTTGCTCCATCTAGTGTACATACATATCCACTAGTGGATTTGGAGTTTCTAGAGTCAGAAATTCAATTGGCATCACTGTATCCTTCTAATATAACTAGATGAGTGCCATAATGCAGCACAAACTCTTTAGTATAACGTAAGTAGTTCAATACTCGAGTTATGTCTTTCTAGTGTTTATCTCCTAGATTACTCGTGTAGCGGCTAAGCACATTTACCGTGTGCGTCAGATCAGTTTTGGTGTAGTTGGTTAAGTACATAAGACTACCAATTGCCCTTGCGTATTCTAGTTGAGATACCAAATCAGTTTTTGGCCAAGTGAATATTTAGGTTTATAGGACTCTTTGTAGTCCCACTAGAGTAGTTGAATTTTGTAAGAACTGTCTCAGCATAATGAGATTGAGACAAGATAAGTCATGCAGTATGTCTAGTGATTTTCATCCCTAGTATGACATGTGTTAGTCTCAAGTCCTTCATGTCAAATTTTCTACTAAACATATACTTAGTGTTGTTGATCATGTCATTGTTGTTGCCTATTATCAACATGCCATCTACATATACACACAATATAATGTAACGATTAGATGTGGCTAGAGCTGATACACCCCGGGTTATATCGACTGGCCCGGCCAGACATCTGGGCCGGATCTGGATAGACTCCCAGTCGGGCTGCTTGTCCGGCCCGGATTATCAAAAAATAAAATAATATATATATACTTATTAAGAAACCCTAACAACCTTTACCCTTAGAACTCTAGCCTTCAAGACCTTCGACATCCTCCCTCGCTTGACCTCTCGTTGTCCATCAGGACCTTCGGCATCTCTCAACAATCGACCCTTCTCTCGCTGGATTCTCTCTCTCAACCTCATATCTCGGCGTCTCACTTGCTTCTCTCGCTCGATTCTCGACCTTCGACATCTCTCACTTGACTTCGACCTTCGGCATTTCTCACTTGAGTTCGAGTGTTCGACCTTCAGCCTCTCTCACTTGCTTTTGTTTCTGACTTGAGTTTGAGTGTTAGTATCTCCGGAGGTGTCCGTCTCTCAGTTGCTTTGGTTTTCTTTCCCTTTTCTAGTGTATCAGCTCTAATGAAAGTGTAATCCCAACCTTTCCCATCTCCAAGCAACCTCCTTTTTCTGTTTTGCTTTGCTTCTTGGGTTTTTGTTGTTGCCCCCGTCAAAATGTAAGTTCCCGCTTCTTTCATTCTTCTTTGGATTCATCCTTTAATTTGTGGGTATTTTAAGGTTCTAGGTGGATCTTTGCTCCTGGATTTGATTCTGAATTACCCATTTTCACTCTATCAATCTCCATCTTTTGCATCATAAGTTAGAGTTTATTCTCGCCAATATCTTAAATATGATGGAACCAATTCAACTTCATTCTGCATCTGTGGAACCAATCGTCCAAAACCTAATCAAGCTCATCAGCAATGTTTGTTTCTTTATTCACTTTTGGATGTGAATTCGGGTACCCGACGGACAGCCCGGCCGGACAAGAATATAATCTTGGGATCCGGGCTTAGCCCGGATCCGGCCCGAACCCAGTTTGTATCAGCTCTAGATGGGTCTTTATAGTAGAAACAGTTATCATTTATGTTGAATCCATTTAACATCATTACAATGTTCATGTCATTGTTTAGGAGCTTGTTTAAGTCCTTATAAGGATTTCACAAGTCTACACACCTTATGTTCCTTTCCAGGAACAACATACCCTCATGTTGTTTCATGTAAAGCTCCTCTTCCAAATCTCCGTTTAGAATGGCCGTTTTTACATTTATTTGGTGTATCTCTAGGTTTCTCAATGTTGTTATGACTATTAGCATTCTTACTGATTGTATTACTAGAGACTGCGTGTCAAAGAAATACATGCCTTCTTCTACTAGAATCCTTGCACTACAAGCCTAGCCTTGTGCTTATCTATGGACCATTGGTTTTCAACTTAGTTTTGAAAATCCATTTGCTTCCAAGTTCTTTACAACCTTGTGGTAAGTCGACTAACTCTCATGTATGATTTTGCATAATGAAGTTGATCTCACTTTTGGCTACTTCTTTCTAAGTAGGTGCATTTAGTGTAGACATAGCTTATGTATAAGTTCTTGATTCTTTCTCTAAAAATAAAGCTTCTATGAACTCATCACCAAACGTTGTCCTCTTTTCGAGCTCTTTTGCTCCTTCGAGATTCAACTTCATATCGAGCTCGTTTTCTCTGTCGAGGTTCATCCACTATATATATATATATATATATATATATATATATATATATATATATATGTATATATATATATATATATATCGAATATAGACGTTTTTTCATCTCGTTCTTCACGAGTATGGTTAGGATATTCTTTATCCTTGCATGGAAAAAATTTTTCAAAGAAGGACACATTCCGTGATTCCATGATTGTATTAGCATGAATATCCTCTATTTTTTATTTGTGTACCAGAAATTGATAAGCACTATTGCTATGTGCATATCCGATAAATATACAATCAAAAAATTTTGGTCCAATAGTGACCCTTTTCGGAGGTTGTACAACAACTTTTGTCAAGTACCCCATACTTTGAGGTATTTGTACATTATTACTCTATCATGCCAAAGTTCATAAGGCATTTTGCATGTTACCTTGTGAGGTATTTTGTTCAGGATGTAATTGGTGGTAAGCAAAGCTTCCTCTAGATGAACTAGACTAACCCTCCTACAACATTGTGTTCAACATTTCCTTTAGAGTTCAGTTCTTTTGTTGTGCAACTCCATTGGATTCTAGAGAGTAAGGAGTAGTTGTTTGATATATTATCCCATGTTCTCTACAGAACGCATTAAAGGGCTCATTATACTCTCCTCCTCTATCAATTTGGATAATGTTTATCCTTTTTTCGAGTTGATTTTTTACTTTCAACTTTATACTCTTTAAAAAATTTTCTTAAAGTTTCATCCTTGTTTCTTAGAAAGTACACATGGCAGTATCTCGTACAATCGTCAATGAAGGTTACAAAGTACTTTGTAACGGCTCTCGTTTGCATAAAATTCAAATGACACAAATCAGTGTGGATCAAGCTAAGAGGTTTGGTTGTACGTTTCACTTGTGGAGAAGGCGTTTTTGTATATTTTTGCATGTACGCAAACTTCACATTTGTTCTTATTTAGTTTTATTTTTTGTATTAGGTTCAAATTCATAAGTCGTTGAATTGGCTTGTAATTTACATGACCTAACCTTTCATGTCAAACAATAGAAGATATAACAATATAAACTGAAGGAACATTCTTATTCAGTTCAACATTATTCGACAGACCTCTCGGAGAGACAATCATTACACTCATTTTGAACATACCATTTTTCAGGTAGCCCTTGCCTACATAAGTCCCATCTTTAGACAACACAAGTGTATCAGAAACTAGTTGTACAATGAAACCTTTCTTATAAAGTATATAACACGAAATGAAAATTTTCCTTATGTTGGGTACATGTAGAATGTCAGTCAGAGTAAGCGTCTTCTTTGACGTTATCTTCACACAAACCCGTTCATAACCCTTAACCCTAGAGGTTGTAGAGTTGCCCATGAACACCAGTTCTTCATGCATTTTCTTTTAGTAATGGTAGAATAATCCTCTATCAGCGCATACATATTTGGTAGCACCTGTATCGTACCACCATTCCATAAGATTGTCTCCTATCATGTTCACTTCTGACACCACAACGCAACAATCATTTTGTGCAGGGTCACTTTCATGAACATTGACTTGAGTCTTCACCTTCCAGAGACCGGTGTTGTTATGAAGTGCATCGGTCTTGTGCCCTGGTTTGCCACATCTGTGACACTTTACGCTAAACTTCTTAACAGGTTGCTTCTTCGAGCCTTGAGATTAAAACTTGTGCTTCTTCCTTTTACCATGTTCATCCATGTTCACCTTTTCAACTCCTTGATTGTTCCTAATCACTAGCTTCCGGTTGGTTGATTCCACCCTTAACCTTGTCATTAAGTCCTTGACTTTTATAACCTTCCTCTTGTATTTCATATAGTTCTTGAAATCATTCCTTGTTGGTGGAAGTTTTTCGATGATAGACGCTACGTGAAACGTCTCACATAGTTTCATTCCCTCACCTAGGATCTCATGCATCAGTAATTGACACACATCAACTTGTTCCATTATAGGTTTAGAATATGCCATTTTGAAGTCGTATAACTTCACCACGACCAACTTCTTTGTACCCTCATCATTTGTCTGGTACTTGTATTCCATAGTAGATCAGAGTCCCTTGGAAGTCTTTACCTTGTTGTATTTTCTATATAGCGGATTACTTAGAGAATTCGGAATTCATCCCTTACACATAAAGTCAACATGTACCCCACGTCATACGTGGCCTAAATATATGGACATGTGTTATTAGGGGGAAGATATGGTGGATCTTTCTTTAAATACTTGGAAACTCTTGATGTCGACAAGAAAAACAACATTTTTTGCTTCCAGATTTGAAAGTTTGTACCCTCAAACTTGTGTGGCAACAACTCATCATGCATTGATATAGGCATGAACGATTGGGTAGGCGGGGAATGATATTAGTACCATACCCGTTCTCTATTTCCCTACGAGGAGGCGGAAGAGTAGCTTCAGAGTTGTTATCCTTATCTCTTGATCCGGTTCCACGCATGGTCCCGTTAGGCAGATTTACAACTTGTAGACCAGTCCCAAAAATAAAATTGGGTGTCAATGCAGTAAGGTAGACCATAGGGTCGATATTGGGTCGGATGCGACTCGGTTATCAGTTATGCCCATAATAGAAATCTGATTCAGAAAAGCAACCCTTGATCAATAGGAATTTATACAAAGTTTACTTCACGAGAGACAACTTTGTAAAAGACCCAAACAAATATTTTTATAAATATCAAGGTTCCGCAAAACCTTGAATTCAGAAGGTAGCACTTCCAAAACAAGTTGCCAAAAAAAATTAAATTTTTCAAAAAAGTAAATCTGAAATTTGTTATTTTTATAAAATTAAGTAATTAAGTATTTTATAATGAAATTAAATTTCTGAAATAAAATTTCATTTGAATTTGATCCGAAATAGTGTTTTTCCGAAAAGAAATAGTGTTTTTCCGAAAAGAAGATAATTTTGAAAATGTAATATATCTGAAAATATTTTATAAAATATTATGATAAATTTATAACGGAAATATATTTCCGAGATAAATTTTTGCATAAAACTTCGAATTTGATTCGAATGGTTTTCCCAAATTATTTATTCTTATAAAATAAAATATTTAGAAATATCTATAATGAAATTAAATTTCCGAAATAAATATTCGATATCCTGAGTGAAAAAATTCGTAATAGTTGATTTCCGAAAAAAATTACAAAAATATAGTAATAATTTCAAAAAATAACTTAGAAATAAAAATCAAAAAATAAAAAACTACGAAAATAATAACAACTCGATCAGAAATTTGTCCATGCAAAACTAAGATTAGAACAATCCTATATTCGTCCCTACAAAAACGTTATAAAAATAACATGAAGACTCAATAATTGATTAGTTCAATTCGGTTTCTAAATCAAATTACAGAATTAAGATGGTAGGAACTCGATTATTAAGAATATCAAGGGAAGTTTAGAACTAACCCAATTGTACGAATCGGACTTGGGAATGAGTGTAGGGGCGAGACGCTCTTTCTACGAAGGGTTTAGATTGATTCAGAATATGTAGTAGAGAGATCGTTGCTCGAGGTCTGTAAAGCACAATGATAGGTGCCCAATCAAGCATCAGGTCCATAAGACCCTCAATCCGAAGTCATTCCCCCAAACCCGCGACCGCTACACGACTCAGCTCGGCGCACGCGTGTGGTCTAGCAAACGCTAGAGCGTCTCCCCATAGACTTAGTTAATCATAAATCATAATATGCTTATTCTCACATATATGGTGTCTATACAGATGTGGAACAAGTTCCTACGCAATTAAATCTCTCATTGTGCATTTAATACATTAATCTTTAAACATTAATGTTTCATTCATTTGGACATCTTTTCATACATATGAGTATACCAAATTGTAGTATTGAGAACCAAGACACTAACACTCCCATTTTCCGGCGTTTATATGCCCTGAAAATCCTTCTGGCACAACTTTATAAATTTGATTCCAAAACCCCCAACATCACCGAAGCTTCTTCGTCGGAGACTGATTTTTCAGTTATAATGAAGGAAACCAAGTTGTTAACTAGAGAAGCATGTATATAGTGAGGCTCATTGTTCTATTATCGATAGAGCAATAGTATCTTATAAAATTTGAGTGGCTGAAGTATGTATGGTGCTGATGCACTTTCTGTGTTAAGATGTGCAAGTATTTCAATTGCATATCTATGACCACTAATGCACTTTTATTAGATTATGAGATTCAATCTTTATTTGATGAGTTTTTTTTTTGTCAAATTTAAATCCCAAACTACATCTTTATGGACGTAGAACCAAATTCCGTGATCTTAGAGATTTTCTCGGACTTTTCTAAACTTTTAAAAAATGAACCACATGTATTTTGGACTTCCAAGGTAAATTTGTTTCTCTTTCTGGATCGCAATACTAATGATGATGTTCTTTTGCATTCTCGATTCATAAATCTAGCTCCAAAATAATTGTTAAAAATGTCATCCTCAAGTATTTATGAAGAGAAGATGATTTTTCTTTCATTGAGAATTATTTGAAAGTATAAATTTCAAAATTAACGCAAATTTTAAAAAAGAAACATAAAAAGAAAAATAACTTAATGAAATAACCTTCCATCCTCTCAAAAATTTACCCAAAATTCTTTTAATCATGTTTTACAAGAATAACCTTACGGAATAGCTTTTGACTCTCAAAAAAATAAAATAAAGGTTCACGTATTCTTAAACAAATTAAAAGGTTGAAAGTTATATACCAATTATAATAGCATCTTCATCCCAAACACTAATAGTTTTTTTCAATCACTTTAGAAAATAAAAAAAATGTCAGGAAGAGTGAAAGAATCAAAACAAATAATTGGAGAGAAGTTTCTTCAAGAAAAAGTAGGTGTGACAAGTTATTCTATTTTCATCCAATCAATAAGCTTATTTTTTTTTCTACACGAGCCTTTATAACCAACAACCATTTAGTTTCTGGGTTAAAGATGCTCTAACAACCTTCCCCTCTATTCTTAATACAGTCTAATCAGAAGGTAAATCAAGTGGCTTACTTTTTCTCTACATTGAATTACTCTCCTTATGAAGGTTATTCCTTTAACCGATTTAGAATTTTCGATTTATTAGACGGTGTATCGTTTACTGCATTGAATTACTCTCCTTTAAAAAAAAATAAATGATAGGGTACTCTCCTTAGCCAAGTAAACAAATTTTATATTGAAAATTATGCTCTCTCTCCTTTTTCCTGGACGGATGCACAAATTCCCAGTTGGAAATAGATTCCCTATGCCCATCTATTCTTGCAGGTCAATCACTACTATTCCCCCAACTCTAAAGTCTCCTACTTTTCTCTCTTTGGCACCAAAATCAAACATTACAGAATATAATATACCACCTACAATTTAACTTCAATCTGCATTAAAACCTCAACATATTATGATTTCGATAAACATACCCACATACTCAAAGCTAAATTAATACATATTGCTCAATAACACAAAAAAAAAAATTGATCCAAAAATAAGACATTTTGACGATATCAATCAGTTATTTAAAATATAATTGAGGGGTATGTCATACTTGTTGACATAAAATGTCTTATTTTGCAAATTTCATACTTATTAAACATTTTTGCAACTTCCATTTTAACGCTGCTTCTATGCAAATTAATAAATTCAACCATTCATTTCGTGCGAGTTGCCTGCAAATATATATATATATATATACATTATTTTTATTATTAAATTTATTACTTATTATTTTTTCATGCGTTTTTTATACTATCTATTTATTTATTTATTATTAATGATAAATTATAAGCACAAAAAATTAATAATTATATGTATATATATATTAATTTTATTTTAACATAACAAAATTAATAAATAATTATTAAAAATTACTTAAATGTATAAGTTATTGTATCATAAATATTTTATTATCTTTTCAAAATATTAACTAATGTTAGTTTATATTTGTGTATTGCATAAAAAATAAATAATATATAATATAATACGAGTGATATGAATCAAACTTATCTTATTAGTTTTTATATATCTTTTTCTCATTTTAAAACCGTAAAATTATTTACCAGTAATTCGTTAAAAGACTAATATTTCAACATGACTTTTTCTTCCCTTACTTCATTAACATATTTTTTCAAATAAGACATTTTAAAAATTAAATTCTATCATTTCAGACTTCAATCAAACTTAGTTTTATTAAGAATCCAGTCTTATAAGGTTAAAACTTACCTTTTTAATTTTTCTATATTAGTTACTATGTTGCAACATTGCTTTAGCTAATGCTAATTGATGAATGTAACAATTATTACATTTTAATCTCACTTTATATTCTTTATATTCTTAAAATTCTTAAAATGGCACATAATACCCAAATCCAACACATTAATTCCCACCGTGTGTAGTATATATATATATATATATATATATATATATATATATATATATATATATATATATATATATATATATATAGAGGGTCCAGTTCCGGTGAGGAGGACCCTTACAGATAGGAATGAGGAGAGTCGGGGTGGCGACATGTGGCATGCCACATCACCGTTTTTTTTCCCCAGATTTTCTTTTTGTAAATAAAAATTGGTGTTCATATTTTTATAAGTATGTGTTCATTTTTAAAAGAGTCGTTGTTCATATTTTATCAATAAATGTTCATTTTTTTCCAACACTAACTATTCAGTTTTTTAACATTAATTGTTCATTTTTGTATTTTTTAAAAACATTTTTTCGGATTTGTTTTTTGAAAATTATACTATTCTTTCAAATCATGTTAATAAAATATGATGTTCATTTTTTTTACAAGTATGTATTCATTTTTTTTTGCAATTATGATGTTTATAATATGCTATTCATTTTTTTGAAAATTATACTTTTCTTTAAAATCGTGTTTATAATATTCAAAGATCGATTACATAAAAAATTGTGAAATCACAAAATGATTCAGGTTTTGTTTTTCGAATTTCTACTCTCACTGTTTAGATTTCCATTCTTAAGGTTTATATTTCATTATGATTGATGTTTGTGTTCGAAATCAAATTTGTTTGAATCATTTTGTGTTTGATAAGTTTGATTGAGAAAATACATGTATATACATATGTTGAGTTGGTCTAATAGCTCCAATTGAATAATCTATATGCTCCTTTCAGTGTGCACGCAAACTGTTCGACAAAATGCCTTATAGAAAAATAGTTTACAATATTTACAGGAACAATGACATAAAAAGTTTGAACATTGACGAATAAAAACATGAACAATGATGTATAAAAGTATGAACACTGATAACTTATCTATAACTTTGACACATACACAACATATTATGATCATCTTTTAATGTTTTGTGATGAGTTTTTTTTATTTTTTGTGGTTATATACTGTAAATGAACATCTATGCATTATAAAATGAACACAAAAGAATAAATGGACATGACACTTTGATGAATAAAAATACTATGAACATCAATGTATAAAAACATGAACAATGACATATAAAAGTATGAACACCAATGCTATTTTGAACGTAAGGGTATTTTTCCAAATTTTAAGTTAATTTACAAAAATGCCATTAATGATGAGCGTGTGAAAGCCCTTGATTTAAATTCATCTAATGGCTTACAACACTCCTAATTCCTATCTACAAGCTCTCTCCTCACTTGAACTAAAATCTATATATATATATATATATATATATATATATATATATATATATATATATATATATATATATATATATATATATATATATATATATATATATATATATATATATACTATTATTATCTTTCTCATCGATGTAGTATATACAATTTAAATACGTACACGCAGATATAACAAATAGTACACTGTATCTGGGTTACCAATTTGTCCAATTAGAAGATAAATTAGTATAATTTTTGTGTTTTGTACGAATATTTTTATAAAAAATTAAAGTGAAATACTTTTTATAAATAAAACTTGTAACAATTATAATTAAAATTATATTTTTAATTTATTAAAAAGTAATATATTGTAATTTTAGGTAATTTAAAAAATAAGTTTGAAAATGTTTTTTGCCCAATTGAAAATATTAGAAAATAAATACATAAAAAACAATTTATCAATCAAATTTAAAATATATTCAAATGGTAAAAATATCAAGTAGGTAGATATTTTTTATTAGATTATGAACATTTTATTTAATCTTGATTTATATGATAATCGTAGGATATTTTAGTTAATAAAAAAATAAAAAAATAAAAAAAAATAAAAAAATAAATTACTATAAAATGACACGAGATATCTTGTGTATATTTGATTGAGACATAACTTTAAGTGTTTTTGGATTTTATATAATATATTAAAAGATGAATACGTATGAATGATTAAGTGTACAATATTTTTAAATAAAATTATAATGAAGATTTTATTGAAACCGTAAAAGGACATTTTTTTTGTAACGGAAGAATACCAAATTCCAGTTGAAGGATATAGAGGAGAAAAGGGCCTTTTTGTTTACAGGAGGCCCCAATTTGAATATGTGATGTAGCCTCGCTGTAATTTCTGCCATTGTCATCCTCACTGTAAGCATTCTCTAAAATCCTTTTAGCCGTTCCATTCCACTGACCACCCCCGTCAACCCATTTGAAGAAAGGAAAAATATGCATTCAACTTGTTCAAGCCTCGAGGTTTCTTCCTCATTTGTCAAGCTTTGAGTTTATGAGGTTCAAGTGGGTTTTCTGATTTTCTTCTTCAATTGGGTCTCTCTAATTTCATCATTCTTCACCTGCCGTTACCCCTATCCTCCACTCTTGCTTGCATGAATTGCCTGCCATCTTGAAATTTTGTGGTTAATTTGTCTGGGAATTTTTTTTCTTCATTTGCCCTATCTAGCCTCATGTAGTATTGTCATTGTAATCTGCATCTACCCATCTTCCAAAATGCTCAATTGCAAGCTTCAGTGTTCTGATTCATTGTTGATATATTCAACGCTGTTGGGTTTATTGCAGTTCTCTGTTATTGCTGTACAAATTCCTCTTGATTCGAGGATTACAGTTGTCGACAACAATAATTGGGTTTCTTCAAATGGGGATTTTGCCATTGGTTTCTTAAATTATTCTGGGCAGCCTAACCAGTACAACATTGGAATTCATTTCAGTTCGAGTTCTATACCATTTGATAAACGAACTGTAGTTTGGTCTGCTGGGAAGGGAGTTGCCAATGGTTCCTCCTTCCATCTCACAACAAATGGGAACTTGCAACTCATTGACTCCTCCACTGGTGCTGTTGCTTGGACCAGTAATACCACAGGTTTAGGCGTTTCTTTCGCCTTGCTCCGTGATGATGGAAATCTAGTCTTGATGAATAACAAGAGTGAAATTGTATGGCAGAGTTTTAGTGCCCCCTCAGACACCCTTTTGCCTGGCCAAAGCTTCCATTCTTCTCAAAATCTTCGAGCTGACAAGGAAAGTGGTGCTACAACAAGCTTCTATAGCCTTTTCATGTCCGAATCTGGCCAGTTAGAACTAAGATTTCAAAGTCGCGTTGTGTACTGGAAAAGTTCAAACCCTTCCCAAGATAAGAAGCTGAGTGCTGTTGTAAACATCAATGGGGTGCTACAACTGCTAGATGAGAAATCTCGGGTTATTTGGTCTGTATTTGCAGATGATCATAATGATACTGTGAGGTTCCGGTTTCTAAGGTTAGATCTTGATGGGAATTTGCGGCTTTATTCTTGGGATGAGGATTCAAAATCATGGAGATCTTCTTGGCAGGCTGTTGAGAACCAATGTGAGGTGTTTGCAACATGTGGCTTTCATGGTGTTTGTGGCTTCAATGAATCGGGATCCACCGTCTGTAAATGCCCGTTCGGTGTGGCAACAGATACCGGTTCTAAGTGTCTTGCACCTTATGCACAAACATGTGATACCAGTACAAGTATGATGACGTACGAACACACTTCTTTGTATGGACTCTACCAGCCGAATGATTCAGTTGTAATAACTGATTTGCAGCAGTGTAAGAACTCCTGCTTGGAGGATCCAGTTTGCACAGCTGTCACATTCTTAAATGATGGAACCGCAAGGTGTTCAATGAAGATGACTCGGTTCATATCTGGATATTCGGATCCATCTCTTGCATCAGTGTCCTTTGTCAAGATATGCTCAGATCCTTTGGCTGTTTTGCCCATGACTCTTCCCCCATCAGCTCATTCGCTTTCGCCATCATCGTTGAGTTCATATTCAGAACAATCTTATGGATTTGTCGTTGCTTGTCTAATTGGTGCAGCGTTTGGAACTTTCTGTGTGGTAGCAATGGCTCAGATATCAGTAGGTGTATGGCTCTACAGAAAAAGCAATTCTAGAAAAAGTAAATTTAGGACAACATTTTCGGAGCTGAACTCAGCAGGATTCATTGGTTTTACATACCATGAGATAAAGGAGGTGACTAGTAACTTCATGTATCAAATCAAGCCAAATTTGTTCAAGGGAACACTTCACAGCAACGAGACTGTAATGGTAAAGCAGATAAGAAACTCCGTGGATGAAAAGATGTTCAAAACCTCGGTTGCAATCATCGGTAGCATTTATCACAAGGGTTTGACAAAGCTAGAAGGTTACTGCTTCGAGCAGCCTGATCACAGGTTCTTGGTTTACGAGTATCTCAAACATGGTACACTCGAGAAATGCCTGCGTGATCACAAGTCTCACAAGAGAGAACTACCCTGGAGAAAAAGAGTAGATATATGCCTTAGCGTAGGGAGAGCTGTTTCTTACCTTCACACAGGGTGCAGGGAGTTCATAAGCCATGGAAACTTGAGATGCGAGAATGTGGTTATCGATGACAATCTAGAAGCCAAGGTAACCGAATACGGTCTAGGAAAAATCCTAGGGGAGTCCGAGTCTGAGTCATTGTCATCGTCTGGTCGGTCAGCTGAGCGCGATGTGAAAGACTTTGGGATGATAGTGTTGGATTTGATAACCGGGGGACACAACACTGAAGATTCATGTGAGTTGCTCTACGAAAAATGGGTTCAAGGACAGGTAGAAAGCCTTGTGGATGAAGAAGTCGAGCTAGAAGAGGTAGAACGAATGCTGAGAATCGCGTTCTGGTGTTTGCAAGGGGACGAACGGTTGAGGCCTTCAATGGGGGAGGTGGTGAAGGTGTTAGAAGGTATATTAACAGTTGATCCGCCTCCAAATCCTTTCGTGTTCAGACAATATCTAGAAGTAGACGAAGCATCATCTGAAGGGGAGATTGAAGATCGAATTTAGCAAATTCTCTGTCTTTGTAGTGTATGTAAATTGAAGGTAAGTGCTAACTAACCTTGTGGTAGGAACAAGGGGATTTTTGCTGCAAATGCTGCATACCCATTTTGTATTACCAAAATCCCTTGATGAAGCTTCAGTTGCACTGATTTTTGATGCCAACTCTAATGACTATAGTTTTCCCACCTATTCTATATATCATTTGTCAACGTCCTACAGAATCATCCAAGGCCAATAGTCAATACAGATTATATTCATTAAATGAACAATATTGCCTTGACAGTAATATGACAAATTAAATTAAACGTCCCAGCACTCATAGGGAGTGTGAAATATTATCCAACTTTTGAAGGTGTTAAAATATCCTAATATATATTATACATGGAGTATTTTAATGATCAACCCCAGGAATTAATTCAGTGAAGTCAGATAAACCCTAAATTTCTAACAAAATACCTGTGGTTTATGCCATTTTTACGTGAAGAGTGGCTGAAATGGAGCTGAAGATGAAGTTCCAGATAAAGTATGTAGATCAGCTACTGCAACATCACTTGATGAGGTTGAAGGATGAGCTGAATTTGCTGCCACTGTTTTTAAATTCATTTCTGTTGGTGTCTTTTGCCTTTCTGGATTTTCATATGATTGTTGGAAAGATTGTGCTACTTGATCTCTTTGTTTGTCTGTTCTTTGGACATGTATGATCCGTGTTTTCTTCCTGTGAAGAATTCAGCGCTGGTTAGACTGGGTCCGCTGTAGTTGGGTTCTACATATGACTCCTTGCACTTTTCTTATCTGCTTGACTTTTTTGGTCTTTGATCCATCTGAAATATTTTGGATTGCTGTGATTCCATTTGCTTTTAGAATATCAGCATCTCTAGCATTAGTATCAACTTTCTGTACTTCTGAAACTCTGAATTGTTTGAAAAATGTGTTTGAGACTATTACGAAGCGGAGGTAGTAATAAATTACAGTTCAGACGGCCTTCCTTGCGTGTAGTTCTTCACGCTCCATCCTCGCGCGTGTCGCGTCATCATCTCACACTATACTTGTCGGCTCCACCATTAGTTAATACGGAGTACTAGCGTACTAGGTAATAGCTTCTCATCCTTCACAATTACGTTTTTTCCTGCTTTACATTCCCTCTCGAGCCCTGTCACTTTGTCAGGTCTCTCAATTCGATACTTCTCTATCAAATCATCTTCATTTCATTTTGCCATTGAGATAGCCATCTGGGTAGCCCTCAATTTGGGTAATTGACACCCCTTTTCGGATCCATTCTGTTATGAAATGAATTGAATTGAGATCGAACGTCCCAATTGATTTGGACAGTGAGTGGCGACGGGTCTCGCTTAATTGCATTGGAAGGGGACTGATCAGTTATGGACATGGACGATCAACCTAGGGTTAGTGTAGTGTTTTACCCACTTTGCTTCTTAATTGTGTAGAAATCGTGGATTGTGTTATATTAGTTTTCATTTTGTTACCAGTGGATTGCTAGAAATCCAGTCGGGGAGTAAATTGTGTTACCCATCTGAACTTCTCGACAATATGGATACCAGTTTTACGAAATTTAATGTGTTAATTTAATCCCCATTTTGGTGTTTATGAGAATTGTGTAGTTTGATTGTTATTAAATTATCTATAAGATCCTATGCCGATCTTATGGTTTATATGGCATTCAATCAATAATCAGCTAATAGTTCACTGCTGAATTATGGAGTGAAAAAATATCTATAAGATCCTATGCCGATCTTATGGTTTATATGTTGCTTGTTAGGATTCTGTAGTTTTGTCATGTTATCTAGGCATATCTGGAGGTTTTCCTGTTAATGTGGATTTAAATTAATGAATCGTTTCTAACATGGATCTTGTTGCTGCAATGGTCCAGTTGACCCCGCCAAAGCATGGTGGTGGCCAGGTCTGTCAGATTTGTAGTGACAACGTTGCAACAAATTCTGATGGAGAACGTTTTGTGGCTTGTGATGTGTGTGCATTTCCTGTATGTCGTGCTTGTTATGAATATGAGAGGAAAGACGGGAACCAGTCGTGCCCACAGTGCAAAAGCAAGTACAAAAGGCATAAAGGTCAGGTTAAATTGAGCTTTAGCATATTTCTCCTTAATGACATGACATTTTCTGGATTTCTAATATGTTGACGATTTTGGCCTTTTAGGCAGCCCTCCTATTCTTGGGGACAAGGTGGAAGATTCTGATGTGGATGATGGGCTAAGTGATACTAGTTATCCATCTGGAAATCAGAATGATAAGCGTGGCCTGCTCGGTTGGCACATGAACCATGGACAAGTCGAGGGTGCTGGAGCCCCAGTTTATGATAAAGAGGTTGCACTGAATCACATACCTCGGCTTGCAAATGGAAGTGTGGCTTCTGGAGAGTTATCTGCTGCGTCCTCAGAGCATATCAGGGCTAATATCAGGAATTCCAGGGAATTTGCTTCTCCTGGACTTGGCAACATAGCCTGGAAAGAAAGAGTTGATAGTTGGAAGCAAGAGAAGAGTACCGGGCGTCCAAGTGTTAGTCTTCCACCTTCTGAAGGAAGGTTTGGCGGTTCTGAAGCTAGATTTACTGCTGATATTGACGCCAGCACTGATGTGGCTATGGATGATTCTCTATTGTTAGTGCTTCCTCTCTGATCTTTCGGTTTCTGTTTTACAGTGAGGTTGAATTTTGCTGGCTAATAGAAATCTTCCATAAGTATTGTTTCTTGCCTTTTTTCTGAAATGCAGAAATGATGAGACACGCCAGCCACTCTCAAGGAAAGTTCCAATTCCTTCATCAAGAATTAACCCATATAGGCTGGTTATTGTTTTACGGCTAGTGGTTCTCTGTATTTTCTTGCACTACCGTATAACAAATCCTGTGCCTGATGCTATAGGGTTGTGGTTAGTATCTGTCATTTGTGAGATATGGTTTGCAGTATCATGGATATTGGATCAGTTTCCGAAATGGCTTCCTATAAACCGTGAGACGTATCTGGATAGGCTGGCTCTTAGGTATATATATGGCTAATTTGCTTCTCAGTTGATTGACTATGCATAATTACCGCGAATGCCTTTGACCCTCTCTCATTATTTCTTCTTAAAGGTATGATAGAGAAGGAGAGCCATCTCAACTGGCCGCAGTTGACATTTTTGTCAGTACCGTTGATCCATTGAAGGAACCTCCCCTAGTTACAGCCAATACGGTCTTATCAATTCTTGCAGTAGACTATCCTGTGGACAAGGTTTCCTGTTATGTCTCTGATGATGGAGCTGCTATGCTCTCATTTGAAGCTCTTTCAGAGACATCGGAATTTGCCAAGAAGTGGGTTCCTTTCTGCAAAAAGTATTGCATTGAGCCACGAGCTCCTGAATGGTATTTTGCCCAGAAGATAGATTATCTAAAGGATAAGGTTCAACCGTCATTTGTGAAAGATCGGAGAGCCATGAAAGTATGCTTTAATATGTCATTCATTCCATCTTCTCTTTTCATCCCTATATTTGCAAGAGTTGGTTAATTACATTTGTTATTAATTGCAGAGAGAGTATGAGGAGTTCAAAATTCGCATTAATGGCCTTGTTGCGAAGGCGACAAAGGTCCCAGATGAAGGTTGGGTGATGCAGGATGGAACACCATGGCCAGGAAATAACACCAGGGATCATCCTGGAATGATCCAGGTTAGAATTCCATCTCCCAATTCTCATGAGCTATTGATATGCATTTGTACTCCGTATCTGACACTTGTTACCGAGAGTTTACCTTAAAGTTAATGTCAAAGAGTGACAATAGCTTTAGGTATGATATTTGCATACATCGTCTGACTCTCTCCTGTACTGCTCGAAATTGTGTTTGTATGAACTGCAGATATTCCTTGGTCAAAGTGGAGGACTTGATACTGATGGAAATGAACTTCCACGTTTGGTCTACGTGTCTCGTGAAAAGCGAATTGGTTTTCAGCATCATAAGAAAGCTGGTGCTATGAATGCACTTGTATGTATTGTGTGTGTGTATAACAATTTTGAATAGTTTCTATGTTTTGGAATGTCTTGTCTTACATGCTTCATTTGGTCATTTACAGGTTCGTGTCTCAGCAGTCCTTACAAATGGGCCTTTCATGTTAAATCTTGATTGTGATCACTACATAAACAACAGCAAGGCATTGAGGGAGGCTATGTGCTTCATGATGGATCCAAATCTTGGGAAATATGTCTGCTATGTTCAGTTCCCTCAAAGATTTGATGGGATTGATAGAAATGACCGATATGCTAACCGTAACACTGTGTTCTTTGATGTAAGTCCTTTATATCAATGTGGATATACGGTCACTTCTAATTGCTCATTGTTTATGATATATGAAAATAATGTCCTTCGGTTATCAATATCATGATTTCATTTTAACTATAGGCGTCTCTCTTCACATTGATCTTTCCTATTATGTTTGTGGATCTTAGATAAACTTGAGAGGATTGGATGGCATTCAAGGTCCAGTTTATGTCGGTACTGGATGTGTCTTCAACAGGACTGCCTTATACGGATATGAACCACCACACAAACCGAAGCCCAAGAAAACTAATTTCCTTTCTGGATGTTTTGGCAGATCCAGAAAGAGTTCTAAATCAAGCAAGAAGGACAAGAAGAAGAAGAATAAAAATGCAGATCTCAATGGGCCAGTCTTCAATCTTGAAGACATTGAAGAAGGATTAGAAGGTTTATAATTCACTGTTTTACACTTGGTTACCATCTCCCTGCTGAAAATCTGGATAAATTTTGATTTCTTTGTTTTGATCTGCAGGTGCTGAATTCGACGATGAAAAGGCACTCCTCATGTCTCAGATGAGCCTTGAGGCAAGGTTTGGTCAATCTGAAGCGTTTATTGCCTCTACTCTCATGGAAAATGGTGGTGTTCCACAGTCTGCTGAACCCGATACCCTTCTTAAAGAAGCTATTCATGTTATTAGTTGTGGATACGAAGACAAAACAGAATGGGGAACTGAAGTATGTTTCGTCTCCTTATCCGAAAGAATATTGCATTTTCCTTGTTTCATCATATATCTGGACTGCTGCACCTCATTCTGTGATTATTGATATGGTAAAACTGAAAAATGTATGCCGGATGATTCATGTTGCAGATTGGATGGATTTATGGATCGGTCACAGAGGATATTCTTACAGGGTTCAAGATGCATGCTCGTGGATGGAGGTCAATCTATTGTATGCCAAAGCTAGCAGCTTTCAAGGGATCTGCTCCAATCAATCTGTCTGATCGTCTGAATCAAGTCCTTCGGTGGGCATTGGGTTCGGTAGAAATTCTTTTCAGTCGTCACTGTCCGTTATGGTATGGTTATGGTGGACGCCTCAAATGGCTCGAGAGATTTGCTTACGTGAATACCACAATTTACCCCATCACTGCCATCCCTCTTCTTGCCTACTGTACTTTGCCTGCCATCTGTCTCCTAACCGGAAAGTTCATTATTCCTCAGGTAAAACACAATTTACTTGCAACTCAAACATCATATAACTTACACTAACATTATCTTCCATGAAACGCAGATCAGTAACCTTGCTAGCATATGGTTCCTCTCTCTTTTCCTTTCCATCTTCGCAACGGGGATCCTGGAGATGAGATGGAGCGGTGTAGGAATCGATGAGTGGTGGAGAAACGAGCAGTTTTGGGTGATAGGAGGCGTATCAGCTCATTTGTTCGCGGTGTTCCAGGGTTTGCTGAAGGTCCTTGCAGGTATAGACACCAATTTCACAGTAACATCCAAGGCATCGGATGAAGACGGTGATTTCACAGAGTTGTACATGTTCAAATGGACAACTCTCCTCATCCCACCAACAACTCTTCTGATAATCAACCTTGTTGGTGTGGTTGCTGGTGTGTCATATGCAATAAACAGCGGATACCAATCATGGGGTCCGCTGTTCGGGAAGCTGTTTTTCGCCTTCTGGGTGATCATTCATCTTTATCCTTTCCTTAAGGGTCTCATGGGAAGGCAGACCAGAACTCCCACCATTGTTGTTGTTTGGTCAATTCTGCTGGCTTCTATCTTCTCCTTGCTGTGGGTTCGTATCGATCCTTTCACAACACGAGTAACTGGACCTGATATCGCGCAATGTGGAATCAACTGCTAGGAACAATCGTCAATATTCAATGGCTTGGGAGCTGCAGCCTGAGATTACCTCTCTTTATTCTTTAGGGAGAACTTAGAAGGGTATAAGCTACACAAACGGACCTCTAAACTTTTTCCCTCATTAGAACATCTATACTTTATAGAAAGGTTAGATACTATATTACAACGTTGTACAAATAAAGTGTAATAAGGATTTTTATCGGCAATAGTTCAAGGATATAAACTAAGCTAACTATTATGTATTATTAACTTTCAATATCTTGATGATTCATATTTCCGGACAGCCCGCCTGGAAAAACGGGCGGGTATGAACAGAGAAAGAAGTCTGACCGAGCTGAAAAGCCCGCCGTTGGACCGGATCCGGGCATCACTCTAGGTCCGACTAGGCCGAAAAGGGATGGTTGCCCTTACACTGCTGCTTTTATTTGACAAGCATTGCATATCCAAGATTTATTATAGACAACATAACAACAATTAATACTGCTAAGTCGGATCCTTCCACGTAGCCTTCTATTTCCCAGAAAAGTCGAGTTTGGGTCTTTTGAAAAAGTATCAAATTTGAACATTATTTGACACATCTAAAGAGATCAACTTATCTAGCCTTCCTAGATCCGTCCACGGAGATAATTGCACCTTATATTCAGAGCTATCTCACAAAAATTCACAATTTAGCCTTCAATTGTTCATTACGTGAACATATTTATATCAAGTCTCTCCACGAACAAACTGAAAAATTCGAGACTTTGGCTATTACGACGGTTCTCAGCGAACAAGTATGGTCAATTTGGACCCTTGGTATAAAACATAAGCAATAAAGCCACCTCATCCTTTTCCTACATTACATTCAAGCTTGTGTTTGTCATGATTTGGAAACTAAAAATTTTAGTACATATTGACATGGATATTTGTACGAAGAACAAGATGAATTTAAGTTAGACAATATATGACGGGAAGAGAATGTACGTCAAGTCAACCTACGTACACAAATCTTCGGGTTTAATCCTAAAACCAATTAATATAAAAAGAAGTAGCCCTATAACTTATATGCTAGCTTAACATACTATCATATTGTCGACATGGGACAATTTTAGACATCTCAATAAAAACAACACAATGATCTAATTTCTAATTTAGGATGAAACTTGAATAATATTGTAAAGTGCATTTCCTAATTAAATACTCAAACCATGTATTCTTCAAAACGTTTCTTAGGTTTATTAATGTCATGTGTTGATGGGTGGTGGTGCATGACCGTTCTTAGTTGGTGGAGCGATTTGTTTGCTTAATTCCATTAACAAACGAGTAATCTACCCAAAAAATGATATCCGTGATAGAGCCTATTGGGCATATGATATTAAAGGATGTTTTTATACTAAATCTACTCTTAACATGATCCAAAATCGTAAAATTGGTGTTACTACTGATAAATCTTGGATTTGGGATCTCAACATTACGCCCAAAACTTAAAAAAATTTGGAAACTTTTCCTAGATGGACTCCCCACCAAAGAAAACCTAGACAAACAAAAAGTTCTCTTTACCAGGAATTGTGTTGTGTAATCATCATACGGAAAGTGCTTTGCACCTTTTTTATAAATGCCCTTTCACTAATCACTCCATTGAAAATGATACAATTATTGTGTTTCTTCAAAACTGTAACACTGACAATCGGAAAATTTCCGATCTTATTCTTGACCTTAAGGATCATAACAAATGAATTAAGAAAGGTTATTGTCACTTGGTGGTTTATCTGGTTTACCCAGAATCAAATTATCTTTGATAACGAAATAATTCCTAATGACCTACAACAAAGTACTAACGACTTGCTCAAATATTGGAATAACACTAATACTAGAAAACCCAAATAATAAACTGAAACAAGCAACATAGAGAAGGAAAAAAAAGAGTATTAAATGGCATCGACTTATGGAGAACTTTATGAAAATCAACTTTGATGCGTCAAGGTCGCTTTGCCTATGGATTTATTATCACGGTTTTGCTCTGCTTCTCCTATTGCCCTTGGAGCGGGCCCTTCTGTTGCCTCCTCTGTCCTAGAAGCGGAAGCTTTTGCTCTTTGAGAAGAAGGTCTTCAAAAGGCCATATGTTTGGGTTTTTCTTTCATTGAAATTGAGGGAGATTGCTTAATGCTCATGAATTATTTACTTCGTTCTTGGCATCCCTTAGGAGACTGATATGATTATTTCTGATATTTTCTCTTTCCTCCCCTCTCTCAATTGTTGCTGATTTTGCCATAATTTTTGAGAAATCAAGATTGTTGCCGACCTCCTTGTGTCTCTTGGCCACTCCATGGACGTCTCGCTGGTTTTGCTCCCTAATGTTGTTGATGATCTCATCCGAAATGATATTTTTGGACGATTAGTCTCCAAAGACTGATCCACCCTTTTCCTTATCTTGTTTCTCAAAAAAAAAAATGACATGCATTCCAATAAGATTAATTGGACATGGACTTGAGACAAACTCATGTCTTTTGTGATAGAATAGAAGACGTGTTTGCATCCATATATGAGACTGTTTGAAAACCGGTTTATGGGAGTTGATGAAGCTTTGGTACGTTTGAGAGTTGGATCAGAAATGAACACAATTTTTGGGAGGCTCAACCCTTATGGCAATGTTTGGTAGATGATGAAATGGAAATTTTCATCGGTTTCCCAAGGATAGCTTATGGGAGCTAATGGAGATGAAGGTATTTTTTTTTTTGCTATTAATAACCCTCCTCTATTGTCTTGCTCGACAACTCATCCATCCATTCCTGAAAAAACACTTGACTTTCTCTTGCTCAAGACATGTTATAAAAACCCTCGACTTTTCTTTTCTTCATGATGCCCCCTTGAATTTCTTCAACTCTCTTTTCATCTGTGTTAATAAACCGATTATGGGTCTCATTTATTTTGCTTACAAATCTAAATTTGGTTAGGGTTTGAGGATTTTGTTATGATTCAACCCTATATTTTTTCCTAATTTTATTTTTTCTTGTTTCAAGATGTAGTTGAAAGAAAGCTTTCCACTTGAATCAAGCATTTAGGTACATGCTTCTACTTAGTTGTTGCTAAAATTTTTAAATTTCCATTGATGAGTTTAATTTATGCTCTTGCTTGTTCAAGATATATTAGTTTCTTGAGAATATTTTGTAAAAGTAGAACATGTTATGACCTTTCTTCTTACTTTTTGGTACATTTTTAGCATTTTAGGCATTTGTTGATAGTTATTTTGTAGCATTGTTGTCCCTAAGAAATATGAAGTAAACATGATTATCCATTGTCAGTGTTTGATTTTGCATTGTGGTTAGAGCGTACGGATTAAGATGTTTGGCACATTGTTAAGTTCTGAATTGTTTTTTCCTTTGTTGTCACTTTTTGGTAGATTGATAGTTTTTAATCCATCTGTTGACTGATTTTGGTGCATATGGACACTCTACGCTTAAGGGTTCTCTTGAAAGTTTATGATCAATTAGTACTAGGTCTGCTTCAGTTGACACATTGTGGTCATTCTTTTGTGTTTAAGGTATTTGATGACAATTTGTTGTTAGTTTTACGTGTTAGATGTTTTTATTGCTAGTTGTAAAAGATAGAATTTTCGAATTCTAATTAATTATGATTAAGATGGATTAAATTTAATCATTAACCGTAATTAAGTCATAACTTAAGAACAGTGTAGAATCGATGAGTACATGTTGGAGATAATAAGGTCCCACATCGAAAGATGGGGACACTCCGAGCCTAGTATATAAGGTCGGTGGGCTACTCCTCCTATTGCCAATTGGTTTTAGGATGGAACCTCATCAGGTTTATGTGTTGGGCTGGAGCCTAATGCGCATGTGCGCTCGTATGCACACGAACCCCGCTCTACCGGTCCGTCTGTATCGGACTTTGACAATACAAATTCCACTGTTGTATTTCTGGCTTAGCTTTGGTCTTGTTGAAAATTTTTTACTTTTTCCTCCGAGTAATTAATTTTTATCCTCTATTATTATTTTGGACAATTGAAAACTCCAAATAATGAAGTTGTAGTTGGGAGATATAATCAAAGCATAAAATATGTCCTAAGGGTGAAATTATATGAAAATGCAAAGTGGTGAAAATAGCCACTATTTCGATTATTAGAGACTAAGAAATGCGGCTTCAAAATAACCATTTTTTGAGAAAGTTGCGGAATAATTATCTCAGTAATATTCCAGTTTTCTATTCTATTTGCGGAATAATTAGTGTATCTAAAATTAGACCCTATCATAATAATCGTAGGGAAAAAGAAAAATAAAGGAAAAAACAATATTTCATTTTGTTACCCAATATCTTAATACTCAAGTATGGTATCAAATATATTAATACTCAACTGTAATATTCAATATGTAAATATCAAGTCTGATACTCAATATGTTAATATCCAATACTTTGATACCAAACATAGTAATCAAGTCTGATACAAAATACGTTAATATTCAATGCAATACTAAATATGTTAATACCCCAAATATCCTAATACCCAAGTGTGATACCCAATATGTCAATGCTCAATATGTTAATACTCAAGTATGATACTCATTATGTTAATATCCAAGTATGATACTCAATATGTTAATACTCAAGTCTTATACCCAATAATATTCAACGTAATAATGTACCCAATATATTAATACTTAAGTCTCGTACCTAATGTGTTACCAAAATTTAATTATACAATTATCTCTTTCATTTTTCACTCTTTATAAGATAATTAAATTTTCACTCTTTATGAGATGATTAAATAATATGTCAATTACTTCTTCCTTCTTCCTATGATTTTTCAAAATATCTCAATTATCTTTTTCCTTCTTCGTAGAGTAATACTAACCACAAAAAATAACATTTTTTTTTCTTCTCATAATTAAAATTAAATATACATAATAAAAGTTAAAGTGCATACTTAATTTACATATAAAAAAATACATTACTATCCCATTTACTTATTTAATTTAAAGTGCGTACTTAGTTTACGTATAAAAAAAAGTACTTTTATAAATCTAGTACCTTGCACTGGTACTAAACTAGTACTTTAACTAATAAACTAGTATACTACCCGTGCACTGCACGGGTCTCATATTAATATTTATTCTAAATATATGAATAATTAATTTTTTTTTCTTTCTTTCGAGTTTCTTATAAGTTCTATAATATTAATTTAACTGTTGTTTAAAATACATATAATTTGGTGACAAATTCAAGCATATATTTACACATTTTATATATTAAATTGCATATATTTGTAATATCCGGAATTTTAATTCCGCTTTTTCCGAGTCAAACCGAATTACGACTCATGTATCTTTGTTTATGATACCTAGTGTTAACTATCTTCACAAAACCTATCATTTTATGCAAGTTTAAACTCACCTAAAATGATAAATGCTTTATCAAAGCCTAATCATGCAAACCCTAATTTGTATCTCTAGGTCTTTTGACAAGGTCATGACACTCTTTTGACAAAAGCATGACAAGATTATGACAAGGCCTTGTCGTGTTTTCAACCCATCTCTTTTCCCTTGGTTTAGCCACATTTTTATGTTTTATTGGGCCTTGGATTACTTGTCTGCAACTCTACTCATGTCCAGACAACACTGCTTTGTCCTCTACGAGCCAGCCCAAGGAAAACGAGACCAGCGAGCCCATGAAGTTGGACGCCAGCCTTGTGTGTTCCTCCCTTTAGCCGTGCAACCCATCCATCGTCAGCCCAACAGGGAGACTCAGCCTTCTACGTACGTGTGAATGTGGAGAGAGGATAGAGATCCGCCTTCCATAACAAACCCTGAAATCACGCAACAACCCCATTTTTGGCGTCCAGATACACGTTTGGAGATGACGTTACAGATCTCACCACAATCAACTCCTCCCCTCTTCTCACGTCACCATCTCGAGCCACTGTAACCTGCATCCCATCTATCCTCTGCTGTCTATCCGTTTCAAGGTCCCCACTGTTAACTAGAAGGACTGATCCTTGCCCTAGCCATCGCCTCTACCACCACACAACAACACCTTCTCGCCTCGTTCTTCTCTCTTGAGGTGAGATGCAACACTTGTAATCTCTTCAACCGCTTCCACAGCCACGCCGGATCTGCTTGTGTCCAACCCAGTCGCTACTGCCTCCCTGCACTGCCCATTTCGAAGCCAAACGCCCAAACCCCTACCATGCCGCAGCATACCAAATATTCACCTTCATCGCCTCTTTTTGCACATCCTACAGGTTGCCTCCGGAGCCTTGATTTCTGTACGCAGCAACATCCTACAGGTTGCCTCTGTGCAGTGTCACGCCTCCTCACCCTTCACGTATGCACTCAGGCAGGTTGGAGCAGATCAGTCGAGCCTCTACCTTGCACCATCATCGGATCAGAAGAGGGGCGGACAGATCAAGGATGGGTCCAGGGAAGTCGATCGTAATCTTGTGCAGGCTTAGGAAGAGGAAGACATGGTGCAGCTCTCGTAGTTGCAACTTGTGGAACCCTCAGAAATTGGACATTAACTCAAGATCAGGAAGAGTCGAACTTGAGACCTTCTGCTGCCAAGTTTGAGTGTTCTGATTGCAGTTGGTGAGGTTCGAACCATAGACCACTTTACAGTTATGTTTTTGGTTCCAGAAAAACAGTGTCGAGTAACCATCTTTGGGACCATGTTTCAATATCTTAAAATGTTTATTCACCGTTAAATTTTTAGAATGATATAGAAGGATATACATAGTTTAACATATCAGAAGTCTATCCAACGGTCGGATTTGGATATATAAGAGCTGAAAAGACTAAAAAATTGGCTAAGTATAGAAATCCTAGATTTTGTAACCAATGATAGCATGTATTAGACGTTTTATCTCCAATAAATCTTCAATAATCTGTATGGAATTAATGAAGAAGATTTACTTTGGATTAGATTTAAGAGATTTCACATTCCGCTGAGATTCACCTCGGTCAGCTACAGTGTCACCTCGACCGAGGTGATCTTGAGGAGTGTCCCGACCGAGACGAACACCCTGGCGCGGCAAGATATATTTTTATTTGGCTGAGATCTTTTATTTTTGGAAGGAAGATATCTTATATTTTTGGGTTGGATTTTTGGAAGGAAGATCATATATTTAAGAGATTTATTTTAGAGATATGAATATATTTTATAGGAAATTATCTTTTTGAGATATTATTATCTTTGAAAGATAATTCTCCTATATAAAGGGTTGGATTTTCCACAATTCAGCCATCTTCTTTTGATCCTTTACCCTCTTGGATCATTGAAGAAGCTGCAGTTAGGAGATTTTTGGAAGTTTGAAGGAAGCTTTGAAGATTGAAGGAAGGAAGATTCATAGTTTTGAGATAGTTTTTGAGGGAGTTTGTAAGATTTTCTTAAATTCCCTTTGGTTTATTGTCTTGTTTGATTTGTGATTCAAAGAACGCTGATTTGTGAATTATTTGATTAAGTTATTGAAGCCTTGTTCTTAAGGTTTTTGTTTTCAAATATTCATTCATTCACCTTTTATTCGATTATTGTTTTTATGAAGATGAGTAGCTAAATTTCTTGTGCGATTCTAGGGTGATTGACTGAAAGTTGTGGGAAAGAAAATGATAGAATGATCTTAATCCCAGTAGGACCCTGAAAGCTCGAGTCGTTAACCTTAACCCTAGAGTACATCGCTCAGTCGATGAACATCTCGGCCGGGGTGGAACTTGACTGACCGATGTGACCTTTTCTGATCCGAAACTGAGAGTTAAGTGTTTTAGTTTGCCAAATCCTATTCTTATTATACATTTCCTGGTTCAATGCAAGCCAAAGATGAGACTTACCCGGTGATTCCTTAGTTTGTTTACCCATGATCATAATTGTAGGTAATAAATGTTTATCCTTTATTGGGGTCTGAGTGTGCCTTCATCCCATCTTTGTGAGTTAGCCTGAGACTTACCAGTAAAGGTTGATTCTATTCCCTTAGGTGGTGTGTTGGTTTGAGATTATAGTTCTTTTCCTTAGTACCTTGAGACTTACCCGGTGATAAAAACTTTGGTTTGGGATAGTGAGTAGTGAGACTTACTTGGTAATCTATTCCCACTTTAGAAACACCTTCCCTTTGCAAAACCTCAGCTTTGTCCGCTTTATTTAAAGATCTTGATTTGGAACCACAACTGGATGCTTTAATCCCTAGAATTTGCATATTTCCTTTAATTGACCTTATTATCATCTTTTGATTGTTTTAATCGCTTTTGTGGTTATTAGTTGCATTAACAACCTCTACTTGCTTAGTTTCACCTAAGTCCATGAGATCGACACCCTGAAATTCTTGCTTTTACTATAATTGATCCGTACACTGCGGGTTCGCATCCTTGTTTTAAGCATATTTTTTGGGATATAAATTTAAAGCTTGCACACACCATTTGGAGCGAACAACCAACATTAGAGAATTTTGTAGAAGTTGTGGTTGAACCTTTTTAAGAAATTCTTGCTTCTATGAGTAGATTGCATATCATAGATGACCTAGAGAATTATGTCGGAATTTTATAAATTTATTCGAGCTTCATATTTGGAGCCAAAGTTGGATATTAGTGACTTTTTAGAAAGTAGGAAAAATGTGTAGTTTGCTAAGTTCTACCTAAACTCACTTGTAAGAGTTAGAAATATTATTTTTAGTCCCAAGTAAGAGTTTAAGCATGTATTATGAGATTTTTGGAAGATTCGGGACCAAGGGTAAAAAGGTCATTTTACCTTAGATGTGTATTTTGATAATTTTCCTTTTGATAGGATCTTACATTTTAGAAGTCTTAGGCTTCTAAGTATTTGGACATGTGTTGATCCACTTGCCTCCTATGACAGGCGGTTGAGTTTTTGCGGTTACAGACCGAGTTGAGATAACGGGATTTGAGTGTTGATTCAAGTAAGTCCTTTGGGCTTACTTAGCTAGCTTTCAGATATGAGTGCGAATAATGATAGTGGTGTTTGAATGATGTGTGTATAAGTGTATTTCATACTAATTATCGACCGACCCACATATTTGGCCTAAGAGTAACAGGCGGTGACATTCTGCTCAGTTAGCCCGAGGGCGCTGAGGGTTTCTTTCGGGACTAGTCCATACTTGGTTTGCGGGGACGCCACACCGGCGGAGGTGTGCCAAACCATCACCTGTTGGATAAGAAACGGAGGCGAGATTTTAAGATATCTCGTGCCACAACTTTTAAAACGGAATGAAGTGAATAGATAATAATCGGTTTGTGTGTCAGCATGATGATAGTTTTATTTTGCTTGAGTTGTGTTTGTGCTATTTTTTATTCTACTTATATTTGGATTGTTAGCTAACGGTTTATCCGTCTTGTAGATTCTGTAGAGATAGACAGTTGTAGAGAGATCCGGGACAGATGGTCAGCCGGGTCCACGTACTTATTAGATGGGGACGGGGAGTCTTCCGTTCAACATGCATTTTATTAATATATCTATGTTTTGTAAGGTTGTCATGTGTTGAGCATTCATGTATATACTATTTTTTTTATTTTCAAAGAATTTAAATACATTTGTGCCTTGTTGTAAGATCCTAGTAAAGTTGTTGTTAAATCAAGGTCGGGACCCATTGTGAGGTGCTAACCATTAGCTCTCCGAGTTCCAAGAATTCAAGGTGTTACAATATTGTAGTTATTTTTTATATATTAATAACATAAGAAAAATATAATTCCAATAATGTGAATATCATGTATAAACCAATATAATTTTTAAACCTTCAACTTATTATAAAGAAGTATTCAACTTATTATAAAGAAAAATATCTTCCCACATAAGAACGGTTTTTTTTTTTTTAATAATTTGGATTGTTAGAATAGATTAATCTAGAATTCGTAATTAATAAAAAAATTAGGCCGTTCCGATTTAAATTGATCAAACCTAAAATTTTGAGTTTCATATAAATTATATAATATCAATTTAACTTAGGTTTAAAATACATATAACTTGGTGACAAATTTAAGCATATTTTTACACCTTCAATATGTTATATTGTATATATTGTAGTTATTTTCTATATTTTTTCTATATTCTATAGATACGTTATTTTGATATATTTTTTTTATTATTATCAATTTACATCGTAAAAATAAAATAAAATAAATTATACCTTAAAAATTAAAACTAAAAGGATTTGTTAAGATATTATTTATTTAAACATTATTTTTAAATATTATTCTATAGATATATGATTTTGATATATCTATTATACATACTAAAAGAGAGTACATGATTTGATGACGTGGCACGCTGTGGGAGCAACAATCAAATGGAGCTCCCACAATTTTTTGGTCAATAAATCTTTATTTTTTTAAGCTAAAAAATCTTTTTTTTACTAAACTAACATATTGCTATTCAAAATTATACGTAACTTTTTTTTTTTTGGAGATTCTCCAAGATCTTATAGGCCAATTAATCTTTATTTTTTGTGCCAGAAAACAAACTGGTCAAAAAATCTTTTTTTATTAAAGTATATAAATTTTATAAAACAAACTGATAAATACTTTTCCGGCACAAATAATTATGAATATTAAAAAAAAAATCCTTCTTTTATGTTTTTAAAAGATTTGTTTAAAAGATAGCCAAAATCTTTGATTATTTTGTAAAAAAGAAATTAAGACTCCATATTTTTATCGGATTAAATTTTTTTACTAAATCTCGAATTAAGCCAATAACTTTTTTTTACTAAACCTTAATTATTTTGTAAAATATGAATTTTGTTATCCCACATCGGTTATCAAAGAAGGATGACACTTTGACAACATGTATAAATAGACCTCAAATGTTTGAACATTATACAAATCATACATTTTCGGACCTTTTGGTCAGAATCAAGTATAATATTATTATACCAGATTAGTATTTGTATGTGGAGCGAATTGTTGTGGCCTACTAATTCGTAGGTCTTTTTGATCTAATGATTTTTGGATCGTTTTGATCTAATGATTTTTGGGTCGTTTTGACCTAATGATTTTTGATCGTTTTGACCTACAGATTTTTGGATCAAAACGACCTATAGATTTTTGGGTCGATTTAACCTAATAATTTGTGGGTCGTTGTGACCCACTGATTTGTGGGTCGTTGTGACCCAATAATTTGTGCCAATAATTTGTGGGTCGTTATGACCCACTAATTTGTGTGTCATTGTGACCTACTGATTCGTGGATCGTTGTGACCTACTGATTCGTGGGTCGTTGTGACCTAATAATTTATGGGTCGTTGTGACCTAATAATTTGTGGGTCGTTGTGACCTACTAATTTGTGGGTCCTTGTGACCTACTAATTTGTGGGTCCTTGTGACCTACTAATTTGTGGACCGTTGAACTATTAAATTCGTAATTCTTATTTTATCAATATAATAAATATACATCTATATACTTTACTAAAACAAAAAAAATAATTCTTGACGTGCCATCCCAAGTTTTTTCTCTAATTAAACTTTTTATTAAATCACGAATTAAGCTAATAAATTCTTTTTCTACTAAACCATAATTAGCCTAAATTTTTTTTTAATTAGTTCCAATTTTAAAGTATTTTATTTGGATTACTAACTAATTCTGATTACAATAACATTTCCTCTTCTTTTAATTTTTTTTCCAAATCTTTCAAACTTTTTATTAAATCATGAATTTTGTTATCCCACATCGGTTATCAGAGAAGAATGACACTTTGACAACATGTATAAATAGACCTATAAGGTTTGAAGATTATACAAATCATACATTTCTAGACCTTTTGAGTCGTTGTAACCTACTGATTTTTGGATCATTGTAACCTACTGATTTATAGTTCGTTTTGACCTAATGATTTGTGGGTCGATTTGATCTAATAATTTGTGGGTTGTTGTGACGCACTGATTTGTGGGTCGTTGTGACTTGTGACCTATGAATTTGTGGGTCGTTGTGACCTGTGAATTTGAGGATAGTTGTGACCTATGAATTTGTGGGTCGTTGTGACCTATTGATTCGTGGGTTTTTGTGACCTATTGATTTGTGAGTCGTTGTGACCTACTGATTTGTGGGTCGTTGTGACCTACTGATTCGTGGGTCGTTGTAACCTACTGATTTGTGGTCGTTTGTGACCTACTGATTTGTGGATCATTGAACTATTAAATTCGTAAATCTTATTTTATCAATATACTAAATATATATCAATATAATTTACTAAAACAAAAGACAATAATTCTGACGTGGCGTCCCACGTTTTTTCTCGGATTAAAATTTTTACTAAATCACGAATTAAGCTAATAAATCTTTTTTTTACTAAACCATAATTATTTTGTAAAATATAAATTTTGTTATCCCACATCGGTTATTAGAGAAATATGATAGTTTGACAACATTTATAAATAGACCTATAAAATTTGAAGATTATACAAAGCATACATTTCTGTACCTTTTGGTCAGAATTAAGTATAATACTTATTCATACCGGCTTAGTATTTGAATGTGGATTGTTGTTACATACTAATTCGGTCATTTTAACCTAATGATTTGTGGGTCGTTTTAATCTAATACTTTGTGGGTCGTTGTGACCTATTGATGTTTGGGTCCTTGTGACCTAATGATTTGTCGGTCCTTGTGACCTAATGATTTGTCGGTCCTTGTGACCTAATGATTTGTGGGTCCTTGTGACCTATTAATTTGTGGGTTGTTGTAACCTATTAATTTGTGTGTCGTTTGTGACCTATTGATATGTGGGTCGTTTGTGACCTACTGAGCTACTGATTTTTGAATCGTTTTGACCTACTTATTTGTGGGTCGTTGTGACCTACTGATTTGTGAGTCGTTGTGAGTTGTGATCTACTAATTTGTGGGGTTATTGTGATCTACTAATTTTCGTTGTGACCGACTGATTTGTGGTTCGTTTGTGACCTACTGATTTGTGGGTCGTTTGTGACCTACTGATTTGTGGGTCGTTTGCGACCTACTAATTTGTGGACCGTTGAACTATTAAATTCGTAATTTTTATTTTATCAATATATTAATTATACATATATATTCTATATACTTTACTAAAACAAAAGACACTAATTCTGACGTGGCGCCCCCACGTTTTTTCTCGGATTAAACTTTTTACTAAATCACGAATTAAGCTAATAAATCTTTTTTTTAATTAAACCATAGTTATTTTGTAAAATATGATTTTTGTTCTTCCACATCGATTATGAGGAAGGATGACACTTCGAAAACGTGTATAAATAGATGTAGAGTGTTTGAGACTTATAAAATTCATACATTTCTGAACCTTTTGGTCAGAATCAAATATAATACTTATTCATATATGATTAGTATTTGTATGTAATCATTGTGACCTACTAATTTTTTGGTCGTTTTGACCAAATGATTTTTGGGTCGTTGTGACATAATGATTTGTGGGTCGTTGTGTTCTTATGGGTCCTTGTGATCTACTAATTTGTGGGTCCTTGTAGCCTACTGATTCGTGGACCGTTGAACTATTAAATTCGTAATTCTTATTTTATCAATATAATAAATATACATCTATATTCTGCATATTTTACTAAAACATACGAAACTAATGCTGGCATGACGCTCCTATACTTTTTCTCGGATTAAATTTTTTACTAAATCACAAATTAAGCCAATTAATCTTTTTTTACTAATTGAATTCGTATCAGATTATGGTATTTTTAAATTATATGATTATGCTTTTTCTTTAAATTATTATTTATTAAATAATAAATTAGATTTTTAAAAAAATTTATTAGTATAAAACTTATTAATGATCAACACATGGGTTATGTGGTCTCATTTACTATGTAACACTTAACACGTTATTTATACGAGCTCATAACATATAACTAATAAAGTTAACAACATATAATATAGTAAAAAAATGTAATATGATAAGATATTTTATTAACAAACCCGCACAAGGTGCGAGATATACACTAGTTGTTGGTAAATTTGATGGCAGATAAACTGTAAAAGATAAAATACTATTTTTAAAAAGTATTTATTTAAATATTTTGAAAAAAAATAGAAATCATTTTCCAATTTATATTAATAATTAGAAATATTTTTTAAAAGATTATTAATAAGTATTATTTAAAATTAATAACTTGCTACTAGATTTTAGTTGAGCAGCTACAACAAATTTGTGCTTCTCAGTCTTTTACAGAAGGCCAAATTCAGAAGCTTAGAAGTCTGAACCACTGACTCTTTAAATTTGTGCTTCAGTTTTCTTGTGTTGAACAATCAATCCTTCATCCAAGTCCCAACTTAGACGAAACTAATAGGAGAGATTTAACATGTTGAAAAATATGACTTGTGATGGATGAGTGAGTCCAATAATTGATTAGAGTTGAAGAAGACGACAAACAGAGATTTGTGTGGCAGGAGAGCAATGGGCCCAATAATGAAAAATGAAGATGATCGACTACCAGCCACAGCAACAGAAGGTGCCGTTAACGCCGTTTAGGATCCTTAGATGAAAAAGCCACAGCTTTCACACGGCGGTAGTGGTCACAGTCTCCGCTTCCAGAAGAGTACTCGCCGGCGAAAGCGGTACCGCCCTCTCCGACCTCTGTTTCCTGTCGTCATTTTTCATTTGCTTTTTGCGGCAATCTAAGCTACAAAAAGCACTATCTCCTCTGCTTCCCATCAAATTCAGAAACAAAATCAGTATAACGGAAAAGGCCAGTTTTGAATCTAGGGATTTGAAGCAAAATAAAAATGTTGACAAATTGATTAACTGCAGAGAGAGGGAGGGAGGAAAGAAACCTGTACATGTAGATATCACGGCCGGGAATGAAGCGGATTTGGCAAAGGCAGCAAGATTTGAGGAAGGGAAGAGTAGTGTCAGCGTTGGTGGTGGTAGTAGTAGTGTGGAGGCTGTAGTCGGCAGAGTGCCTCCTCGTGACTCTCTTGGGAATAGCCAGAGCGGCGGAGGCCTCCGATTCAGTCGGCGTGGGAGGAGAAACGGCGAATTCAACGACGGGAGCCGGATCGGAGGAGGAGGAGGAGAGCAGTTGAGTCATGCTGGTGGTTCGCTTGATGGGATGCCGGCAGGGCCCCTTTTCAACCAACATCCTGTCCAATTTGAGATACCAAAAAGAGGATAGGGGAATCTAGGGCCCGGGAAGGAGGTTGCCTTTTATACTTGAGATTTGGCTCACTCACTGCCACCAAATCATACCCTCCACAACAAAATGTGAAAACATCAATTGAGTGCTATCACAATGAAACATAACAGATGTCATAAGAGAGTGAATGTTAAACAAAGGAAACAGACGATCACAATTATTTTCATCTCTTCTGAACTGACTTTTGTGAGGACCGACTCCTTTGTCTATCATAGAAGCACAAGCTTCTGTATTTATAGTCTATACAATCTGTGATGCAAAAATGATACAATTCACAAGACCTTGAATTTGCTAAAACTAATTTTGTGTAAAATAGTGTCAAGGTTGTTGAATACCTTCTGCTGAGGAGTACTGGTTGGAGCTCAAAAAATGAGCCTTTTACTACTTTGAGCAAGATCAAAATGTTTCCGAATAGATTTTGATCTTTTGTGATCAATTGAGTCCTCCTACCTACTTTGAAAATGTGAACCTTTTCTAATCATTTCTTAGTCGGGTATGACTATCCTTTTGTAGTCGTATGTTCTCTGTCGATTGTGATTGTCTCCGAGGTTAACAAAGATCCCTCAGGTAGGTTGGAGGATATCAGTGATCCATATATTTCCAGGTTTCACTTTCATTTGTTGAGGATTTTGATCGTGTTGCTTCCCAACGTTGAGACGCTACGTTAGTTCATCTATCACGTGTTCTCTTGATGTTCCACCATCCTCGAGCAATTCTCACCTTCATTTTCAGTTTGTTGGTTCCATCTTTTTTGGATATTTTTTTAAGAATTTTTCCGGACCATGTTACCTATGTAGACATTTTTAACGTAACTACTTAATTAGTTAATTCATTATAATGTCTGAAAAATTTTATACTTTATAGTTTATCTCAAGAAATATGCTATGATATTATGTAGAAGTAATTTTTCGAACTTTATAAGACGATATAAATTTAAATAAAAGTTTCATTATTCGTAGAAGAATAAAAATTGCTCCGTTTGGCATGCATGGGAGATTATTTTGGGATTATTGTCTTTAATAATCTCCAAATAATATGATAATCCATGTGTATTTGGATAATTTTTGAGAATATTGGTGAAATAAGATACTTTTTTTTTTCTAAGATGCAAACTAGGTACCCTAATTTCTCAATTAAAGATAAAAGATAAATGACTTGGATAATTAATAAATGAAGATAGAATATTTGGGCAGTTTTGGGCGGTTTTTCCATTTTGAAGAACTTTAAAAAAACTGAATATTTTCTAACCGCCTAGAATTAAAAGGAATATATATTTCAAACTCGATTATGCAAATCCTGGACGAAGACTTATTTCATTCAATCACTTCTTCTTTCCCCCTTTCTCGCTAACACAATCCTCTATTACCGGTCACAAGATATCCCCTATTATCGAACTTTCTCCATTGTTAACGACTAGAGCTGTGAAGATTCGGCTAATAAAATCGCTCCCTTCACTCGTTCCGCCATTGTCGCAGGTTATATATCTTCTTCTCCGTCGTTTATCATCGTTTCAAAGCAGGTTAGTCTTCCGAAACCTTTTTTCGATTAATTCATCGTATTTCTGTATCATTTTTCTTGGGTATGAATCTAAGGCTTAATGGGTTCGAAAAACCATCTATGAATAGAGCATTCAACACTCAGTCAAATGTATTTGATATTGAAGACCTAATTTCATAAATTTGTGTAAACAAAATACCAAACCAATAATCAAATCTGTAAATTTATAATGTGTAGATGCCGAATATGGTGTTTCTTCTTAAATAGATGTAGCGATTATGTATAGAAAGCATTTAATTTGCAAAACCAGTTCGAGATTGTTGTCGCATGTTGATAAAATGTTGTCGATTCTAAAGAGAATGTACATATATGTAAGCAATATGGAGTATTTGTTGTTATTTTGTATGTTACTATCAATGATCGAAAATTGACATGAGTAGTGTGATAGGTGAACATAATATATATCAATTATCCTTCAATTGTGTACATTTTCAATAATAAGTAACAAAAAACAGAGTATAACTACTGGTCATGTTGGTTGATTTATGTGTTGTTTATGTAGAAAGCATAATACAACAGTCTAAATGATTTACATGTTGTGTTTGTAGAATACTTGATACTACATAATGTATGTAATATCCGAAATTTTTATTCTGTTTAATTCCGTAGCTAACCGGATTTTGATCTGTTGATCCTTATATGTCTACCTAGTCGGACATAATATCTCTAAAATTCTATCATTTTATGTAACCTCACTTTACATAAAATGATAAGATTTTTATAGCAAACCCTAATCCATCAAACCCTAGTTATAACATGACTTGTCCTTGACAAAGTCATGACGTTCTTTTGATGAGTTTTGACGAGACCGTGACGAGATCATGACAAGGCCATGCATGGGCTTGACAAAGGCATGACACGTTTTGACAAGCTGTGACAAGTCTTGACAACACTACACCACTCTTATGCTCACTTTGCTTCAGCCCAACCTTGGCCTTGTTTAAAGCCCATTCACTTACCTACAACCTTGCTCCAGCCAGCGTGATGATCTTTGTTGTGTCAGCCCAGTAGCTTTCATCCGCTCTTCTCCAACCCAGGAACAACTCAGCCGTACAGCAGCTTCAACCCATCTCCTTGCCAGCCCACACCTTGGATCGTACTAGCCCAATGATAAGAAGCCTTGGAGCAGTTTTGGCAGCCATATCCATCTCCCAGTGTCTCACGTAACGGCTGTGAAATTAAGGCAATCATATCACTGTAACAACTCCTGATTTCAGGCCCACGTTCAGAGCGTCTCACCTTGCCTTCCTTCTGTAGCAAAACATTACTCACTATCGATCTCTTCGACACAGAAACAGCGCTGATCAACGGTCTCCTCGACAACACCAAGAGTGGAACCAGCAACCGCCTGCACACGTGATCGACCAGGTAAAGCCGCCTACCCTTACCTCTTTTTGTCTTCTTCGAGTTGAGTTGACAGCCCCTCGACTTTCTATGCACGAGCAGGCAGCAACGAGTATCCTTCTACGACCCAATCGAGCCGAGTAACCTGCACAAGAGTCTCGTTTCTGGTCCCTCCTTTCCTCCCTGCAGGTGAGTGCGTATCTACTTATAGTACTCATCTGTTTCTGTCGGCCTAACTTTTTCCAGTCTTACCCCAGTCTCCTCTATACCCGAATAGGGAAGGACTGCCTCTGTGTGATGTGTGAACCGAGTGAATCAAGAGAACCTTATCCGAATCTGATTGCCGGCAACTCTAATCCATTGCTGCTGCAAGAGGTAAGCCTCCCTCATTCTTCCAGTTTAGCCATTTCTTTCCTGAGAATAAGTGTGTAAGTGTATGCTTAGGGGTAAGGGTAGGTATTTCTTGTGTGTTGCTATGAGAGAGAGCAAATCCAAGGAGGGGGTGTAGAAGTAAAGCTTGGTTAATGCCCTCCTGAAATATTAACATCATGACTACTGGACTACAAGAGAAGTAGATTAGGCTGCCACAGAAAAACTGAAGTGAAGAGTTCTTTTTAAAATTCAGATTTTAGGTTTAGAAACTGACCATCTTGTAGACCAATGTTAAGGAGTTATAGTGAAGATCCACCGTTGAAATTTTGATAGATCATAGATGGATATATGTAGTTTTCTGTGTCGAAATTTGAGAAAGAATGAACGGTCGGATTAGAAGTTATAAGCTCCCAAAGTAGAGTAGTTGAGCTGTTTTTCCAGCAGTGAATTTTGACTAAGTATAGAAAATTTTAAGTGTTGTAACCAAATTTAGAAATTTTTGTAGAAGGGATGGTTGAACAATTTTAAAAAATTATTGCTGCTATGAGTAGATTGAATATCATAGATTTTCTAGAGAATTATTTCGGAATTTTTATAAGTTTATTTGAATTTCATATTTGAAGCTGAAGTTGGACCTTAATAACCTTTCGGAAAATAGGAAAATGTGTAAATTGCTAGTTTGTAACCAAACTCATCTTTAGGAGTTGGAATATGGCTTTTTAGTCTAAAATAAGAGTTTATGCATAAAGTATGGAATTTATAGAAGTTTCAGGACCAAGGGTAAAATAGTCATTTTACCATAAATTAGTATTGTAATCAATTCTATTCTATTAAGATCTCCTATCTTAGAAGTCTTAGACTTCTAATTACCTAGGAAGTGTGTTGACGCACTTACCTCCTTTGACAGGCAAATGAGTTGCTACAGTTACAGATCGAGTTGTGGTTACAGAGAGTCGAGACTTGTATCAAGTAAGTCCTTTGGGCTTACTTAGTTGATTTCTAGATATGAGTGTGGATAATGATAGTGGTGTTTGAACGAGATGTTTATAGTTATATTTTAGTATTAATTATCTACCGACTTATATCTTGGCCTAAGAGTAACGGGCGGTGACATTCTGCTCAGTTAGCGTGAGGGTGTTGGGGGTTTCTTTAGGGACTAGTCCACGCTCGGTTTGTAGTGATGCTACCGGCGGAGGTAAGCTAGACCTACACCCAGTTGGATAAGGAACGAAGACGAGAACTGGTAAGAGTTCTCGGGCCACAACTGTAAAAATGAATAAGGTGAATCACTTAAGTAATAGATAATAACCAGTTGTGTGCCAGCATGATGATTGTTTATGTTATCTTGAGTGTGTTTGCGCTATTATTATTTCTGCTTATATTTGGATAGTTAGCTAACAATTGTTTTGGTTGTGTAGACGTACCACAGGTTATAGCAGATGTCGAGTGATCCGGATGGTAGTCGTCAGCCGGGGTGTCATACTCATTAGGGCGAGTTGTAGTTTCTTTTTTGTTGGTCTTCTAGTTATGATCCTTGTTTTTCTTTTATCAGTTTGTGATACCTTATGTTTTCCGGCTGTTAGTACTTCTGGTCACATTCATAACTTTGTTAAAACTAAATTTATGATTTCTGGTTTTTCCTTATCTGTGCCTTGCTGTAAGATCTTGTTAAGTTGTTGTCAAACTAAGGTCGGGACCCACTGTGAGGTCCTAACCAGTAACTCTCCGAGTTCTGAAAACTTGGGGTGTTACAACTTGGTATCAGAGCTCTAGGTTGGAAACAATGGCACTTGAAATATTCTAAAAGGTCAAATAAGTACCTAAGCCGAACCCGAAAGGGGTCTAAGTTTTCCAAAAGAATTTTTGGTTTTAAAATGCATGCATAGTCGGGTTGGGATAGAAAGTACGGACGACCAACACTACCTCCACGGATCTTGGTATTCTTAGTATGATCACTTTAGACTTTTACTGCTTTTGACAGATTACTTAGATTATAATTGTAGTTGTTATCGATCGTGCAGATGTCACGTACTAGGGCTACACCAGCGACTGGTCGAGGTAGAGGTCGTCCACCTCTTCCTCCAGCTAGACAGGATAGAGTTGATAGGACTTCTACTGTTAGAGGTCGTGGCCGTGGAGGTATACCTCCACTGGGGAGAGCTCGAGGACGAGCTCCTCGAGAGGATCCACCCGTAGCAAGCATGCCAGATGTTGTTGTGGAAGAGGTAGCTGAGAGTATGGTTCCCGAGGTCGGGAATGAGACCGCTGCTAGGTTTGGAGCACGTTCGACTGAGTCAGGACACGTTTCTATAGGGGCATCGGAGTATAGAGAGTACAGAGCATATGTCCAGCGTATGGAAGAGGCTGCCAGAGCAGAAAGACTTATCTAGGTACCACTAGTACCGGCTAGGTCAGTTCAGGTGACACAGAGAGTGACTCAGGCGCCGACTATGCTTGAGAGGAGAGTTGAGGCTGCCAGAGTTCCTGCTGGGTCTAGAGCCCCGAGGCCGGATGAGTGGTTGAAGGCTTTCAACTCCTAGAAAGTTCCCGCATTCAATGGAGAGATAGGGTTAGAGGTGGAGCATTGGATAGGGCACGTAGAGACTACACTAGCAGGCGATACGTTGCCCAAAGGATCGACATGTAGAATTAGTACATACCTTGTTCACGGAGGATGCTCATTCCTGGTGGCGGACCATTCGTAGCCGAGTAACTAGTTGGGAGCAGATGTTGATCACGGAGGATGCTCATTCCTGGTGGCGGACCATTCGTAGCCGAGTAACTAGTTGGGAGCAGATGTTGATCATTGTTAGAGAGAGGTATTGACCTGCCTCCACTACTACAAATTTGGTTTTATATTCCATAACATATAATCCGGACGTGTAATTTATGGATTATAAAATAAGAAATAGGATCAATAAATAATAATAATCTGGTTTTGATTACGATTCGGAATATAAACTTTGCTAAATTATGTGATAAGTGGTACAAATACACCATAATATGAACGCCCGGATTATTTGATAACCCAAATAACCAGGTTTTGTGAAAAACCGGATTATAAAGATACATAAAAATTTTTCCAAACAGGCAAGTCATCAAGGTTTAATGCACGCCCGGATTAATAAGGGTCTCCCGTTCTCAAGAGAGAAACATCCCGCTTTACTTTTCCCCTGCGCGCCGTCTAGCCTCTTTTTTTCATCTATCTTCGTCGACTTTAGGGCAAATTGTTGGGGATTAGAAATTCTTTGATCAACTGCTCCTTCAACAATCTTCAAATCGGTAAGCTTATCTCCTACTGTGACCCACCTATTTCATTTCTAGTTGATTATCAATTAATTAACCCTGTTTAAAGCAATAAGCGGAAAAGCGGAAAACGTAAAATTTTAAAACTTTATCTTACAGTCATCATAACATATATACATACTAACATATGTCATAAAACTCTGTTTAGAAAAACACGACGGTTTAAAACCACACAAAACATCCTAGGCGGTAGCATCCCATAACAGCCCACCTGATATGATCTCAAATCCAGGTGTTGGGTCCGACATCCTTGCCTTGATCAGGCCGAGTCTGAGTAGCTGAAAAATATGTGGATATAACAACAATGAGCCACACGCTCAGTAAGGGTATACAAATCGCACTCTCCCAATATATATAAGTATCTAATATCCCGTCCCCAAAGGACACTCTATACCCTTCCTCACATTCCAAAGTCGATCAATGCATACATATCCACATTCACATATAATTCCACAACCATTCACATCACATTTCACATAAACATTCAAGCATGTTATCACACCTCACATATAAACATATCATCTCATATAAACATCTCATATCATCTCAACACATATAAATAATCATAACATAACATATAACATGTTAGACTCGATCGCATCGATGCATAGGTGATAACTAACTAACTAGCCCCAACTGATCGTACGATATATTTTCTCATTGCTTTTGTATTTCTTTTCTTTCTTTCTTTCTTTTTTTTCTTTTCGGTTGGCCAACCCGATAGCGTCCTAGGCCCCCTGTAGATCAGGTAGCGACCTCGGCCATCTTGTCCTAAGACCCCCTGTAGATCAGGTTGCGATCTTGGACTATTTTTCTTATCTTGAGGCCCCCTGTAGATCAGGTAGCGACCTTTGGCTGTTTTTCTTATCTTGAGGCCCCCTGTAGATCAGGTAGCGACCTCTGACTGTTTTTCTTATCTTGAGGCCCCCTGTAGATCAGGTAGCGACTTCAGAGGCCCCCTGTAGATCAGGTAGCGACCTCGTCCCCCGGAAACCCGTGCGGGACCCACTTGGGCTAATTAATCAATTACCATCCTATATTATCACTTTCATATCATAACTCAATTTCATGTTTTCATCATATTCTTTCATCACATTCTTTCCACTATCATCTCATGTACCTCATGCATGCTTTCATAAGGAATATCAAGTCATCATCATCGTCTCACTCATATACATATAAGCATGCATACAATCATAACAAACATATATATACACTCAAGCATGCATAAAATCATAGCATATTAAATACATAACATATATTAAGCAAGTGTAATTCATATACACTTACCTCGCAGGTAAGAACAATAAGACCTCGCAAACCAATTATTGAGTCCGTTTTCCACTCGGACTATCCTCCTTTATCGTGCTTGGATACGCTCACAAAGCAACTAAGCTATAGTTAGACCGGAACCTTCAACAACACCTGTTGAGAATATCATATTCTTTGTATTAAACTTCTCGCTTCAAACACTAGTTAAATTCATTCCTTTGAATTTAATTAACTTATATCCTCCTGTATAATCCCAATTTAATTAATTAACCTTTAATTAATTAATTAAATTTCGCCATAACAACGTTTTGCCCGCAGACAATTTCTGAACCCGCCTGTCATCAAATCTTATCAAACAAACATCCCATAATCACCAGAACAATGTAACGAGCATAATGGAATTTCCAATTATCCATTTTGACAAGCCTAAGGTCAATTTAGGCTAAATTGCAATACGGAAAACGATTAAATTCATAACTTATTCGTTACTAACCCAATTGACGATCCGAAAGAAGATTCGGAATCACAACGACGCAGGCTACGCTCGGACACCATCAAATTCACCGGAATCTGAGCGAAGGAACCTCCCTATTATCATATATGCTCGACCAGGCCTTCCCTTGCGCGGAAATGCAGAAACTCGGTACCAAAATGAAGAGAATGAAGAGAGGAATCCAAAAACTCAAACGGATTTGAAATCGGATTAGAAACGGAGAGTAGATCTGAGTTTGAAGGTTGAGAGAAATCAGAGCTTTTACGAGGAAATGTGAAAGAAAATGAATTAATAAACGATATTTCAGCTATTTATAGCGAAGACGATAATTATCCTTTAGCGGAGTCGATAATTATCCTTTTACCGATGCGAAAGCAGTTTAAGTCCCCTTCTCCAAACTTCTCGAAATTGGAATAATAAATCTGAAATATTGTATGGATAATTATTCCGCAATTGTCTCGAGAAACGCGTATTCCTAAGCCGTCTTTCTTAGCCGCTAAGAAACGAAATATCGACTCTTTTGGCCGTTTTGCCTTTCTATGTTTTTTCATATCTAGGACATGTCCGATGTCCTGATCATTTTTTTCAACTGCATTTTTATTAATTGAAGCTCCCAAATGCTCCATATAACACCGGGTTTATATCATCTAGGTATCGATCTCTTGTTAAGACGGTTTTGATTCCGTTAAACCCGTTTAACTTCATAAAATTCCCGATTAGGCCATATTTGATTTTTGACTGTTACAAATATCTCCCACTTTAAGAAATTTCGTCCCGAAATTTAAGAAAGGACGTAGAACCAAACTCGTAGATATATAAAAAGGATGCACAACCGGATCACAATTTCTCGATGTTCTTACTAAAAAAGATAGGGGTATTTTGCTCTCATATCTCGCTCGGTCTCCCATGTAGCCTCTCGAGATGAATGATGTCCCCATCTGACCTTCACCATCGGAATCTCCTTGTTTCTCAATCTTCGAACTTGTCTGCCTAAAACCTCAACTGGTTCTTCTGGGTAGGACAAGTTCTCAGATACTTCTATCTCAGGTTCGGGAATGATATGACTCGGATCTGACCTATACCTCCGTAGCACCGATACATGAAAGACGTCATGCAATCTTGATAACTCTGGTGGTAACGCCAACCTATACGCAAGTGGTCCGATCTTCTCTAAGATCTCATATGGACCAATGTATCTCGGTGCTAACTTCCCATGCCTAACGAATCTCATAACTTCCCTCCAAGGAGATACCTTCAAAAACACTCTATCGCCTATCTCATATGTCATCTCTCGTCTATGGCGATCAAAGTAGCTCTTCTGACGATCTTGTGGTGCCTTTAAGCATTGCTTTACTACTTGTACTTTCTCTATTGTCTGTTGTACAAGTTCAAGACCCTCTATCTGTCGCATGCCCTCAAAATCCCAACATACAGGTGTGCGACACTTCCTTCCATACAAGGCCTCGTAAGGGGCCATACCAATACTTGAATGGAAACTGTTATTATACGCAAATTCGAGCAATGGCAGGTTAGAATCTCAGTTACCTTTAAGCTCCAAAACACAAGATCTCAACATCTCCTCCAAGGTCTGAATCGTTCTCTCTGATTGTCCGTCTGTTTGAGGATGGAATGCCGTACTGAAATGCAATCTTGTACCTAAGGCATTTTGCAAACTTCCCCAGAAGTGCAATGTAAACCTCAGATCTCTATCAGATACAATCGATATAGGGACTCCGTGCAGTCGAACAATCTCTCTCACATACAACTCTGCCAGCTCATCTAAGGAGTTATCTTGTCTCATCGGTAGAAAGTGAGCAGATTTCGTCAATCTGTCTACAATCACCCATACCGTGTCATTATTTCTGAAAGTCCTAGGAAGTCCAACCACAAAATCCATTGTAATCCGCTCCCTCTTCCACTCAGGAACTGATAAAGATTGTAATTTTATTGCTGGTGCTTGGTGTTCAGCCTTCACTTGCTGACACATTAGACATCGAGCTACAAAATCAGCTACCTCTCGTCTCATCCTGGGTCACCAATAGATCTTCCTCAGGTCATTAAACATCTCCGTACTCTCAGAATGCATGGAATACCTCGAGGAATGTGCCTCTTCAAGTAGCTTCTTCTTTAACTCCTCAGTGTTTGGCACGCATATCCGTGCACCTCTGTATAACACTCCCTGATTAGACAACTGGAAGTGTGTAGTGGTAGCATCTCCCACTTTAGCTTTCAACTTCTTCAGTGTAGCATCATCATCTTGTCTAATTGAAATCTCATCAAGAATCAACGGTCTTACCTGAATGTTCGCTATCAACTCAGATCCTCTTACATCCATCTCTACTCTCATAACTCTGAGAGCTAATAGATGCTCAACTTTGTAGTTGACCTTACCGCCTTGGTCACTGCTCTTTCTGCTGAGAGCGTCAGCTACCACATTCGCCTTTCCTAGAAGGTACTCTATAGTGCAATCATAATCCTTGAGTAACTCCATCCATCTTCTCTGCCTCAGATTCAGATCCCTCTGAGTGGGAATATACTTCAGGCTTTTATGGTCGGTAAACACTGGAAATGTATCACCATAAAGATAGTGCCTCTAGGTCTTAAGAACATGAACTATAGCAGCAAGCTCTAGGTCGTGTGTAGGGTAGTTCTGCTCATGAGGTCTCAACTGTCTAGATGTATATGCTATTACCTTTCCTTCTTGCATTAGAACTCCTCCTAAGTCACTCCCTGATGTGTCGATTTAAACCACAAACTTACCCTTATCTGAGGGTACAACCAGAATAGGAAACGTAGTCAATCTTTTCTTAAGTTCTTCAAAGCTCTCTTGACAGGTGTTGTCCCATACAAACTGATGATTCTTCTTTAGCAAGTTAGTCAATGGCCGCGCGATAATCGAGAAGTTCCTTACAAACCTTTTGTAATAACCCGCAAGTCCTAAGAAGCTGCGAATCTCCGTAATGCTTTTCGGAATTTCCCATTATGTAATAGCCTTGATCTTGGATGGATCAGGTTGTATACCATCTCGTGATATCACATGTCCTAGAAAGGCAATCTGATCCGTCCAAAACTCGCACTTGCTGAACTTCGCGTACAACTGTCTCTTCCTCAGAATCCCTAAGATACGTCTCAGATGTTCTGTATGAGTATTTGCATCTCGGGAATATATCAAGATATCATCAATGAAGACCACGACGAACTGATCTAGATAAGGTTGGAATATCGAGTTCATCAACGCCATGAATGATGCAGGTGCATTCATCAACCCAAAAGGCATAACTGTAAACTCATAGTGTCCATACCGAGTACGAAAAGCTGTCTTTGGTATTGAATTCTCTGCTATCCTCAACTGCCAGTATCCCGATCGAAGGTCAATCTTTGAAAATATTGTAGCACCCCTTAACTGATCAAGCAAGTCCTCTATCCTTGGTAAGGGATACTTGTTCTTGATTGTGATTTTGTTCAGCTGACGGTAGTCTATGCACAATCGTAAACTACCATCTTTCTTCTTCACAAAAAGCACTGGTGCGCCCCAAGGAGAAATACTCGGACGTATAAAACCTTTCTCGAGTAACTCCTTCAGCTGTTTTCTTAACTCCTTCAGCTCTAGCGGAGCCATCCTGTAAGGAGCAATTGATTTAGGTGTTGCACCTGGTAATGCTTCAATCTCGAAGTCTACCTCTCTACTCAGAGGTAAACTATGTAAATCATCAAGGAAAACGTCAGGAAATTCTCTGACAACATCCACCTCATATACTCCGGGACTAACAATCGTAGAATCTGACACACTAGCCAAATAATCTTGACACCCTTCTCGAAGTAATCTAAAAGTTTTCACTGTAGATATGAGGCAAGCAGGAATCATAATCCTCTCACATGTCAGAATCACCTTTCTCACCCTATCTACCTCCATGATGACTTCCTTTGTAAGAATCAATAGAAAAGGCAAATCTCGTCTCCAGTTGCTCCCTCAAGCAAGGATATAGCATATTGTACATGTCTCTCATTAGCGTAGATAACTCCATCTAGAATGGACGCAGTATTCCTCAATCACTCATCCATTACTAATGGATCAGTAGTCCCCTCAAACGACTTTTCCCCTTGGCGGAAAATCTTCTCAAAATTCTTGTCCATCTTTACTAGAATAATACCCGCTTGAGACAATGTTGTGTCTATGGTGGTATAACTTCTCTCAAATATATCACTAAATCAGATATACCAGCCATATCTGATGGTGGTAGTGATATTGGCTAAACTGGCACCTTAGGGTGCTTTTGATCATTTCTACCCTGAGCATGTACACACTCAGTCGACCCTTTAGTTGTGCTCCGCCATCTAAAGGAAAAAGAAACTTTCAAAACCTTTTCAGAAAACTTCCCACAACCCCAAGCCAAGGAATCATATCCCTGCTATGATACCAACCAAATGTGACCCACCTATTTCATTTCTAGTTGATTATCAATTAATTAACCCTATTTAAAGCAATAAGCGGAAAAGCAAAAAACGTAAAATTTTAAAACTTTATCTTACAGTCATCATAACATATATACATACTAACATATGTCATAAAACTCTGTTTAGAAAAACACGACGGTTTAAAACCACACAAAACATCCTAGGCGGTAGCATCCCATAACAGCCCACCTGATATGATCTCAAATCCAGGTGTTGGGTCCGACATCCTTGCCTTGATCAGGCCGAGTCTGAGTAGTTGAAAAATATGTGGATATAACAACAATGAGCCATACGCTCAGTAAGGGTATACAAATCGCACTCTCCCAATATATATAAGTATCTAATATCCCGTCCCCAAAGGACACTCTATACCCTTCCTCACATTCCAAAGTCGATCAATGCATACATATCCACATTCACATATAATTCCACAACCATTCACATCACATTTCACATAAACATTCAAGCATGTTATCTCACCTCACATATAAACATATCATCTCATATAAACATCTCATATCATCTCAACACATATAAATAATCATAACATAACATATAACATGCTAGACTCGATCGCATCGATGCATAGGTGATAACTAACTAACTAGCCCCAACTGATCGTACGATATATTTTCTCATTGCTTTTGTATTTCTTTTCTTTCTTTCTTTCTTTTTTTTCTTTTCGGTTGGCCAACCCGATAGCGTCCTAGGCCCCCTGTAGATCAGGTAGCGACCTCGGCCATCTTGTCCTAAGACCCCCTGTAGATCAGGTTGCGATCTTGGACTATTTTTCTTATCTTGAGGCCCCCTGTAGATCAGGTAGCGACCTCTAGCTGTTTTTCTTATCTTGAGGCCCCCTGTAGATCAGGTAGCGACCTCTGACTGTTTTTCTTATCTTGAGGCCCCCTGTAGATCAGGTAGCGACTTCAGAGGCCCCCTGTAGATCAGGTAGCGACCTCGTCCCCCGGAAACCCGTGCGGGACCCACTTGGGCTAATTAATCAATTACCATCCTATATTATCACTTTCATATCATAACTCAATTTCATGTTTTCATCATATTCTTTCATCACATTCTTTCCACTATCATCTCATGTACCTCATGCATGCTTTCATAAGGAATATCAAGTCATCATCATCGTCTCACTCATATACATATAAGCATGCATACAATCATAACAAACATATATATACACTCAAGCATGCATAAAATCATAGCATATTAAATACATAACATATATTAAGCAAGTGTAATTCATATACACTTACCTCGCAGGTAAGAACAATAAGACCTCGCAAACCAATTATTGAGTCCGTTTTCCACTCGGACTATCCTCCTTTATCGTACTTGGATACGCTCACAAAGCAACTACGTTATAGTTAAACAAGAACCTTCAACAACACCTGCGGAGAATATCATATTCTTTGTATTAAACTTCTCGCTTCAAACACTAGTTAAATTCATTCCTTTGAATTTAATTAACTTATATCCTCCTGTATAATCCCAATTTAATTAATTAACCTTTAATTAATTAATTAAATTTCGCCATAACAACGTTTTGCCCGCAGGCAATTTCTGAACCCGCCTGTCATCAAATCTTATCAAACAAACAGCCCATAATCACCAGAATAATGTAACGAGCATAATGGAATTTCCAATTATCCATTTTGACAAGTCTAAGGTCAATTTAGGCTAAATCGCAATACGGAAAACGAATAAATTCATAACTTATTCGTTACTAACCCGATTGACGATCCGAAAGAAGATTCGGAATCACAACGACGCAGGCTACGCTCGGACACCATCAAATTCACCGGAATCTGAGCGACGGAACCTCCCTATTATCATATATGCTCGACCAGGCCTTCCCTTGCGCGGAAATGCAGAAACTCGGTACCAAAATGAAGAGAATGAAGAGAGGAATCCAAAAACTCAAACGGATTTGAAATCGGATTAGAAACGGAGAGTAGATCTGAGTTTGAAGATTGAGAGAAATCAGAGCTTTTACGAGAAAACGTGAAAGAAAATGAATTAATAAACGATATTTCAGCTATTTATAGCGAAGACGATAATTATCCTTTAGCGGAGTCGATAATTATCCTTTTACCGATCCGAAAGCGGTTTAAGTCCCCTTCTCCAAACTTCTCGAAATTGGAATAATAAATCTGAAATATTGTATGGATAATTATTCCGCAATTGTCTCGAGAAACGCGTATTCCTAAGCCGTCTTTCTTAGCCGATAAGAAACGAAATATCGACTCTTTTGGCCGTTTTGCCTTTCTATGTTTTTTCATATCTAGGACATGTCCGATGTCCTGATCATTTTTTTCAACTGCATTTTTATTAATTGAAGCTCCCAAATGCTCCAAATAACACCGGGTTGTATATCATCTAGGAGCAAGTTACCTCGAGAGGTATCTCGTGTTAAAACGGATTTAATTCCTTAAAATTCTCGATTAGGTCATCTTCGATTTTTGACTGTTACAAATATCTCCCACTTTAAGAAATTTCGTCCCGAAATTTAAGAAAGGACGTAGAACCAAACTCGTGGATATATCAAAAGGATGCACAACCGGATCACAATTTCTCGAGGTTTTTACTCAAAAAGATAGGGGTATCTAGCTCTCATATCTCGCTCGGTCTCCCATGTAGCCTCTCGAACAGAATGATGTCCCCATCTGACCTTCACCATCGGAATCTCCTTGTTCCTCAATCTTCGAACCTGCCTACCTAAAACCTCAACTGGTTCTTCTGGGTAGGACAAGTTCTCAGATACTTCTATCTCAGGTTTGGGAATGATATGACTCGGATCTGACCTATACCTCCGTAGCACCGATACATGAAAGACGTCATGCAATCTTGATAACTCTGGTGGTAACGCCAACCTATACGCAAGTGGTCCGATCTTCTCTAAGATCTCATATGGACCAATGTATCTCGGTGCTAACTTCCCATGCCTACCAAATCTCATAACTCCTCTCCAAGGAGATACCTTCAAAAACACTCTATCGCCTATCTCATATGTCATCTCTCGTCTATGGCGAGCAAAGTAGCTCTTCTGACGATCTTGTGCTGCCTTCAAGCACTGCTTTATTACTTGTACTTTCTCTATTGTCTGTTGTACAAGTTCAGGACCCTCTATCTGTCTCATGCCCTCAAAATCCCAACATACAGGTGTGCGACACTTCCTTCCATACAAGGCCTCGTAAGGGGCCATACCAATACTTGAATGGAAACTGTTATTATACGCAAATTCGAGCAATGGCAGGTTAGAATCCCGGTTACCTTTAAGCTCCAAAACACAAGATCTCAACATCTCCTCCAAGGTCTGAATCGTTCTCTCTGATTGTCCGTCTGTCTGAGGATGAAATGCTGTACTGAAATGCAATCTTGTACCTAAGGCAGTTTGCAGACTTCCCTAGAAATGGGATGTAAACCTCGGATCTCTATCAGATACAATCGATACAGGGACTCCGTGCAGTATAACAATCTCTCTCACATACAACTCTGCCAGCTCATCCAAGGAGTTATCTTGTCTCATCGGTAAGAAGTGGGTAGTTTTCGTCAATCTGTCTACAATCTCCCATACCGTGTCATTCTTTCTGAAAGTCCTAGGAAGTCCAACCACAAAATCCATTGTAATCCGCTCCCACTTCCACTCAGGAACTGATAAAGATTGTAACTTCCCTGCTGGTGCTTGGTGTTCAGCCTTCACTTGCTGACACACTAGACATCGAGCCACAAAATCAGCTACCTCTCGTCTCATCTTGGGCCACCAATAGATCTTCCTCAGGTCATTAAACATCTTCGTACTCCCAGGATGCATGGAATACCTCGAGGAATGTGCCTCTTCAAGTAGCTTCTTCTTTAACTCCTCAGTGTTTGGCACGCATATCCGTGCACCTCTGTATAACACTCCCCGATCAGACAACTGGAAGTGTGTAGTGGTAGCATCTCCCACTTTAGCTTTCAACTTCTTCAGTGTAGCATCATCATCTTGTCTAATTGAAATCTCATCAAGAATCAACGGTCTTACCTGAATGTTCGCTATCAACTCAGATCCTCTTACATCCATCTCTACTCTCATAACTCTGAGAGCTAATAGATGCTCAACTTTGTAGTTGACCTTACCGCCTTGGTCACTGCTCTTTCTGCTGAGAGCGTCAGCTACCACATTCGCCTTTCCTAGAAGGTACTCTATAGTGCAATCATAATCCTTGAGTAACTCCATCCATCTTCTCTGCCTCAGATTCAGATCCCTCTGAGTGGGAATATACTTCAGGCTTTTATGGTCGGTAAACACTGGAAATGTATCACCATAAAGATAGTGCCTCTAGGTCTTAAGAACATGAACTATAGCAGCAAGCTCTAGGTCGTGTGTAGGGTAGTTCTGCTCATGAGGTCTCAACTGTCTAGATGTATATGCTATTACCTTTCCTTCTTGCATTAGAACTCCTCCTAAGTCACTCCCTGATGTGTCGATTTAAACCACAAACTTACCCTTATCTGAGGGTACAACCAGAATAGGAAACGTAGTCAATCTTTTCTTAAGTTCTTCAAAGCTCTCTTGACAGGTGTTGTCCCATACAAACTGATGATTCTTCTTTAGCAAGTTAGTCAATGGCCGCGCGATAATCGAGAAGTTCCTTACAAACCTTTTGTAATAACCCGCAAGTCCTAAGAAGCTGCGAATCTCCGTAATGCTTTTCGGAATTTCCCATTATGTAATAGCCTTGATCTTGGATGGATCAGGTTGTATACCATCTCGTGATATCACATGTCCTAGAAAGGCAATCTGATCCGTCCAAAACTCGCACTTGCTGAACTTCGCGTACAACTGTCTCTTCCTCAGAATCCCTAAGATACGTCTCAGATGTTCTGTATGAGTATTTGCATCTCGGGAATATATCAAGATATCATCAATGAAGACCACGACGAACTGATCTAGATAAGGTTGGAATATCGAGTTCATCAACGCCATGAATGCTGCAGGTGCATTCGTCAGCCCAAAAGGCATAACTATAAACTCAGTGTCCATGCCGAGTACGAAAAGCTGTCTTCGGTATCGAATTCTTTGTTATCCTCAACTGTCAGTATCCCGATCAAAGGTCAATCTTCAAAAACACTGTAGCACCCCTTAATTGATCAAGTATATCCTCTATCCTTGGTAAGGAATACTTGTTCTTGATGGTGATTTAGTTCAACTAACGGTAGTCGATGCATAATCATAAACTACCATACTCCTTCTTCACAAAAAGCACTGGTGCGCCCCAAGGAGAAATACTCGGACGTATAAAACCTTTCTCGAGTAACTCCTTCAGTTGTTTCCTTAACTCCTTCAGCTCTAGCGGAGCCATCCTGTAAGGAGCAATTGATATAGGTGTTGCACCTAGTAATGCTTCAATCTCGAAGTCTACCTCTCTACTCGGAGGTAAACCTGGTAAATCATCAAGGAAAACTTCAGGAAATTCTCTGAAAACATCCACCTCAGATACTCCGGGGCTAACAATGGCAAAATCTGACACACTAGCCAGATAAGCTTGACACCCTTTCCGAAGTAATCTAAAAGTTTTCACTGTATATATGAGGCAAGCAGGAATCATAATCCTCTCACATGTCAGAATCACCTCTCTCACCCCATCTACCTCCATGGTGACTTTCTCTGTATAACAATCAATCAAGGCTCTATGAGTAGATAACTAATCCATAGCTAATATCACATCAAACTCTCTCAAGAAATCATCCCATGTCAGCACAAGTGGTACAATACGGCCATTAGGGACCTTGTCCCACCAATCTCTAGATGCTTCCTCAAGCAATGATATATCATATTGTACCCGTCTCTCAGTAGGGAAAATAACTCTATCTAGAATGGCCTCAGTGTTCCTCAATCACTCATCCATTACTAATGGATCAGTAGTCCCCTCAAACGAATTTTCCCCTTGGCGGAAAATCTTCTCAAAATTCTTGTCCATCTTTACTAGAATAATACCCGCTTGAGACACTGTTGTGTCTATGGTGGTATAACTTCTCTCAAATATATCACTAAATCAGATATACCAGCCATATCTGATGGTGGTAGTGATATTGGCTAAACTGGCACCTTAGGGTGCTTTTGATCATTTCTACCCTGAGCATGTACACACTCAGTCGACCCTTTAGTTGTGCTCCGCCATCTAAAGGAAAAAGAAACTTTCAAAACCTTTTCAGAAAACTTCCCACAACCCCAAGCCAAGGAATCATATCCCTGCTCTGATACCAACCAAATGTGACACCTATTTCATTTCTAGTTGATTATCAATTAATTAACCCTGTTTAAAGCAATAAGCGGAAAAGCGGAAAACGTAAAATTTTAAAACTTTATCTTACAACCATATTCACAACATATATACATACTAACATACGTCATAAAACTCTGTTTAACAAAACACGACGGTTTAAAACCACACAAAACATCCTAGGCGGTAGCATCCCATAACAGCCCACCTGATATGATCTCAAATCCAGGTGTTGGGTCCGACATCCTTGCCTTGATCAGGCCGAGTCTGAGTAGCTGAAAAATATGTGGATATAACAACAATGAGCCACACGCTCAGTAAGGGTATACAAATCGCACTCTCCCAATATATATAAGTATCTAATATCCCGTCCCCAAAGGACACTCTATACCCTTCCTCACATTTCCAAGCACACATACATATCCACATTCACATATCATTCCACAACCATTCATATCACATTTCACATAAACATTCAAGCATGTTATCACACATCACATATAAACATATCATCTCATCACATCATAACATAACATATAACATGCTAGACTCGATCGCATCGATGCATAGGTGATAATTAACTAACTAGCCCCAACTGATCGTACGATATATTTTCTCATTGCTTTTGTATTTCTTTTCTTTCTTTCTTTCTTTTTTTTCTTTTCGGTTGGCCAACCCGATAGCGTCCTAGGCCCCCTGTAGATCAGGTAGCGACCTCGGCCATCTTGTCCTAAGACCCCCTGTAGATCAGGTTGCGATCTTGGACTATTTTTCTTATCTTGAGGCCCCCTGTAGATCAGGTAGCGACCTTTGGCTGTTTTTCTTATCTTGAGGCCCCCTGTAGATCAGGTAGCGACCTCTGACTGTTTTTCTTATCTTGAGGCCCCCTGTAGATCAGGTAGCGACTTCAGAGGCCCCCTGTAGATCAGGTAGCGACCTCGTCCCCCGGAAACCCGTGCGGGACCCACTTGGGCTAATTAATCAATTACCATCCTATATTATCACTTTCATATCATAACTCAATTTCATGTTTTCATCATATTCTTTCATCACATTCTTTCCACTATCATCTCATGTACCTCATGCATGCTTTCATAAGGAATATCAAGTCATCATCATCGTCTCACTCATATACATATAAGCATGCATACAATCATAACAAACATATATATACACTCAAGCATGCATAAAATCATAGCATATTAAATACATAACATATATTAAGCAAGTGTAATTCATATACACTTACCTCGCAGGTAAGAACAATAAGACCTCGCAAACCAATTATTGAGTCCGTTTTCCACTCGGACTATCCTCCTTTATCGTGCTTGGATACGCTCACAAAGCAACTACGTTATAGTTAAACAAGAACCTTCAACAACACCTGTTGAGAATATCATATTCTTTGTATTAAACTTCTCGCTTCAAACACTAGTTAAATTCATTCCTTTGAATTTAATTAACTTATATCCTCCTGTATAATCCCAATTTAATTAATTAACCTTTAATTAATTAATTAAATTTCGCCATAACAACGTTTTGCCCGCAGACAATTTCTGAACCCGCCTGTCATCAAATCTTATCAAACAAACATCCCATAATCACCAGAATAATGTAACGAGCATAATGGAATTTCCAATTATCCATTTTGACAAGCCTAAGGTCAATTTAGGCTAAATCGCAATACGGAAAACGAATAAATTCATAACTTATTCGTTACTAACCCGATTGACGATCCGAAAGAAGATTCGGAATCACAACGACGCAGGCTACGCTCGGACACCATCAAATTCACCGGAATCTGAGCGAAGGAACCTCCCTATTATCATATATGCTCGACCAGGCCTTCCCTTGCGCGGAAATGCAGAAACTCGGTACCAAAATGAAGAGAATGAAGAGAGGAATCCAAAAACTCAAACGGATTTGAAATCGGATTAGAAACGGAGAGTAGATCTGAGTTTGAAGGTTGAGAGAAATCAGAGCTTTTACGAGGAAATGTGAAAGAAAATGAATTAATAAACGATATTTCAGCTATTTATAGCGAAGACGATAATTATCCTTTAGCGGAGTCGATAATTATCCTTTTACCGATCCGAAAGCGGTTTAAGTCCCCTTCTCCAAACTTCTCGAAATTGGAATAATAAATCTGAAATATTGTATGGATAATTATTCCGCAATTGTCTCGAGAAACGCGTATTCCTAAGCCGTCTTTCTTAGCCGCTAAGAAACGAAATATCGACTCTTTTGGCCGTTTTGCCTTTCTATGTTTTTTCATATCTAGGACATGTCCGATGTCCTGATCATTTTTTTCAACTGCATTTTTATTAATTGAAGCTCCCAAATGCTCCATATAACACCGGGTTTATATCATCTAGGAGCAAGTTACCTCGAGAGGTATCTCGTATTAAAACGGATTTAATTCCTTAAAATTCTCGATTAGGTCATCTTCGATTTTTGACTGTTACAAATATCTCCCACTTTAAGAAAGGACGTAGAACCAAACTCGTAGATATATAAAAAGGATGCACAACCGGATCACAATTTCTCGATGTTCTTACTAAAAAAGATAGGGGTATTTTGCTCTCATATCTCGCTCGGTCTCCCATGTAGCCTCTCGAGATGAATGATGTCCCCATCTGACCTTCACCATCGGAATCTCCTTGTTTCTCAATCTTCGAACTTGTCTGCCTAAAACCTCAACTGGTTCTTCTGGGTAGGACAAGTTCTCAGATACTTCTATCTCAGGTTCGGGAATGATATGACTCGGATCTGACCTATACCTCCGTAGCACCGATACATGAAAGACGTCATGCAATCTTGATAACTCTGGTGGTAACGCCAACCTATACGCAAGTGGTCCGATCTTCTCTAAGATCTCATATGGACCAATGTATCTCGGTGCTAACTTCCCATGCCTAACGAATCTCATAACTTCCCTCCAAGGAGATACCTTCAAAAACACTCTATCGCCTATCTCATATGTCATCTCTCGTCTATGGCGATCAAAGTAGCTCTTCTGACGATCTTGTGGTGCCTTTAAGCATTGCTTTACTACTTGTACTTTCTCTATTGTCTGTTGTACAAGTTCAAGACCCTCTATCTGTCGCATGCCCTCAAAATCCCAACATACAGGTGTGCGACACTTCCTTCCATACAAGGCCTCGTAAGGGGCCATACCAATACTTGAATGGAAACTGTTATTATACGCAAATTCGAGCAATGGCAGGTTAGAATCTCAGTTACCTTTAAGCTCCAAAACACAAGATCTCAACATCTCCTCCAAGGTCTGAATCGTTCTCTCTGATTGTCCGTCTGTTTGAGGATGGAATGCCGTACTGAAATGCAATCTTGTACCTAAGGCATTTTGCAAACTTCCCCAGAAGTGCAATGTAAACCTCAGATCTCTATCAGATACAATCGATATAGGGACTCCGTGCAGTCGAACAATCTCTCTCACATACAACTCTGCCAGCTCATCTAAGGAGTTATCTTGTCTCATCGGTAGAAAGTGAGCAGATTTCGTCAATCTGTCTACAATCACCCATACCGTGTCATTATTTCTGAAAGTCCTAGGAAGTCCAACCACAAAATCCATTGTAATCCGCTCCCTCTTCCACTCAGGAACTGATAAAGATTGTAATTTTATTGCTGGTGCTTGGTGTTCAGCCTTCACTTGCTGACACATTAGACATCGAGCTACAAAATCAGCTACCTCTCGTCTCATCCTGGGTCACCAATAGATCTTCCTCAGGTCATTAAACATCTCCGTACTCTCAGAATGCATGGAATACCTCGAGGAATGTGCCTCTTCAAGTAGCTTCTTCTTTAACTCCTCAGTGTTTGGCACGCATATCCGTGCACCTCTGTATAACACTCCCTGATTAGACAACTGGAAGTGTGTAGTGGTAGCATCTCCCACTTTAGCTTTCAACTTCTTCAGTGTAGCATCATCATCTTGTCTAATTGAAATCTCATCAAGAATCAACGGTCTTACCTGAATGTTCGCTATCAACTCAGATCCTCTTACATCCATCTCTACTCTCATAACTCTGAGAGCTAATAGATGCTCAACTTTGTAGTTGACCTTACCGCCTTGGTCACTGCTCTTTCTGCTGAGAGCGTCAGCT